>JAWDGP010004376.1:0-11561 GCA_033675545.1 Elysia crispata | reverse complement strand
CGCTTATCCAATTAATCAGAAACACAGTTTGAACCTTTGGGTTTTCTGGTTTTATTATATTCTTAAGGTATCATCCGACTACGTTGAGATATAAGTCTGAACTGGTGAAGGAAGTTCTTGGTCTATTCAACGTCTCTGTGATGAGCTCTATTCACAACCTCAAATGGATTTATTTGTCACGTGTTAGTCTTTGTCATTGCTCAAGATTCAAAAGTCCTAACGCCACACAGCCCCCCCCCCCCCCAAAGACTGACACCGTAAGAGTCACTGGTATCGCATAGGCGGTCGAATAGTGCGACCTGTACGTGAAGACGTCTGAACAGCAGGGCGCGACATAGCTTGCTGATGCTTAGAGGCGGTGCTTGAGTCTGATGGATCACTGCGTGAGGGTGGTTGGCGTCACTGTACTGACACAGCAGGAAATGCCTGAAAATGTGTCTGCTTCTATCAAGCGACGGTTCCTCATGTCGACAAGTAAGTTGTGTGTTCGTAAAAAATCAGCGCCAAGGAGCGGGCGGCGGACATCTGCTGCGATGAGCCGAGCTTGGAAATTGTGTTGACTAAAACGAAGAGAAACGACGCGAGCACCATAAGTCGTTATCGTAGAACCATTGGCAGCTTGTAAAGGAGGTCCTCTGGGTCCTGTTTTCTTGTCTAGTTTAGACGCTGGAGTAACAGAAACTTGAGCTCCTGTGTCAACTAGAAAGCACCTTTTAGAAATATTGTCTGTGACAAAAAGCTGCGTATGTTTGTGGTTCTCTGAAGTTGAAACGGCACAATGTAGCGCTTTGGCGTTTCTCTGCTTGTGATTATGTGTAAAACTTGAATAGTGTTTGCAGGTGCGGTCACAGCGTTGTGCTCTCGACCCAAACCGTCTGTGAAACCAGCAAACTGTGCTCACCTCAGACGATTCGCTCAAATTACACTCTGGGCTGAGTGACGCCAGAATTCTGTCTGCCTCAAGCGATAACATTCTTAAATCTGTTTTTGGTGAGTTTGCTAGGGGGACACGAACTTTTTCCGGTAATTGTCGAAAAATATCTGTTTAAAAATAAAACAGGGTTTATGGTCCCCTAAGAGAGCAAGCATTGAGTCCATGAGTTCTGAGGGCTTTCTATCGCCTAACCCGCTAAGGTCTAATAACGTATTAGCCCTCTCTGTTTCTGAAAGCCCGAAAGCCGAACATAAAAAATGATTTAAGGGCCTCGTATTTGTTAGTAAGAGGTGGAGAGGCGATCACTGACAATACTCCTAGTTGCTGTTTGTGGAGTCAAGAGCAGCTACAACATGAAAGTATCTTGTCATCAGATGATAGGTTGCGTAAGGCAAACTGTGCTTCGGTTTGCGCGAACCATGCCAGCGGGCACGTCGTCCAAAAAGTTGGAAGTTTAAGTGCTACTGCCTCGATAGACATAATGAAATGAAATGTCGGAGGCTTAAAACTAGATCTAAAAAAATAAAGATCAACTATCACGTCGGGGTCACCAGTGTAGCGCTTATCCAATTAATCAGAAACACAGTTTGAACCTTTGGGTTTTCTGGTTTTATTATATTCTTAAGGTATCATCCGACTACGTTGATATATAAGTCTGAACTGGTGAAGGAAGTTCTTGGTCTATTCAACGTCTCTGTGATGAGCTCTATTCACAACCTCAAATGGATTTATTTGTCACGTGTTAGTCTTTGTCATTGCTCTAGATTCAAAAAGTCCTAACGCCACACCACTTACTTTTTCCGCCCTTTTTATCACTACAAAAAGAAAAACCGCAAGGGAAAACGTCCCATAAGAATTTTTTTTTTTTATTTTTTTTGCATCCTACCGTTCCTTGTAATCAGAAAAATTACCACTTACCTTTTTTTTCAAAATTCCGACTTAAAGTGCCCTAAAATGCCGCTAAGCGCGCTCAAGTTTCATTTTTTACAAATTACCTTTTTCTTCCGCCGTGATTACGCGAACACATCACCTACCCACACACACTCCGTTTTTCCGACCCATCATGTCTAAAAAACGCACTTCACACCTTCTTCTTAAAAATTACCTTTTTTTGCTCTCTACTCCTTCTCCTTACCCCCGAAACATTTCCTAATCATCTTTTCCGGCAAACTAACCACCAAAAATAGTTAAAAAGCTCCCTAAAGGAGAAAAAAAATTTTCTTTTTTTTAAAATCTATTTCACATTTTACTCTCCCCTTACTTAAAAAAACAAAACCACTTACTTTTTTCCCCCTTTTTATCACTGGAAATAGGAAAAGCGCAAGGGAAAACGTCCTTTAAAAAAATTTTTTTTTCTTTTCTTTATTTTTATTATGACTTTTTTCCACCCTACCGCTCCTCGTAATCGGAAAAATAACCCCTTACCTTTTTTTTTCAAAGTTCCGACTGAGAGGGCCCTAAAATGCCGCTAAGCGCGCTCAAGTTTCACTTTTTACAAATTACCTTTTTTCCGCCGTGATTACGGGAATACATCACTTACCAACACACACTTTGTTTTTCCGACCCCTAACATTTAAAAAACGCGCTTTACTTCTTTTTCTTACAATTACTTTTTTTTCCTCTCTACTCCTTCTCCTTAACCCCCGAAACACTTCCTAATCATCTTTTTTCAGAGAAACTAACGACCAAAAATGGTCAAAAAACCTCCCGAAAGGAGGAAATTTTTTTTTTCTTTTTTTTATAATTTATTTCAAATTTTCCCTCTCCCCTTACGGAAAAAAACAAAACCATTTACTTTTTCCGCCCTTTTTATCACTGGAAATAGAAAAACCGCAAGGGAAAACGTCCCATAAGAAAATTTTTTTTTTTTTTGACTTTCTTGCACCCTACCGCTCCTCGTAATCAGAAAAATTACCACTTACCTTTTTTTTTTCGAAATTCCGACTTAAAATGCCCTAAAATACCGATAAGCGCGCTCAAGTTTCATTTTTTTATAAATTACCTTTTTTCCGCCGTGATTACGAAAACGCATCACCTACCAACACACACTTTGTTTTTCCGACCCCTAACATTTAAAAAAAGCGCTTTACTTCTTTTTCTTACAATTACTTTTTTTCCTCTCTACTCCTTCTCCTCACCCCCGAAAAACTTCCTAATCATCTTTTTTTCCGGCAAACTAACGACCAAAAATGGTCAAAAAACCTCCCTAAAAGAGGAAACATTTTTTTTCTTTTTTTTATAATTTATTTCACATTTTCCCTCTCCCCTTACGGAAATAAACAAAACCACTTACTTTTTCCGCCCTTTTTATCATCGGAAATAGAAAAACCGCAAGGGAAAACGTCCCATAAAAAATTTTTCTTTTTTTTTTTTTTTTTCCACCCTACCGCTCCTCGTAATCGGAAAAATTGCCACTTACTTTTTTTTTACCTTTTTTACTTTTTTTTCATTAAAAAACGCGCTTTACTTCTTTTCTTTACCAATTACTTTTTTTCCTCTCTACTCCTTCTCCTTAACACCGAAACACTTCCTAATCAAAAAACCTCCCGAAAGGAGGAAATTTTTTTTTTTTTTTTTATAATTTATTTCACATTTTCCATCTCCCCTTACGGAAATAAGCAAAACCACTTACTTTTTCCGCCCTTTTTATCATCGAAAATAGAAAAACCGCAAGGAAAACGTCCCATAAAAAATTTTCGTTTTTTTTTTTTTTTTCTTTTTTTCCACCCAGCCGCACCACGTAATAGGAAAAATTAACACTTACTTTTTTTTTTCAAAATTCCGACTTCAAGGGCCCTTAAATGCCGCTAAGCGCGCTCAAGTTTCATTTTTTACAAATTACCTTTTTTTCCGCCGTGATTACGCGAACACATACGCCTACCCACACACACTCCGTTTTTCCGACCCATGATGTCTTAAAAACGCGCTTTACACCTTTTTCTTAAAATTACTTTTTTTTGCTCTCTACTCCTTCTCCTGACTCCCGAAACACTTCATATTCATCTTTTCCGGCATACGAGCGACCAAAAATGGTCAAAAAACCTGCCGAAAAGGGGAAAAATTTTTTTCTTTTTCTTTATAATTTATTTCACATTTTCCTTCTCCCCTTACGGAAAAAAACAAAACCACTTACTTTTTCCCCCTTTTTATCACCGGAAATAGGAAAACCGCAAGGTAAAACGTCCTTTAAAAAAATTTTTTTCCTTTTTTTTTTTTTGACTTTATTCCACCCTACTGCTCCTCGTATTCGGAAAAATTACCACTTACCTTTTTTTTCGAAATTCCGACGTAAAGTGCCCTACAATGCCGCTAAGCGCGCTTAAGTTTCTTTTTTTACAAATTACCTTTATTTCCGCCGTGATTACGCGTACACATCACCTACCCACACACACTCCGTTTTTCCGATCCATAATGTGAAAAAAACGCGCTTTACACTTTTTTCTTAAAATTACTTTTTGTTCCTCTGTACTCCTTCTCCTTACCCCCGAAACACTTCCTAATCATCTTTTCCGGCAAACTACCGACCAAAAATGGTCAAAAAACCTCCCGAAAAAAGGGAAAAATTTTTTTTCTTTTTTTATAATTTATTTCACATTTTCCCCCCACCCCTTACGGAAATAAACAAAACCACTTACTTTTTCCCCCAATTTTTATAACCGGAAATATAAAAACCGCACTTTAAAACGCCCAATAAAAAATTTTTCTTTTTTTTTTTTTTTAACTTTTTTTTATCCTACCGCTCTTCGTAATCGGGAAAATTACCACTTACCTTTTTTTTCGAAAATCCGACTTAAAATGCCCTACAATGCCGATAAGCGCGCTCAAGTTTCATTTTTTACAAATAAACATTTTTTCCGCCGTGATTACGCGGACACATACACCTACCCACACACACTCCGTTTTTCCGACACATTATGCGTAAAAAACGCGCTTAACACCTTTTTCTTAAAATTACATTTTTTTCCTCTATACTCCTTCTCCTTACCCCCGAAACACTTCCTAATCATCTTTAGCGGCAAACTAGCGACCAAAAATGGTCAAAAAAGCTGTCGAAATGAGGAAAATTTTTTTTTTTTTTTTAATTATTATTTTAACATTTTACCTAACCCCTTACGGAAAAAAACAAAACCACTGTAGCGCTTATCCAATTAATCAGAAACACAGTTTGAACCTTTGGGTTTTCTGGTTTTATTATATTCTTAAGGTATCATCCGACTACGTTGAGATATAAGTCTGAACTGGTGAAGGAAGTTCTTGGTCTATTCAACGTCTCTGTGATGAGCTCTATTCACAACCTCAAATGGATTTATTTGTCACGTGTTAGTCTTTGTCATTGCTCAAGATTCAAAAGTCCTAACGCCACACAGCCCCCCCCCAAAGACTGACACCGTAAGAGTCACTGGTATCGCATAGGCGGTCGAATAGTGCGACCTGTACGTGAAGACGTCTGAACAGCAGGGCGCGACATAGCTTGCTGATGCTTAGAGGCGGTGCTTGAGTCTGATGGATGACTGCGTGAGGGTGGTTGGCGTCACTGTACTGACACAGCAGGAAATGCCTGAAAATGTGTCTGCTTCTATCAAGCGACGGTTCCTCATGTCGACAAGTAAGTTGTGTGTTCGTAAAAAATCAGCGCCAAGGAGCGGGCGGCGGACATCTGCTGCGATGAGCCGAGCTTGGAAATTGTGTTGACCAAAACGAAGAGAAACGACGCGAGCACCATAAGTCGTTATCGTAGAACCATTGGCAGCTTGTAAAGGAGGTCCTCTGGGTCCTGTTTTCTTGTCTAGTTTGGACGCTGGAGTAACAGAAACTTGAGCTCCTGTGTCAACTAAAAAGCACCTTTTAGAAATATTGTCTGTGACAAAAAGCTGCGTATGTTTGTGGTTCTCTGAAGTTGAAACGGCACAATGTAGCGCTTTGGCGTTTCTCTGCTTGTGATTATGTGTAAAACTTGAATAGTGTTTACAGGTGCGGTCACAGCGTTGTGCTCTCGACCCAAACCGTCTGTGAAACCAGCAAACTGTGCTCACCTCAGACGATTCGCTCAAATTACACTCTGGGCTGAGTGACGCCAGAATTCTGTCTGCCTCAAGCGATAACATTCTTAAATCTGTTTTTGGTGAGTTTGCTAGGGGGACACGAACTTTTTCCGGTAGTTGTCGAAAAAATATCTGTTTAAAAATAAAACAGGGTTTATGGTCCCCTAAGAGAGCAAGCATTGAGTCCATGAGTTCTGAGGGCTTTCTATCGCCTAACCCGCTAAGGTCTAATAACGTATTAGCCCTCTCTGTTTCTGAAAGCCCGAAAGCCGAACATAAAAATGATTTAAGGGCCTCGTATTTGTTAGTAAGAGGTGGAGAGGCGATCACTGACAATACTCTAGTTGCTGTTTGTGAGTCAAGAGCAGCTACAACATGAAAGTATTTCGTGTCATCAGATGATAGGTTGCGTAAGGCAAACTGTGCTTCGGTTTGTGCGAACCATGCCAGCGGGCACGTCGTCCAAAAAGTTGGAAGTTTAAGTGCTACTGCCTCGATAGACATAATGAAATGAAATGTCGGAGGCTTAAAACTAGATCTAAAAAAAAATAAAGATCAACTATCACGTCGGGGTCACCAGTGTAGCACTTATCCAATTAATCAGAAACACAGTTTGAACCTTTGGGTTTTCTGGTTTTATTATATTCTTAAGGTATCATCCGACTACGTTGAGATATAAGTCTGAACTGGTGAAGGAAGTTCTTGGTCTATTCAACGTCTCTGTGATGAGCTCTATTCACAACCTCAAATGGATTTATTTGTCACGTGTTAGTCTTTGTCATTGCTCAAGATTCAAAAGTCCTAACGCCACACAGCCCCCCCCCCAAAGACTGACACCGTAAGAGTCACTGGTATCGCATAGGCGGTCGAATAGTGCGACCTGTACGTGAAGACGTCTGAACAGCAGGGCGCGACATAGCTTGCTGATGCTTAGAGGCGGTGCTTGAGTCTGATGGATGACTGCGTGAGGGTGGTTGGCGTCACTGTACTGACACAGCAGGAAATGCCTGAAAATGTGTCTGCTTCTATCAAGCGACGGTTCCTCATGTCGACAAGTAAGTTGTGTGTTCGTAAAAAATCAGCGCCAAGGAGCGGGCGGCGGACATCTGCTGCGATGAGCCGAGCTTGGAAATTGTGTTGACCAAAACGAAGAGAAACGACGCGAGCACCATAAGTCGTTATCGTAGAACCATTGGCAGCTTGTAAAGGAGGTCCTCTGGGTCCTGTTTTCTTGTCTAGTTTGGACGCTGGAGTAACAGAAACTTGAGCTCCTGTGTCAACTAGAAAGCACCTTTTAGAAATATTGTCTGTGACAAAAAGCTGCGTATGTTTGTGGTTCTCTGAAGTTGAAACGGCACAATGTAGCGCTTTGGCGTTTCTCTGCTTGTGATTATGTGTAAAACTTGAATAGTGTTTGCAGGTGCGGTCACAGCGTTGTGCTCTCGACCCAAACCGTCTGTGAAACCAGCAAACTGTGCTCACCTCAGACGATTCGCTCAAATTACACTCTGGGCTGAGTGACGCCAGAATTCTGTCTGCCTCAAGCGATAACATTCTTAAATCTGTTTTTGGTGAGTTTGCTAGGGGGACACGAACTTTTTCCGGTAATTGTCGAAAAAATATCTGTTTAAAAATAAAACAGGGTTTATGGTCCCCTAAGAGAGCAAGCATTGAGTCCATGAGTTCTGAGGGCTTTCTATCGCCTAACCCGCTAAGGTCTAATAACGTATTAGCCCTCTCTGTTTCTGAAAGCCCGAAAGCCGAACATAAAAATGATTTAAGGGCCTCGTATTTGTTAGTAAGAGGTGGAGAGGCGATCACTGACAATACTCTAGTTGCTGTTTGTGAGTCAAGAGCAGCTACAACATGAAAGTATTTCGTGTCATCAGATGATAGGTTGCGTAAGGCAAACTGTGCTTCGGTTTGCGCGAACCATGCCAGCGGGCACGTCGTCCAAAAAAGTTGGAAGTTTAAGTGCTACTGCCTCGATAGACATAATGAAATGAAATGTCGGAGGCTTAAAACTAGATCTAAAAAAATAAAGATCAACTATCACGTCGGGGTCACCAGTGTAGCGCTTATCAATTAATCAGAAACACAGTTTGAACCTTTGGGTTTTCTGGTTTTATTATATTCTTAAGGTATCATCCGACTACGTTGATATATAAGTCTGAACTGGTGAAGGAAGTTCTTGGTCTATTCAACGTCTCTGTGATGAGCTCTATTCACAACCTCAAAATGGATTTATTTGTCACGTGTTAGTCTTTGTCATTGCTCTAGATTCAAAAGTCCTAACGCCACACCACTTACTTTTTCCGCCCTTTTTTTATCACTGGAAATAGAAAAACCGCAAGGGAAAACGTCCCATAAGAATTTTTTTTTTCTTTGACTTTTTTGCACCGTACCGATCCTCGTAATCAGAAAAATTACCACTTACCTTTTTTTTCGAAATTCCGACTTAAAGTGCCCTAAAATGCCTCTAGAGCGCGCTCAAGTATCATTTTTTACAAATTACCTTTTTTTCCGCCGTGATTACGCGAACACATCCCCTACCCACACACACTCCGTTTTTCCGACCCATAATGTCGAAAAAATGCGCTTTGCACCTTTTTCTTCAAATTACTTTTTTTTTCTCTCTACTCCTCCTCCTTACCCCCGAAACACTTCCTAATCATCTTTTCCGGCAAACTGACGACCAAAAAATAGTTAAAAAGCTCCCTAAACGAGAAAAAAAATTTTTTTTTTTTATAATCTATTTCACATTTATTCCTCTCCCCTTACGGAAAAAAAACAAAACCACTTACTTTTTTCCGCCCTTTTTTATCACCGGAAATAGGAAAACCGCAAAGTAAAACGTCCCAAAAAAAAATTTTATTTTTTTTTTTTTTTTTTTGACTTATTTCCACCCTACCGCTCCTCGTAATCGGAAAAATTACCACTTACTTTTTTTTTTCGAAAGTTCCGACTTGAAATGCCCGAAAATGCCGATAAGCGCGCTTAAGTTTCATTTTTTACAAATTAACTTTTTTTCCGCCGTGATTACGGGAATACATCACTTTACCAACACACACTTTCCGTTTTTTTCGAGCCATAACATGTGTAAAAAACGCGCTTTAAACCTTTTTCTTAAAATTACTTTTTTTGCTCTCTACTCCTTCTCCTGACCCCGAAACACCTTCCTATTCATCTTTTCCGGCAAACTAGCGACCAAAAATGGTCAAAAAACCTCCCGAAAAAGAGGAAAAATTTTTTTATTTTTTTTATAAATTATTTTTCACATTTTCCATCTCCCCTTACGCAAAAAAACAAAACCACTTACTTTTTCCGCCCTTTATATCATCGGAAATAGAAAAACCGCAAGGAAAACTCCCTTTAAAAATTTTTTTTTTTTTTTTTTTTTGACTTTTTTCCACCCTACCGCTCCTCGTAATCAGAAAAATTACCACTTACCTTTTTTTTTCGAAATTCCGACTTAAAGTGCCCTAAACAGCCGCTAAGCGCGCTCAAGTTTTATTTTTCACAAATTACCTTTTTTTCCGCCGTGATTACGCGAACACATCATCTACCCACACACACTCCGTTTTTCCGACACAATATGCCTAAAAAACGCGCTTAACACCTTTTTCTTAAAATTACCTTTTTTTCTCTCTACTCCTTCTCCTTACCCCCGAAAAACTTCCTAATCATCTTTTCCGACAAACTAACGACCAAAAATGGTCAAAAAACCTCCCGAAAGGAGAAAAAAAAATTTTCTTTTTTTTTATAATCTATTTCCCCTTTTTTACTCTTCCCTTAGGGAAAAAAACAAAACCACTTACTTTTTTCCCCCTTTTTATCACCGGAAATAGGAAAACCGCAAGGGAAGACATCCCACAAAAAATTTTTTTTTTTTTTTTTTTTTTGGACTTTTTTCCATCCTACCGCTCTTCGTAATCGGGAAAATTACTACTTACCTTTTTTTTCGAAATTCCGACTTAAAATGCTTTAAAATGCCGATAAGCGCACTCAAGTTTCATTTTTTACAAATTACCTTTTTTCCGCAGTGATTATGCCGACACATACACCTACACACACACACTCCGTTTTTCTGACACATTATGCCTAAAAAACGCGCTTAAATTACTTTTTTTTGCTCTCTATTCCTTCTCCTTACCCCGAAACACTTCCTAATCATCTTTTCCAGCAAACTAACGACCAAAAATGGTTAAAAAACCTCTCTAAAGGAGGAAAAATTGTTTTTCTTTTTCTAATAATTTATTTTACATTTTCCCTCTCCCCTTACGGAAATAAACAAAAAACTACTTAATTTTTCCGCCCTTTTTATCATCGGAAATAGAAATACCGCAAGGCAAAACGTCCCATAAAAAAATTTTCCTTTTTTTTTTTTTTTTACTTTTTTCCATCCTACCGCTCTTCGTAATCGGGCAAATTACCACTAACCTTTTTTTTCGAAATTCCGACTTGAAACGCCCTAAAATGCCGATAAGCGCGCTCAAGTTTCATTTTTTACAAATTAACTTTTTTTCCGCCGTTGATTACGCGAACACATCACCTACCCACATACACTCTGTTTTTCCGACCCATAAAGTGTAAAAAACGCGCTTTACACCTTTTTCTTAAAATTACTTTTTTTTTCCTCTCTACTCCTTCTCCTGACCCCCGAAACACTTCTTAATCATCTTTTCCGCAAACTAACCACCAAAAATAGTTAAAAAGCTCCCTAAAGGAGAAAAAAAATTTCTTTTTTTATAATCTGTTTCATATTTTCCCTCTCCCTTACGGAAAAAACAAAACCCCTTACTTTTTTCCCCCTTTTTATAACAGGAAATAGTAAAACCGCAAGGGAAAACGTCCTTTTAAAATATTTTTTTTCTTTTTTTTTTGACTTTATTCCACCCTACCGCTCCTCGTATTCGGAAAAATTACCACTTACCTTTTTTTTCGAAATTCCGACTTAAAAGTGCCCTGAAATGCCGATAAGCGCGCTGAAGTTTAATTTTCTACAAATTACCTTTTTTTCCGCCGTGTTCCCCAAACACATCACCTACCCACACACACTCCGTTTTTCCGATCCATAAAGTGAAAAAAACGCGCTTTACACTTTTTTCTTAAAATTACTTTTTGTTCCTCTCTACTCCTTCTCCTTACCCCCGAAACACTTCCTAATCATCTTTTCCGGCAAACTAACGACCAAAAATGGTGAAAAAACCTCCCGAAAAAGAGGAAAAATTTTTTTCTTTTTTTTATAATTTATTTCACATTTTCAATCTCCCCTTATGGAAATAAACAAAACCACTTAGTTTTTCCGCCCTTTTTATCATCGGAAATAGAAAAACCGCAAGGGAAAACGTCGCATCAAAAATTTTTCTTTTTTTTTTTTTTTTTTTTTACTTCTTTTCCATCCTACCGCTCTTCGTAATCGGGAAAATTTACACACTTCACCTTTCTTTTTTTTCGAAATTCTGACTTAAAATGATCTAAATTATGCAGATAAACGGGCTCAGAGATTTCATTTTTTACAAATTACCTTTTTTCCGCCGTGATTACGCGGACACATACACCTACCCACACACCTCCGTTTTTCC
>JAWDGP010004373.1:42500-48991 GCA_033675545.1 Elysia crispata | reverse complement strand
GGTCTCGTGTCTTTTTCTATCACTTGAGCCCTTGACGGTCTCGTGTCTTTTTCTATTACTTGAGCCCTTGACGGTCTCGTCTTTTTCTATCACTTGAGCCCTTGACGGTCTCGTGTCTTTTTCTATTACTTGAGCCCTTGACGGTCTCGTGTCTTTTTCTATCACTTGAGCCCTTGACGGTCTCGTGTCTTTTTCTATCACTTGAGCCCTTGACGGTCTCGTGTTTTTTCTACTACTTGGAGCCCTTGACGGTCTCGTCTTTTTTTATCACTTGAGCCCTTGACGGTCTCGTGTCTTTTTCTATCACTTGAGCCCTTGACGGTCTCGTTCTTTTTCAATCACTTGAGCCCTTGACGGTCTCGTTTTTTCTATCACTTGAGCCCTTGACGGTCTCGTGTCTTTTTCAATCACTTGAGCCCTTGACGGTCTCGTGTCTTTTTCAATCACTTGAGCCCTTGACGGTCTCGTGTCTTTTTCAATCACTTGAGCCCTGACGGTCTCGTCTTTTTCAATCACTTGAGCCCTTGACGGTCTCGTGTCTTTTTTTACTACTTGAGCCCTTGACGGTCTCGTCTTTTTCTATCACTTGAGCCCTTGACGGTCTCGTCTTTTTCTATGTATAAATATTTTTTTCCTTTTCACTGGGGAGTTTTCACATTTTTTATGTACAATCTATGGCATCTTTTAATTTACAGGAATATTGGCGCAATATGTCTACTTTATAATCGTTGCAATGCGTTTCACTAAATACAATATGCAAGGAGAGGGCATTAAGCCGGGGACGCCACTGTTTCACCGACGAACCACCAAGTCCTCATTTAGCAAATTCCTTAGGATCTAGAGATTTGCGTTCAACATTTACGACCACCTGCGCTACCTAAAAGTGCAGGAATCTATGAAATGTACAGAAATAAAATAAAAAAAGGATTTTTGTCGCGACTACACTATGGGCGTCGCTTTTAGCGGGGCAGGCTTTCATGATACATTTCAAAGCTGAAGAGTTGTTTGATCCCTGGACAAAGTTTTAAATTGCAAGCTTCAGCTAAAACCTTGAGTTAAAAAGCTTCAATTAAGTTCAAGACGCTAGCTTAGCTCCCAGTTCACATCTTTTTTCACCCGACAAGATGTGGTGTTTCTTTTCATCAACCTTGACTGATTTCATTGACAAAAGCGCTAAAGAAGAAAAAGGGGTAATAAGTGGGATGAATTTAGCTTCAACAACCACAGTCGTTGTAGTAGTAATAGTACTAGTAGTAGCAGTTGTTGTTGTTGTTGTTTTTGTTGTTTTTTTTTTTTTGTTGTTGTTGTTGTTGTTGTTGTAGTTGTAGTAGTAGTAGTAGTAGTAGCAGTAGCAGTTGTAGTTGGGGGGAAAAAAGTAGTAGTAGCAGTATTGGCTGCAAATGTCAGTAGCATTAGGTAGCTAATGCAATCAAAGAAATGGTAATGGTAGCAGTGGTGGTCGTGCAACAACTGGTTGTAGTAGTAGCAGTAGCAGCAGCAGTGGCAGCAGCAGCAGCAGCAGCAGCAGCAGCAGTAGCAGTGGCAGCTTAAGTGGCAGTGGCAGGCAGTGGCAGTAGCAGCAGTGGCAGCGGCAGTGGCAGTGGTAGAAGCAGTAGCAGCATCAGCAGCAGTAGCAGCAGCAGCAGCAGCAGCAGTAGCAGCAGCAGCAGCAGCAGCAGCAGTAGCAGTAGCAGCAGGAGCAGGAGGCAGCAGCAGCAGTAGCAGTAGCAGTAGCAGTTGCAGTGGCAGTGGCAGCAGTAGCAGTAGTAGCAGCAGCAGCAGCAGCAGCAGCAGTCGCAGGTAGCAGCAGCAGCTAAAGGACGGGGTGAAGCAGCAGTGGCAGCAGCAGCAGCAGCAGCAGCAGCAGCAGTAGTAGTAGTAGTAGTAGTAGTAGTAGGAGGAGGAGGAGGAGGAGAGTAGAAGCAGCAGCAGCAGCACTAGCAGAAATAGTGATGGTAATTGTTTTGTACAAAAGCAACAAGCGATAATAAAAAAAATTGTATTAGCAGCTCGCAAAATGGTAACAACAGCAACAAACAAACATCACCTTATGGAAAACAACTCGGTCAGTGATTTTGAACCTCAGACCAGTGAGTTTGGCATACATCTACAATTCTTCTAGAAAATGGTTTTGTAAGATAATCGTCCACGATAAGGCCTTTCAGTCTAACAGGCTCTATGACTTTATCCTAATGCAGAAACTGGTCGTACACCTGAATCTAACAGGCTGACCCAATTAAAAAAAACAGATAACGCTTAACAGGGTTTTGTATTATTATTATTATTTCGAGTAAGTAAACATCCTACTGTTATTCGTTTGGCTATATTTAATACAGACCGTGTTCCTCACAGCAGCAACTCAGATACGACAGTAATATGAGGAACGGTGATATCATTTGCGGGCGTAATTTGAAATAAGCGGGGTATCGCGATGATATTTTTATATCTGTTCAAAGAGGACAAAGGTGGTGAAAGCAAATACATGCATAGTAACTTAACGATGCATCGTGCGTTGCCCATGCAAAAAGTATTGGCGTATTGATGAGGCTCGAGGTCTTTGTAATTTGAGAAATAAGCTAATTTCGTCCTCTCCAGAGCTATGTAAAGATACCTTTCAACGTGCCTGCACAAACAGCTAAGGAATTGGTCGCAAGCAAGACGAAGCTGTCCATTTATTATAATCTACACGATATTGATTTTTATTAGAATCTATAAGTAGGATTCGATTTGAGTTGTTCCTACAGATGAGACAAGCATTCTGATGTAGATAATTATAAATTCATGAGGTCATTTCTGCCCTGAGCAGCGCTTAGTTTCTGGTTCCTTTCAATGTATTTTTTATCAATGTATTGCTCATTGTCCCCTCTTCGGCTGCAACTTGCCCAAAGAGCAATCAAACGGATTAACGGCCCAAACGTGTTCTAAAGCCCTACACTTCGACCGAACAGAACCAGTTGCGTCATCAGACTTTTTTCCTATTGTGCAAGAACAATAGCTCAGACACTAAAGAAAAAGTGCTTTGAACTTTGAAGTCATTAAAATAAAACAAAAGGTCAACAATGTTCTAGAAAGATAAAAAATGGCTAAATTGTGAAAAAGAAACACTTTCAATATGAATTTATGGTGGTTAATGCAACATTGTTTCAGGATGCAAACATATTCAACTTGCTCGCCAAGCTCACACAAGGCACGTAAGATGGGTATACGTCTATCCGACCTTGTACTGTAATATTTAACATACTAAAAGATACTAGATCTAAATAGTTTATTCACCCCCCCCCCCTCTTTTCCCTAGACATACACACATACCCCTCAAATATTCTCTCTTTTTTTTTTTGCTTATAATTTCGGGTTGAACAGCAAGCTTTAGATTAAAGCCATCTTTGTTCCCTCTCCGCATAGCAATCATCATGATGGTGATATATAATATCACTGCTGCGCAAACCTTTAGATCTAGTCTAAAAATTCGATAAACTCAGGCAACCTTTTCCAATAAGCATATTTGTAAGTTACATAAAGCAATAAATTATACTGACCGAGATGTTAATAAAGGTTCAGATCGTTCAAGGCAAGCTGTATTGTTCAGTGTATTATTAATACATGTCTTCCAGTGTATCTCTATTATTACTATTATTATTTATTACTACTACTACTACTAGTTATTGGCCTGCGTTGCTGCTGCTGCTGCTGCTGCTACTACTACTACTACTACATAATACTACTACTAATACTACTACTACTACTACTATATATATATATATATATATATATATATTATTTTTTTCAAAGACAAAATATGGAATCTACAAAAAAGAAAAAATACCTGATTGACAGTTACAGCAGATAAGGCATACATACCGTTATTTAAAAAAAAAGTGCAGCTACAATAATTTGTTGTGTCCAGCACAACACGTTGCTACAACACATTAGATTTAACAGATAACTCTTGGCAGGGGGTCACCAAAATTAAGCAAGACCTAACGCTGGCCGCATACGAATACTGGCCAGTTTTCTCGTCATTTCCTGTGTGCCCACTATCTAGATCAGGACAGTCGGCGCTGGTAAGGTCTCGACTAGTGTACCAGCTGTGATGGTAATGGGTTTTCCAACCCAACTACTGGCTCAGGGGTCATGAGGGGCCCCATTCCTTTTGGTTGCGAAAGTCTACTAAGAGTATGTGTGCGGATGTGTGTGTGTGTGAAGACAAATGGGGAGATAATTTATATTTCACCGCTTGGTTCTCACATAACAAAGTTAAACCCCTAGCTCCATGCCTACACATTCTTTAGCTTGGTTAGATGGATGGATTCGACTTTTAGAAACTTAACGCTAGGCGAAGTCTTTTCAGGTGTGAGGTCAAAGGGCAAACAAGGGACGACGTGCTGTACATTGGGTCCATCTCTCTCTCTCTCTCTCTCTCTCTCTCTATATATATATATCTATATATATATATATATATATATACATTCATTTATCTATTTATCTATCAATCTATCTCCCTCCCTGTGCCTGCATATGTGTAAATTTTCCCTTTCTCACTCTCAATGTCTGTTCCTTCCTCTCAAAAAATATAGAGTTACACAGGATACAATTCACCTTTAACGCACGCTGCCTAACTAATCTCCTACCTGTAAAAAATAACAATCTCTCTATGGGAAAGACGAGAAAAACGTGGCAAATCTGTGCATAAAAGTCTTTCATGTTCAAGATTCGGATCCAAGCTGGATTAACAACAACAACAACAACAACAACAACAACATCAATAACAACAACAATTAACAATATCATTTAACAACAACATGTTTACCATGGTCGACAATACCCACCCTGCACTGTTGTTGATGGAGCTAGACGCGTACACGGCCTTCTTTATTTAGAGAAGGCTAAAGAAAACCTTATTGAAAAAAAAAATAAGGTATTCTCACAAGAACATGTAGACAGACTTCGATCTAGATCTGTCTGGAGCAAGGCAATAGCAGATTGAGCTGCATTTAGTAAAAGTAATGCGTTCCTACGGTTGATTGGTCCATTAGTCGATAGTTTTTCAGCTCCCTGCAAGTAGGTTAGAAAAACCCATTTTTCCACCGCACTTGCACTTTTGCGTGCACTGAGCAGGGCAAGGCCAAAGACAGGCGATGGGCTTTATTATAAACCAATCACCGATAACGGTGAAGAATACTACAGATTCTTACCCCCCCCCCCCCACCCCCACTCCCCACCCCCTTCTCCAAAAAAAATAATTTTTCAAAAAGCCGTTGTTTTTTTGTATACGTTGGCGACGGCGAAAATCCTGTTAAATAAGAAATAGAGAAAAGAGTTCCCTTTTTAGGAACGGACTAATTTTACACCCCCAAGAGGGCTTCGTTGGATCCGGGACCATTGAAAACAGATTGGCCTTGGTTTTTGCTTGGGGTTACACAAAGAAGAAAGCATTAATTTATTTCAAAGCTGCCTGTCTCTTATCTAACTTATTCCCTGGTTGCTACCCTGTTTCTTCTATGTAAAAAACCATACCTAAAAGGAACTCTTTCTGAAATAGATCTACAAGGAACTTTGAAAGCATTTCAAATTACAACATAAAACTTGATGGGAGAGGCCAACTGTTTTATATAAATTTTCAGGTGTTTATTTTTTATATCTCCTAGTTTTTCTCCTCCTTTTTCTTGATACTTCTTTCTTTTTCCTCCTTATATGGCTCCTACTAATGGTAGAAAAATGGAGCGAATAATTATGTTTTCTTAAAAAAGTCAATATCTGTACAGTCGTGCGGAAAAATACAGCTGTTAAACGCCAACTTGTAAGCATGAAATTAGCGAGACCAACATATCTATCCCAACAATTTATTTTGGAATATTGTTAGATTATCTTTTAATAAGTGGTTCAGTTCGTTATATCTTTTTGCAATATATCTAATCTATAACCAGCTTTATCTTACAGCTGTATACATAACAATTTATTATTCTACGTTATTTCTCTTGTATGGCTAGAAGTTAGAATATAGGTTCAAAGAAATTTTTGCTTTCTTTCGACATTTAAATGTTTGATAGAAATTCAAAATTTTGAGTAATTTTCGGGCTACATAGATCTAGATTTAGATATAGGCCTACATGAAAATAAATGTAGATCTAGATCCAGAATCTAGATTTACAGACATAAGACTTGCAATACTGATGAAGGCTAGATCTTGATCTAGTGTCACCGCATAGATTTACCTGCTACAGCAAACTGTAAGATGTAGAATTTATACGACATAGGCCTAAGTCTTTGATATAATCTAGAAGTAAGGTAATGCGCTAATAGACTACAAAACGGAACTGAATTATTTTTTTTCTTGATTTAATCCTACGTTTTTATCGTTTTAAGAGATCTATTTTTTTAATTTCGGAGATGTATTAATTACATGCTCTAAAACAAAACTTTACAATGAAAAGACGAGCAGATATCTGATAATTATGGGCCAATCTAGAAAAGTCTTTTTTCTGTGTATAGAT
>JAWDGP010004373.1:35000-37500 GCA_033675545.1 Elysia crispata | reverse complement strand
TATACAGTATGAACAAGAGGACTAGATGAAATGGTCAAATAAGTGATATAAAGAAATATGAGTCAACCTCGTATAAATCATTGCCCAGTATTGTCTGAATAACAATAGATAGCTTAACTCTACAAAACCTATATCAATTTTTTGTAATTTTTTTTGTAAGCTCACTGTCATGTCAGTACAAATGATAAATGCAAAACAAAGCATACCTAGCTCTAAGCACTTTTCGTGGGAATTCATAGAGTTTTAGATCTAATGAGTTTGGAGGACTTATAAATAAATTGGGAAATACAGAACTAGCTGTTTTTCCCGCAAGGACAAAGCATTTATCCCTGTATCACGTTTCTTTTGTGTAATTGGACTGATTATATAATAGGACTGAAGAAACAGGCTTTAATACCTGCTAAAAATATCTGCTTCATACGATTTCTTTGATTATATCACTGTTTACGGTATCCAAATTCTGTGCTTGACCTCCAACCCCCACCCAATCTCTCTTTCTTACTCATTTTTTTATCATTCTCTGTTTCTCTATCTCTGTGCTGTCATTCTGTCTGTGTCTGTGTAGTCCCCTCTGTCTGTATGCATCTTCCTCTCTCTCTCTCTCTCTCTCTCTCTCTCTCTCTCTCTCTTTCTTTCTCTGCCTCTGTCTAATCGTCTGTTTGTCTCTCTCTAACTCTTTTTTTCTCTTTATCTCTCTCTGTGACCTTCTTTCCTCTCGGTTTTTCCATTGCAATGTCTATATTTTGACCTTCAGATCCAGTTAATAAACACCCTAGCCCCTTTCATAACACAATCTCAGTTTTCAAAGGTAGTTTTTCATCAATCAATTAATTATTCCCTCTACTTTTTCAACTTTCCACCTCAAAAGATAGACCCACTAATGCATTAAAAAAAGGCAGTCTGAAAACGTTTTTCATACACATCGGAAATTTCATCCTCTCAAGTGTTGACGTAAATATCGAATGCTGACTTAGGAGACTTTAAATATGATTAAAAAAAACCATGCAGAATCTAATTGCAACAAAGTTCACCGGGACACCATAATGTAGCATTAAGGCGAGTAGTGGAGTAGGGCAATTTCCCTACGGAAATGTATCTCGAGTTTAAACCGAAAATCAACAATTGTAACTAAGGTTTCCAATTTCCCGCAAAGGACTTTTCGTATTAAATTGAGATGGAAAACTAAAAAAAAAAAATCGTATATGAATAGAGTTGGATCCCTAAAAAGAATAAAATTAAAGCGGATTTCCATTTTTCTGGTAAAAGTGAAGAGATGTGGAAGCACAAATATCAAATGATCATTATAAGTTGTGAAAATAGTGTCATGAAAGGTTTCGTTTAATTATCTCGTGTTACATTTTGGTTGGTCTCACGATATTGAATAAGTAGGAACTAGATTACCAAAAAAAAAAAAAAAAAGAGGGCAAGTTAAACAAATGTGCCGCTCTGAATTCTTGCAAAGCTGTGCAATTTTCAAGAGAATTCATTGTCTTTACTAAGCCTTTTCAAAGGATCTTTAGATAGATTTAAACAGTATAGAGGCATCCTAAAACACAGGCCAAGTCACCAAAGTGAACAAACTTTTGCATATTTGAGTTATAGTGATCTATTTCTTTTGACTTCTGTACACAGAAAGCACTTATTGTTCAACCGACAGGCCTGCACAACAAAAATATCTAACAGTTTCACTCTACCAAATAGTTAAATGATAGATAGCTCACTCTTACACTTCCCTTTTCACTTCGGTGACTTGGCCTGAATTTTTGGAAGCCTCTGAAAGTATCCATCCCAACGACATCACGTAAGATGCCGTAACTAGGCATCCATGATGAAAGTCGGGCCTAGCGCCTCCACCTTCGGATTTCACAATAAACTTGAAAAAGAGACCTCAGAATCTGATTCTAATTTTTTTTTCAATGGAAAAAGATTATGTCGTGACGCCAGTATTATGGGAAATTTCTGTATGGATTTACATCGAAGATAAGTTCAAATTTTTAAGGTTATTTCTACTGAGCGATAAGACCTAGTATTTAGATCTAGATCTAACGGAGTACTGGGTACCGGTCTCCCCAGTCATCATGGCGAAGCGTCTAGTTACTGGGTGCCGGTCTCCCCAGTCATCATGGCGAAGCGTCTAGTTACTGGGTGCCGGTCTCCCCAGTCATCATGGCGAAGCGTCTAGTTACTGTGTACCGGTCTCCCCAGTCATCATGGCGAAGCGTCTAGTTACTGAGTACCGGTCTTCCCAGTCATCATGGCGAAGCGTCTAGTTACTGGGTGCCGGTCTCCCCAGTCATCATGGCGAAGCGTCTAGTTACTGTGTACCGGTCTCCCCAGTCATCATGGCGAAGCGTCTAGTTACTGGGTGCCGGTCTCCCCAGTCATCATTGCGAAGCGTCTAGTTACTGGGTGCCGGTCTCCACAGTCGTAACGGCGAAGCGTCTAGTTACTGGGTGCCGGTCTCCACAGTCGTCACGGCGAAGCGTGTAGTTACTGGGTG
>JAWDGP010004373.1:20000-30000 GCA_033675545.1 Elysia crispata | reverse complement strand
TAAATAGTCCTGAAAGTAGACCAGTAAATAGTCCTGAAAGTAAACCAGTAGATAGTCCTGAAAGTAGACCAGTAAATAGTCCTGAAAGTAGACCAGTAAATACTCCATCCGGTTAACTACCTAATAGTGAAAGCACAAATTATAAAGTTTAATAATAATAATAATAATAATAATAATAATAATAATAATAATAATAATAATAATAATAATAATCATAATAATGAAAAAAAAGGCTTAACAGCCAGTCCTGACGCTAACCAAATCTACCAACATTTCCAAAGACTGAAGACAGAGTATGTTTGATAATCCTGCTTTTGCTAAGCTCTTCTTCAAACAATCTATAATCTATTAATAGTTCAAAGAATTCAGTTTGAAATACGATAATTAAATTTTTTTTCTTCTTTAACTCCGTACCTTCTCCATTCTCCCTCCTCTTCCTCCTCCATTAGTCTTTGTTTATGAAGTCTGTTGTGTTTCTTTCTCTGCTCATAAATTATGGTTTGGCTTTGTTTAAACTCCTGTAAGTCTCGTATGGCCTGCGACGTTTGATTTCTTTTTGCTTGTGTGTCTCCATTTTTTTTTCTCCGCTAGAATGTCTTTGCTTTGTTTAAACTCTTGCGTGCCTTCTATGGCCATCGAAGTTTGACCTCTCCAATATATTGTGTCTCTTTTTTTTTTTCTTACTTTTTTTTCGCCTGCATGCTTTTCTTTCTTTCGGCTTTTTTTTTTCTATCTTGTATAACGATCAAAATTCGCTTCTATCGAGGCTTCTGAAAATAACTTCTACACCACATCACGGCCATTCCATTTGCTTTTTCTTTACTTTACTGCAACGTTCATAAATTTTACCACTTCCATTGCCAACTGAACAAGTTTAGAACAAAACGCATTAGACGGTCAATAATGCTTGACCTAACCAAAATTCCCCCAGGTTGACGGTCAGTGACATATGACCCTACCAGAATACGCCAGTTTCAAGACAATCTTATGAAGCGGTCAATAATTTCCCTCAGGTCAAAAGTTCCAAGCCACAGCTGGCTTAATATGAGTTCCACACTTCAAATTGATCTGTTTTCAGAGAAACCGGCTTTTATAAGTTATGCGATTTCACTTAGCGTTATCTCACTATGTTGGAAGTCGTGAGTTCTGCCCAACAATCAGAATCATTTCGAGGATCTAACCCGAACTTGACACTTTAATTGAAAAACATATTATTTTTCCCACGTGCACGTTTTATCTTCCCCATTTTTTACTTCAAATTTCACACCATTTCGCTTACAGCAAATTGAGGTAGGGGTCAGAACTTCAAACTAGGTGGCATAACTCCTTGTAAAAAAAAATTCCCTCTAGTTTTTCCCGGCGAAACTACACTAGGTGGAAGTGTTGGACCAAGCAAAGTACCGGGAAGATCAAACAGTTTAGATGCGAAAGTGGGAGGAAAATTATGACATGAGAGACGAGCAGACGGAGGAGAATTTTGGCTGAAGTAAATAGAAACTTTGCCGAGGCGATAAACTCTCCAAGAGAATTGTAATAACAGACGGTGTAAAGTTTTGAAAAATATTTTTCCTTTTTTTTTTAAAATGGGCAACGTAAGCTGAAGCTGATTAAGACATATAAAAATAACGATGAGAATGATAATGATGATGATGATGATGATGATGACGACAATAATAATAATAATAATAATAATAATAATAATAATAATAATAATAATAATAATAATAATAATAATAGAGATGATAATTGTAATGAAGATGATGTTGACTTTGATGATGATGATGATGATGACGATGATGATGGTGGTGGTGATAATAATGACGATATCAATGATGAAAATGATAATGATGATGATCATGATGATAATGATGACGACGATGATGACAATGGTGATGATTATGGTAACGCTGACATTGGCGATGACCACTTCAGTAATGACTAAGACGGCATGAACAACGTTGGTGAAACTCAACATGATCTTCACAAGACTGTATTTCTCAAAGCAAACAGTTTATCAAGCGACCACCAATTTTCTAGCGTCAGTATTAACTTTTGAGACACTTCCCCTTCTGGACATTTTTTGTGCGTCGTGATTGAGTGCAGTGCGGTAAGCAAACCACAGGAACGCGACGGCTTCTCGTGGCGACATAAATAGCCTAGAGATAAATCATTTATCGTACCTAGGGTATCGGTATCTCCCAAGGCACAAAGTGAAAAATTTCCTCTCAAAATTCGGATCGATATAACAGAGCGGAAAAAATATTTAAAAAAAAAAGTAAATAAGAAAGAAAGGAGATATGAAAAAAAGTAAATATGAAAGAAAGGAGATATGAAAGAAAGTAAATATGAAAAAAATGTTAATATGAAAAAAAGTAAATATGAAAAAAATGTTAATATGAATAAGAGTAAATATGAAAAAAAGTAAAAAAAAAAAGAGCTAGAGATGGCAATGCAGAACTTTTTTCCCCCATCCCACCTTTTACTTTATTTCATATATATATATAATTTTAATCGAGACAGGCGCTCAGATATAGGTAGGAATGCTGGTGGCTGGGGGGGTTAGAATGTCCGCGGGATGTTTACAGGGACGATGGTGTGTCGGGTTCGAGCTCCTCCTTCCCACACAGACATCATCAACATGAGAGGGCGGGTGTAGGATCTCATCTTTGTTTGGTCCAGCCCTGCATCACGGGTGCCTCTGTTTAATAGTCAGAAAAGATGTGACTTCTCTTGGTTTTTTTTCGTTTGTATCTTTTTAGAATGTCTGCAGATATAAGTGCGAACTTTCTAAATTCGCAGAGTCATACTCTGATAAATAAAATGATAATATCAAAAAAGGACAACGTAGGCTGACACTGAAAAAGGCATATTATTATGATGGTGATGATGGTCATGATGGTCATGATGGTTATGATGATAATGATGATGATGCTGATGATGATGATGATGATGATGATGATGATCATGATGGTGATGACGATCATGATGATCATGATGATGATGTTGATGGTGGTGATGATGATGATGATGATGATGATGATGATGATGATGATGGTGGTGGTGGTGATGATGATGATGATAATTATGATGAAGATGAGTCATGAGGCTCACTGTCACCGCAAGTTAAGAATATAGAATAAAGCCGTGACTCTAAAAGACGGGAGGGGGGGGGGGGGGAGTGTGAATGGGTTCGGCTTCTCGAAGAGACATCGTGGGAGGTAGAAAGATATATTGATAGATAGAGTAAGAGAGAGAAAGAGAGAGAGAGAGAGAGAGAGAGAGAGAGAGAGAGAGAGAGAGAGAGAGAGAAAGAGAGAGAAAGAGACAAAAGAAAAAAAGAGGTAGAGAGAAAGAGAGAGAGGAGAGAGGGAGAGATTGAGGGATACAGGAGAGTAGGAAGATGGCAGATGAGTTATTTTACTAGTGAAGTGCGATTTGAAAAAAAAAGAAAAAAAAAACATAAAAACAAAAACAACCACACGTTCCCCCCCCCCCCACGAAACACCGATGAAAGATAATTATGCCTCAACAAAATCGGTAAATTAAGAAGATACACAGGAAATTAGAAATATGCGAAAAGTTGCTTATTTTGATACAAAGAGAGAAAAAAGGACACTTTTTTTTTATACCAAACGGCTGGAAATGAAAACTATGCCTATTTGATAATTGCCTGTTTACAAACACGTCAACTTTTTTAAAATTTACATAAAGAAATAAACCACAAAATAAATAGCCGGCCATGCACAAACAATTTTTTAACCACCGTGACTTTCATAACCTTGAGAAATGACGTCATACAGTGCGAGACGTGTAACAGCCACATATCAAAGATCGATCGAACATAATATTCGAAAAGAAAATGAAAGGCTTCATGGGAAGTGAGTGGCATTATGGAAAGAGGTCAGAAAAGTAGAGGCTGAAAGTGATAGACGCTACTTTAACTTCAGAATATAAGATAAGGTTTCGCCTAGAGTTACTGAAACTAACCTCTGGGGAAAAGCACAGTTACATTAAACATGAACGAAAAAATGAATAAGAAAATAAATATGCAAGAGAATAAAAATATGCCAGTTGTGAAACGCTAACTTACGCCATAAAGGGCAAAGGTCGTTCCCAGACTGTGGCTAGAGCCTTGGGTAATGTACGAGTATATTTAGCTTTGATTAGAGAAGGCGAGAGAGAGAGAGAGAGAGAGAGAGAGAGAGAGAGAGAGAGAGAGAGAGAGAGAGAGAGAGAGAGAGAGAGAGAGAGAGAGAGAGAGAAAGAGAGAGAGAGAGAGTACAGATAAAAAGTTGTAAAGAAAAAAGAAACACAGTCTTTCGCAACTTTCTTAATTTCATATTTTTTAAACTAATAACACCATCTCTTCCGGTTATCTCCATGGAAACCAAACACATGCAGCAAAGGTATCGTAACATTTCATAGAAACACGAAAATCCAATGAGCAATGGGGAGACTATTTTTTTTTTCCGGGAAAAGGGGTGAGGTTGGTGGGGGGAATGGTGAAGGGGGAGCTCAGAAGTCATCAATCCAAGCCTTAACATTTCTCCCAAGTGACTGAGTTTATTCCACGGAGTGACCGCTCTTTGTACTCAAAAACCTCATCTTCTATCAAGTTTTCCTTATTTTAACCCTACGTAATCTTCACGTTTCATGAGATAAACTACAGTGTGGAGCTGATTAATAAAGTATTCTATATTTAAAAAATTGAAGAGTAAAAAATCGTACATGTTTCTTTTATTTTTCTCGCCTCCGAGTCAGTGGGTGTACATGTATACAGCCATATGCTTAAAATATGGAGAAAGAGAGACAACGCGCACAAGAAATAAGGGAAGTTAACTTATCTCTAAAACCTCAAGTTTTTTAACATATCCTTTTATGCATAAGTTTATTGACTTAACCAACCTCTTAAGTTCATCCAATGATATTTTCCTGTTTCATTCTCTGCACACCTGCCGGGTAAGTAGACGCTTCGCCATGATGGCGGTGAAGAGCCGTGCCTAGAGCACAAGGTTAGATCTAGATCTAGATTGTTGATCTTGTCGCAAGATAGAATTAAGCTTAAAAAGTTGAACTTAACGATGCCGATCCTAAAAAAAATGATCCCAGAATATTGGCATAAAGGTTTTTTCCGTTGAAAAAAGAATCAGTTCTTGAGGTCTTTCGTTGAAATTTATTATGAAGTGCAAAATGTGGAAGCTAGAGCTAGGCCCTACTCAGTACCATCTGTCTACCTACTGGTAGAATCTAGACAGATGGTATTGTTCCTACTGGTAGAATCTAGACAGATGGTATTGGCCCCACTGGTAGAATCTAGACAGATGGTATTGGCCCTACTGGTAGAATCTAGACAGATGGTATTGGCCCTACTGGTAGAATCTAGACAGATGGTATTGGCCCTACTGGTAGAATCTAGACAGATGGTATTGGCCCTACTGGTAGAATCTAGACTGATGGTATTGGCCCTACTGGTAGAATCTAGACAGATGGTATTGGCCCTACTGGTAGAATCTAGACTGATGGTATTGGCCCTACTGGTAGAATCTAGACTGATGGTATTGGCCCTACTGGTAGAATTTTACTTTCATCGCGGATGCCTAGTTATGGCATCTTACATCACGTTAATTCAGTAGATAAAATTACAGGTTTAGATAAAAGCGTAGCTATGAATGACCGAATTGCAGTGCACTTTAGTCCCTTTTAATGGGAATTCATAACGTTGTAATTATAGAGTCTTTAGATAAACTAGTTGCTTTACAACAATTTAGCCACATGAAGGAAGCAAAATTCTTGTTGCATGACAACTATGGACCGAATGTTTAACAAAGCTTTACAGAATTGTTAACAATTGAAACTGAGTTCAATTTCCTCTATAATGGTAATGGTATACGGGAGTAAATTTCCCCCATTTATTTGAAATGAGGTTTAAAATACATTTCTTTGGGAATTATTTAAAGTGGCTGCAAAAAAAAAAAAAAAAAAAATTAATAAATAAACAAATAAATTAAAAAAAAAATCAAGCAACTGCAATGAATTTTTTCTTAGACACATACGATGGATTGGTGCATGGGGGGAGGGGGGGGGGGGGTGGAGGAAGGGAGCTTGTCAAGAGCACCAAAATAATAAAAAAAAGGAAAAAAAACATGACTTAATATTATATATAACAGGTGTATCTCCTAGGTTAGCATTGTTTCAGCGTTGGGTTGAGAGCAAGAAGTTTCTGAGTTCGATTCTTTGCTGAAAAACCTGTTGGTGGTAGTGATGGGGGGTGGGGGAGTAGGAGCTCATCTAACAAGCCCTTTCCCTGGCTTGACAAGGAAACCATCAACTCAGTTTAAAATCGATCGGGAAACTTAGGGGACGGAAAATTATTTTCAAATAAACCTAATAAAAGTAGAATGGGCAAAAAATTTTTTTTCTATAAATCTTTGGTTAGGAATGAAAGAACGCGTATCGATATAAGGATAAATTATTACAGTTTTCAATGGGCGACAGGAGTTCTGACTAATATCGAAATCAATCGATCAATCAATCAAACAAACAACCCATCAATCAATGATGGATTTAACAAGAATTTTTTAGCACATCTTGAAAAAATATAGCTCCATTTAAGATTTCGAAGATGACAAAAAACAAAAACAAAAGAAAAAAACAAAAAAAAAACCAAAACAAAAAACAACAAATAGCAATCCTCCCAAAAAAATCCCAAAAACAACAACAACAAAGAAACAAAACACCAAAGACTCAGTTTGAGAATAGACAAAGCAATATTTGAAACAATGTGAAACCCAGCAACAAAACATTGTAGAAGTAACATTATTTCAAGTGTCGTTTTTAATATATAAAAACAACTACTTGTGTAATTCCCAAACTGTTTAAAGAGCTTTCTAAGCGCTTATTAGAAAGCTAAAAAAAAAAAAAAAAATAAAGAGGTAAAGAGGTACCATGTACTTTGGGAATTCGTGATTTCTTTCTTTGAATATTTCTATGACAGTGGGCGTTTAAAGAGATCTATAAATAGATTGGAGTTTTTCCAAAATTAGCTAACTATTCTTATCATGCGGAGTTGTTCCCTCTCTGCTAAGGAGTGCCTTATATTCAGTGAATAAGGAGTAAGGTCCGTTACTAATCTTAATCTAGACATTTCTCAGATTTTAAGGTCATTTCGAGTATTCTATTAAAGCAGCCTTATCAAATATTGCTGCTACACAGTGGCCGCGTCGTATAACCACGTGACACACCTACTGGACCTCTTCCCTATAAACTATTTCTGTGATTGGAACCCGGTTGATGGACACGAGAAAACAACGTTCATCATCGGGGAAACCTTAGGAAAAATCAAAGTTTACGGATTTTGCGAGAAAATTTTTGTTCCTTTTCCTTTTCTCGTGCCTCATCTAGACGGCTGCTAGAATCATTGTTCCTTTTCCTTTTCTCGTGCCTCATCCAGACGGCTGCTAGAATCAAAATTTGATGAAGGAAGAAACCGGGCGTGAATTTTGTTAAGGAAATTTTGTCAAAGTTAAACACGCGGGTCCAGATTTTTTATGAACATAGAGACTTTTTAATCTTGGGGCTAACTGGGAAATTGCAATATAGATGGCTTTCCACAAACGAATTTTTCTCAAAAAGAAATAGAGCAATTTGTATTTAGTGAGGTTTCATGTAGATAGTGGTTGTGTTAAACACAAGTCTGGATTATATGCACCGCAAAGTATTGAGTAAACTATTAAGGAAATCTTAGTAAAATATTGCTATGAGAGCGTGTGTTCTCGCAATGTCTAATTCAACAAGCGTAGTTAGTGGCAGCTATGCTTGTAAAAATCCTAATCTATATTTAGATACTTTGAAACAGTATAAATGCGCTGTTAGGAATTCTCGCAACGCGATATTATACTAAATTTTTTCGGCTATTCATAGTCTTTTTATAAGCGTTTCGAAGAATATTAAAATAGATTTGGAAAGTACAGAATTAGCCGATTTCCTTTATAGATTGCGAAACTTTTAAGTTTAGAATAGCATCGTCTAAATTGCATTTATTTCCAGTAGACAGATTACTGGAATGGTAACAAGTAAGAATTACGAAGAGCTAGAGTTTTAAGTTGTAGCTAGTAGGGATTAGAAATAATCTTTGAGTGAAAAAAAAAATTCTTGCCCTAGGTGGGATTCGGACCCACGACTTGACCTGAATTTAATTAAGGAGCATCTGATTATGTTTGCCTTTTTTTAAAAAGCATACGGTATACGAAGTCAACGAAATCTTCTCTTCTTAAGTAAAAAATTGCAACCCATATTTTCTACTAAAGGATTGTAAAGAGCAAGTTGTTTTTGCCTAATAAAACAAAAAGAAAATAAAAACCAACAACAAATAACAAAAAAAACAAAAACAAAAAAAAACAAAAAACAAAAAAATTAAAAAAAGAACAAACCGTCTGGTGCCCAGAATTGGATCTGATCTCAATTAGCCCAACCCTTCGCTGGACGGACAATCGCCCCCTTCTCCTGTAAGTTTGATCAGGGAGTTGAGGAGGCCAAACAATCTTGGGATCTGAATAACACGGAACAATAAAATTGACAGAAATCCTGGATAAGTATACCGAGCATCTGAGAAAGCTGCGTTAATCTGGTACAAGTGTAGTAGCGGTTGTTTGAACAAAGCTGTTCAAACCTGGGTTAAGTATACCATGTATCTGCGAAAAATTACTTTAATGTGGTACAGGTGTGGCCGCGATTGTTTGTATAAAGCTGTTCAAACCTGGGTTAAGTATACCATGTATCTGCGAAAAATTACTTTAATGTGGTAAAAGTGTGGCAGCGGTTGTTTGAACAAATCTGTTCACACCTGGATTAAGTATACCATGTACCCGAAAAACGCTACTTTGATCTGGTATATTTGTAGTCATGGTTGTTTGAATAAAACTGTTCAAACCTGGATCAAGTATACCATATAACCAAATAAAACTAAATACCTACACAAAATGAACTTATCCAGATGAGTCCCTACAAGAACCGCACAGGTTCTGTGGGAAAGAGTGTGATATCTAGGTGTGATATCTAGGTGTGATATCTAGGTGTGATATCTAAGTGTGATATCTAGGTGTGATATCTAGGTGTGATATCTAGGTGTGATATCTAGGTGTGATATCTAGGTGTGATATCTAGGTGTGATATCTAGGTGTGATATCTAGGTGTTTGTTTTTAAAGTTTGATTGTGAAATTTACTAAGCGGAAGTGCTACTGAAAATTTTTTCCTTTCTTTCATCATTGATGCCTGTTTCAAATCGGAAGGGTGGCACTAACGTCCGGACACTTACTGATACATTTGATACTAAAACTTCACCGGGTTTTCCCCGTAACATTTATCTTCTATTAAAAACTGGATGTTGGTGTGAACAACAAAGTATACATTTCAATGAGTGCCATGGATTTTAACTTTTTTTTTTTATTGTCTCAAACTTTCGGATGAAATTGGATCACTCGCATCTTTTTCTCATGATTTTATTATAATGAAATATCCGATACGGACGACAAGATCTGATTTTCAAGCTCAATTTCAGGCGTAATTGACTTTCGCGGTAGTTGAGTGTCAATAACTCATAAATAACAAATTTTCTGTGAGATAGCGTAAGGTATGTTTACACGCAGCAACAAATCAGAGGCAGTAAATTAAGCCTCAGACAGTCACGTCGGACACAATACTTTTGTGTTCACATATCGCGGTTTGGTGCTCTGATGCTCTCAATTTTTCCTAAAAAATTGAATGATTTGCTGCTTCCCATTTGTTGAGAAAACAAAGAGGTTTTCTGCACTTTTCGTCGCATCATTTGTGGGACGGTGTTGCCAGCAGCATGTTGTTCGGTGGAAACACACCTTGACGATGAAGAACTCGTTACTGTTTAGCCTTGGTGGTCTGACATTTCAGGGCACAAAAGTCTTTCCAAAAAAGGTATAGAGCGGACCTGACTGTTTTATCGTTGGGTTTGAATGCTCTGCAACTCAA
>JAWDGP010004373.1:0-12500 GCA_033675545.1 Elysia crispata | reverse complement strand
TAGTAGTAGTAGTAGTAGTAGTAGTAGTAGTAGTAGTAGTAGTAGTAGTAGGAGTAGTAGTAGTAGTAGTAGTAGTAGTAGTAGTAGTAGTAGTAGTAGTAGTAGTAGTAGTAGTAGTAGTAGTAGTAGTAGTAGTAGTAGTAGTAGTAGTAGTAGTAGTAGTAGTGGCATGAAAAATACACCGCGCTCGAATCTAAGGTCTACTTCGCTTGACCAGGAGTGCTGTTATTTCACGAGATTGTACAAGCAGCTAGATAAATCTAGATCTAGGTCTACTTCGCTTAACCAGGAGTACTGTCATTTCACGAGATTGTACAAGCAGCTAGATAAATCTAGATCTAGGTCTACTTGGCTTAACCAGGAGTGCTGTTATTTCACGAGATTGTACAAGCAGCTAGATAGATCTAGATCTAGGTCTACTTCGCACGACCAAGAGTTGTGTCATTTCACGAGATTGTAACAGCAGCTAGATAGATCTAGATCTAGGTCTATTTCGCATATACCAGGAGTTCTGTCATTTCACGAGATTGTACAAGCAGCTAGATAGATCTAGATCTAGGTCTATTTCGCATATACCAGGAGTTCTGTCATTTCACGAGATTGTACAAGCAGCTAGATAGATCTAGATCTAGGTCTACTTCGCTTGACCAGGAGTGCTGTCATTTCACGAGATTGTACAAGCAGCTAGATAGATCTAGATCTAGGTCTACTTCGCTTGACCAGGAGTGCTGTCATTTCACCAGATTGTACAAGCAGCTAGATAAATCTAGATCAAGGTCTACTTCGCTTGACCAGGAGTGCTGTCATTTCACGAGATTGTACAAGCAGCTAGATAAATTTTAGATCTAGGTCTACTTCGCTTGACCAGGAGTGCTGTCATTTCACGAGATTGTACAAGCAGCTAGATAAATCTAGATCAAGGTCTACTTCGCTTGACCAGGAGTGCTGTCATTTCACCAGATTGTACAAGCAGCTAGATAAATCTAGATCAAGGTCTACTTCACATGACCAGGAGTTCTGTCATTTCACCAGATTGTACAAGCAGCTAGATAGATCTAGATCTAGGTCTACTTCACATGACCAGGAGTTCTGTCATTTCACGAGATTGTACAAGCAGCTAGATAGATCTAGATCTAGGTCTACTTCGCATGACCGGGAGTTCTGTCATTTCACGAGATTGTACAAGCAGCTAGATAGATCTAGATCTAGGTCTACTTCGCTTGACCAGGAGTGCTGTCATTTCACGAGATTGAACAGCAGCTAGATAGATCTAGGTCTACTTCGCATGACCGGGAGTTCTGTCATTTCCTGTTGGACATGGAGCTTGATTACAGGCGCCGTAGAATGAACGAGAAAAGTGTATTAATTTGCAGGTTAAAGAGTCAACGGTATGAACAGTAAAACCTTTCTTTCATTTATGTCGTGTGATCTCGCTGTTGAGAGCTTTAGGCTAGATTGATTTGTGTTTCAGGCATCACTAAGATTACAGGGTGGAAATTGATGAGTGTGAAGAAAGATGGAGAGAGGAAAATTAAAAGAGAGAGAGAGAGAGAGAGAGAGAGAGAGAGAGAGAGAGAGAGAGAGAGACAGACAGACAGAGACAGAGAGAAAGACAGAGACAGAGAGAAAGACAGAGAGAGAGAGAGAGAGAGAGAGAGAGAGAGAGAGAGAGAGAGAGAGAGAGAGAGAGAGAGAGTGAGAGAGTGCCGATTGATTCATAGATAGATAGATAGGTAGGTAGATGGATTGAAAAGAAATATCGAGGTAGGTAGATAAAAAATGAGAGTTAAACTAGAGATAATATTTAGATAGAGAAATAAAGAGTGAGAGAAATAATAGAAAGAGAGAGAGAGAGTGAGAGAGAAAGAGATTGATATAATGGAGAGAGAGAGAAAGAGTGAGAGAAAAAATATAAAGAGAGAGAGAGTGAGAGAGAAAAAGAGAGATAAATAATAGACAGAGAGAGAGAAGAGAGAAAGAGAGAGAGAGTGAGAGAGGCAGATAAATAACAGACAGAGACATTTTTCACTTAATCTATGCACATCTTTTTATCTGCAGCTTCCACATAATCTTATTAATTTTATCTGCACCAATGATTACTCTTTCACTTTCTCTCTCGTTTTATCTCAGTCTCTCTATTTGTCTCATTAACCCCCCATCTCCCCCCCCCCTCCCCCCCCCCTTTCTCTTTTTCTCTCTCGCTCTATCCTTCCCCCAAACAAAAGCAAAAAAAACCAAAAAAAAAAAACCAACAAACCAACATAAAAAAATGAAAAAAACAACAACACTTTTATGTCTAGAAAAAAAAAATGAATCATATTGTTGGGCTGTCCAGATATATTCTACCTGCATTTATATTTTTCTGTCTCTCTAAGTCTATCTCTCTTTCTGTCTCTCTGTGTCTCTCCCTCTGTCTCTCTGTGTCTTTATGTCTCGATCCCTCTATATCTCTTTGTCTATATCTGTCCCTCTTTCTCCATTCCCTGTCTCTATCTGTCTGTCTGTCTCTGCCCCCCCTCCCCTCCCAACACACACCCACCTACCCCGAAACTTAAACAAAAAAACCCCCCAAGAACAACGACACGTCTTTTATGTCTGGAAGAGAATCAATCATAATATTGATTCGCCTATTCTTTCTCTATGTCTCTTTCTCTCCCTCCGTCTCTATCTGACTTTCCCATTGTCTTTCTGTCTGTCTGTCTCTGTCTCTCTCTGTCTCTGTCTCTCTCTCTCTCTCTGCCCCCCCCTCCCTCTCAAATCACATCTCTTCTGTGTGTAAGAAAGAAATCCTGATATATGAATGATGAGATACCTTCTTTGTATATTCACAACAAGAGCGATAATTAATTATATGTCACGTTAGTTGGCGGCGAAAAAATATTGATTTCCTCTTTCTCTCTGTCTGCCTCTCTGTCTGTCACTCAATCTCTCTCTCTCTGGATATATCTTTATCTCTGCCTCAACCTCTCTCTCTCTCTCTTCCTCCCTATTACACCCCCTTACCCTCTCTCTCCCTCTTCCTGTCCCTCCCTCTCTCTCTCTCTCCCTCTTCCTGTCCCTCCCTCCCTCTCTCTCTCTCTCTCCCTCTTCCTGTCCCTCTCTCTCTCTCTCTCTCTCTCTCTCCCTCTTCCTGTCACTCCCTCGCTCTCTCTCTCTCCCTCTTCCTGTCCCTCCCTCTCTCTCTCTCTCTCTCTCTCTCTCTCTCTCCCTCTTCCTGTCCCTCCCTCCCTCTCTCTCTCTCTCTCTCTCTCACTCTCTCTTCCCTCCCTGTCCCTCTCTCTCTCCCACTCTCTCTCTCTCTCTCTCTCTCTCTCAGTTCCCCCCGCCCCCCCCCCCCACCCCCCGGGTCTCTCTCCACCTCCTGTTGTTGACAGTTACTAACATCTCTAACGGTTTTCTTACGAAGCTGCCTCAGACTGATGTTCCAAATCAACACACCGAGTGAGAGGAGACAGAAGGATAGATTGTTTGTTTGTAAGTTTGAGTTATTGTTGGATAAAAAACCGTCCGCAACGTGATGTTCACATTTTTTAGAGATATCAATCCAGCCACTGTCAGATAAAATGGAAGTTGAACTCAACTATGAAGCATATGGGAGGGAGAGAGAGAGAGAGAGAGAGAGAGAGAGAGAGAGAGAGAGAGAGAGAGAGAGAGAGAGAGAGAGAGAGAGAGAGAGAGAGAGAGAGAGAGAGAGTCCAAGTAGAATGTCCATACTTTTGCTGCTCTGTTAACAGTCAAGATTTGATATTTTCTTTTCTTTTGTTTTGTTTTCTCATTTCAAAAAGAAAACATGGCTTGGCCATTGTTTTTAATAATAATAATAATAGTAATAATAATAATAATAATAATAATGATAATAATAATAATAATAATAATAATAATAATAATAATAATAATAATAATAATAATAATAATAATAATAATAATAATAATAGTAATAATAATAATAATAATAATAATAATAATAATAATAATAATAATAATAATAATAATAATAATAATAATAATAATAATAATAATAATAAAAACAAACAAACAAACAAACAAAAACATAAGCACTCCATGTTTTAAAACTATTTACTTATTATTTAAAAAAATCTACACATTTTAAATACGTCCACGAGCCTAATGAATGCGACTACACATAATTATACTAAAACCTACATTACAGAGCAATGAATGTTTTATATGATCTATAAATAGACTTATATTTTTTACTATAAGACTAAGTCTTTTTATTACAGAGAGGGGAAAAAGGCGAATATTAAGATCATCAGAGTGTGTTGGGGGTAGGGCATCTTCTTCTCAATATTCATAAAAGAAGTAATTAGAAACAAATGTTAAGTTTTAACTTATTTTTTAAAGGTTATTTAAAATACGCAGGCAGGAATGTCAGGGCTAGAATGCATATAGAATAAATCGATCAATATGAAAATTTTACATTTTTTTTTTCCAACAACACCGACATATATATTATCTAAGCCTAAATAAATTTCTCATGAAAGAGAAAAACTAAAACCGCATTAAGAAAGTAAATACCTTTCTGTTAGTTTCTCCTTGCTTTGTTAGCTTCTTACAGAAAACGAGTCGAAGCTTTTATATTTCCTTTCTCTAATAGACATGGAATATTTTCGGTTTCTTCCCAAAAAGAGGTTTATTTATCTCTAATATTACTTTCTTTAGCTTTCTTGCTTACAAAAAAGGGCTACAAAATAATAATATTGTCTCGATGATCGGTTTTTCCAATTCCCTTAAGGCGAAGTATTAAGTTTATCCGGATATCCGGGATTTTTCGGACAATGCGACGGTTCAAAATGGTAGAAGTTGCCAGTAGGAAACCCTGGGGCTCGAACCGAGTGATGGATATGGGGAAGATAATCGGTAAGTTTGTCGCCAAGAACAACGATTCATCTAGTAAAGGTATCAGAAGACATGGCCGGATTTGCGTTAAGACGGTAGAGTTGGCTCTCATTAAAAAAAAACAACCCTTCTCATTATTCGTAGAAAAAGGTGCAAAATAAAGTCAAATAGTCATGACGCCACTTCCGGTTTTCGAGGCGTAGTTTTTGGGTATAAACAATTGATGGTGTATGGTCTCTCAGAGGAATGGAAGAAGCAATCATAAAACTAGATCTAGCTCGAGACTGGCAAAATACGGCAAAAGACATAAAACAACAACAACAACAACAACAACAACAACAACAGAGAACCAAAAACACCAGAATGAACAGTATGAAAGGTATGGACGGGGATCGAACCCGCATCCCTTGTCGAGACGGCAGCAGACGCGCTAACTACTGAGCCATTCTCATCTACAGCACCACTACTGTCTCAAATGTACCGGTATCAGAAAGTCTTGAGACCTTGCGGCGTCTAAAATGATCATCCGTATTTACTGTTATCAAAATCAGCACGCAATCAACGGCATCTATTTGTTATTATTATCATCATCGTCAATTTCAAAATGCCTATCACCATCACCACTACCATGACTATGATGATGAGGATGATGATGATCATCATCAATATCATCATCACCATCACCACCACCATCAACATCATTATCATCATCATCATCATCATCATCATCACCATTATCATCGTTATCTTAGCATCCAAATCAGTATCATCTTGGTCATCATCATCATTTCATCATCCTCCTCTTCCCCATTATAACCATCATCATCATCACCATCATCATCACCATCATCATCATCATCATCACAATCATCATCATCATTATTAACGTATCAACACCACCACCACCACCACACATTCGAAGCTTATCATTATTTTATATCTAGAATTACTAAGACTTTTGTTTTTCTTTCCACGTTTTCATCTTCCCTCGCCACCGCTGTATCAAATTCATTTTTTAAGTTCTGTTCTTTCTCTGACCTTTAGAAGATCTTCGCCTGATAGCCAATTTAGTTTCGAAACTATTGCCCATACGAAAACACAAAACAAAAAAAACCCCACTAATTAGAACATAAGGTTACAAAACCAATCTCTTCCTCATGGTAAGGACAGCTGTCATCTAATCGTTAACTCATGAAATGTCAAAACGACTTTTTTAATTAAGAAAAGTTCAAAGAGATCCGAGACTAGGTAAACTACAATTGGGAGGAATCTAAAAGTCCCGAGTTCGAATCTCGCGAGAGACAAGCATATCCAGGCGTTTTAAATCAAAGACTATTATTTTATTTCTAACCGCTGCCAAGTACTTCCAAAATGTAGTACGCTCTGTATCATTCTTACTAATTATGAAATATCAAATGTGGTGGGAAAAATAATCTCTGGATATACATATATTTATAGATAGATAGATAGATACGTAGATAGAGAGATAGATAAATAGATAGATAAGTAGGTAGATAGATAGAGAGATAGATAGATAGGCAGGTAGGTAGGTAGATAGAGAGATAGATAGGTGGAAAGATAGGTACGTAGGTAGAGAGATAGATAGGTAGATAGATAGATAGGTACGTAGATAGAGAGATAGATAGGTAGATAGATAGATAGGTACGTAGGTAGAGAGACAGATAGGTAGATAGATAGGTAGGTAAGTAGATAGAGAGATAGATAGATAGTTAGATAGGTAGGTAGATAGAGAGATAGATAGGTAGATAGATGAGTACGTAGATAGAGAGATAGATAGATAGATAAATAGATAGATAGATATATAGGTAAGTAGATAAAGAGATAGATAGATAGATAGATAGATAGATAGATAGATAGATAGATAGATAGATAGATAGATAGATAGATAGATAGATAGATAGATAAATACGTAGATAGATATAATCAAAGAAACTTAATTTCGGTGAATAATATTATCATTAGTTTTTCGAAACGCCAAGCCAAATACTATCCTACTAAACCAGTAATCATTGTTGGGAATTCAATCCCTAGACTTTCAGATCAGTAGTTAAAAGCTCAATCCACAAATTCGACCGTTACTTTCGATGGTACAGACGTTAAAATCACGGTCTTATGTAGATCAGGATGCGGGTTTTATTACTTGGCCACAATTCAGAGACGAGTGTTTATAACTATCGGGAGGAAAAAGAAGGAACAGAAAAATGATATTAGTTTCAATGCTGGACCGGGTAGCCTTGAGCCAAAATCTCAGCCTTTAGCTTTGAACATGACAGAATTGATTGATTATACAGAAAAAGGGAAAAACAGGCTTTCACCACAGACACACATACAGCACACACACACACACACACATATTTATACACCTACATATTTCCGCAAAAAAGAAAAAAAAGGAAAATCATTTATTACATTTACAGAAATACACAAAAACAGCAGTGCATTTTTGAGCTAACGAAAAGGTTTTTACATACATTAAAAAACCAAAATAAGTATTTTAACCTTTTACTTAGACATTTTTTGGGTTTCAATCATTTCCTGAAAATCTCCTGAGTAAGGGGAAGTAATTACAAACCCGACTTCTTGTAAAGTTTCAATTTTCTTTAGGACTTAAGTAAAATTCGACCACTTTTCCTTAAGGCAACCTTATGTTTTTTTTTTTTTTTTGCTAAATATCTCTCTCTATATAAAATCTGCGTTGTATAAATGTCTCACATGAGAACAGCATAAAATCTGCGTTGTATAAATGTCTCACATGAGAACAGTATAAAATCTGCGTTATATAAATGTCTCACATGAGAACAGCATAAAAGCTGCGTTGTATAAATGTCTCACATGAGAACAGTATAAAATCTGCGTTATATAAATGTCTCACATGAGAACAGTATAAAAGCTGCGTTGTATAAATGTCTCACATGAGAACGGTATAAAAGCTGCGTTGTATAAATGTCTCACATGAGAACAGTATAAAAGCTGCGTTGTATAAATGTCTCACATGAGAACAGTATAAAAGCTGCGTTGTATAAATGTCTCACATGAGAACAGTATAAAAGCTGCGTTGTATAAATGTCTCACATGAGAACAGTATAAAAGCTGCGTTGTATAAATGTCTCACATGAGAACAGTATAAAAGCTGCGTTGTATAAATGTCTCACATGAGAACGGTATAAAATCTGCGTTGTATAAATGTCTCACATGAGAACAGTATAAAAGTTGCGTTGTATAAATGTCTCACATGAGAACAGTATAAAAGCTGCGCTGTATAAATGTCTCACATGAGAACAGTATAAAATCTGCGCTGTATAAATGTCTCACATGAGAACAGTATAAAATCTGCGCTGTATAAACGTCTCACATGAGAACAGTATAAAAGCTGCTTTGTATAAACGTCTCACATGAGAACAGTATAAAAGCTGCGTTGTATAAATGTCTCACATGAGAACAGTATAAAAGCTGCTAAGTCCTTGCCACTCTACGGAACGCCGAGGGTAATGACATTTTTCATTAAATCTGTTGTGCCTGGTTTAGTCTTAGGATTTATGTAAAATCTGTCTCCGTTTTATACAGATAAATAATTATGTATATATAAGAGCGAGAGGGATAGATATCGCAAGCTCATATTAGCCTGAGGAAAAAAAAAATAAAATTATTGAACAATACGGTAAAAAATAGAACCAAAATTCTGTGGAGCCACAAATAAATAAAACTTTTAATAGAGTAAACAGATTTTTTCAAGCCAACCGTAGACTAAATACTCCACAGAGCTGGGGGATTCAAATATTTACTTCAACGCTGACACACAGTTTGAAACATGTGTCGTTTTACCTAAAGCAGTTGGGTTATGTATTTTTTTCTGTTATGAGTATCGCGTGATATATAAGATGGCAGAAGGAATGTAGCACATATGCACTGTTTTTCTTGCTCATGCAGTAAGAGTAGGTGGCTCAGTTTTGCCAACTTCTCAAGACCAATTTAAACGTTTAAATCTCTCTGTCTGTCTGTCTCTCTCTCTGTCTCTGACTCTGTCTCTCTATCTCTATCTGTCTGTCTGTCTGTCTCTGTGGGTGTCTCTCTCTGTCTCTGTCTGTCTCTCTTTCTCTCTGACTCTCTCTGTCTGTCTGTCTCTCTCTTTGTCTCTCCCCCTCTCTCTGTCTGACTCTCCGTGTCTCCCTGTTTCTCTCTGTCTCTTTCTAATATATATATATATATATATATATATATATATATATATATATATATATATACTGATATTATGAAGTCTTACGTGCAAATGATGCATGTTACATTATGCTCACATAACATGACGAGACAACGAGTATTTCCAACAAAAACGCCCTCGCCCCAACAGAGTACGGAGAGCGAGAGTTCACAAAGAGCTTTGTCCTTTTTGTTGAGAGATCTCGTGAATTAAGTTCAACAATCAAGAGCGTTTCGAAGATCTGAGCAGAGCTAAACAGTTTTGTTTTATCTTGAAATCATCTTAAAGTTTTTTTTTTAACTTGTTTCCACGCTCTTGTGCACTATTGCTGTCGCCATTGCTTCATACGCTAACTGCAACTTAAGTGGAGCTCATGACTTCCAACTAGGCGGAAGTGTTTGTGAAATTGCCCTCCCTCCAGAACGAGTTTCCAGAACATTGACATGGCATAAGAAGGATCTGCACTCATTTTAAATATCAGAACAGCTGGCCAAACTTTATACATGCGAAACGAATGAGATCCACCCTGCAGCCAAAAATAAATCAAACATTGCAGCTCCGCAAACTTCATCCTAAGTTCTCTTTTATCTCCCCACGGTTTGTTTGTTTGTTTGTTTTGTTTAGTTTTTTAATATTTCCATAATTATTTTGAAAATCCTCATTTCACCGCGAAGAGAACAGAAAGTGGAAACGCATGTTGATAATCTCTTGTACTTGTATCAGAGTAATGTGTCTTGGCTGGGTCAAAGTTACTCCAGCGAGGCACATAAAAACTGCTGTCTGATAAAATTGCAGGTCGTGTCATAAACAAAACGCGCTTCATTGCAAAAAACAATCTGTGAACACGTGAAGGATGCCCTCACGTGCGTGTGTAAAATGTGGGAAATGTTGTGAGTCTACGCGCTCTTCATACACGCTTTCAGATGTCGGCTGTTGGCTCAGTTTTGTTTCGCTCTTAATAATTTAGACGGGGTATTATTGTTTTTTGATTAGACTTGATTTTTTTTTCTAAAGATAAAGAGAGAGAAGGATATATATATATATATATATATATATATATATATATATATATATATATATATATATATAGAGAGAGAGAGAGAGAGAGAGAGAGAGAGTTAGGGAGAGTGAGAGAAGAAAAATAGAACGAAGAAAAGAGAGAATCAATAAAACAAGAGATAGATTGATAGATAAGAATGGATAGATCGAAAGACAAAGAGAGAGTGGCAGATATTGAGAGAGTTAGATAGACAGATAGGCAGAAATGAATATATCTAGATAGAAAGTGGTCCCATATCATTTATAAAAACATTCTTTTTCCTGTTTTCCACTCCAACAATCTGTCACGTGACTCCAACCTTGACCTTCGACATCCACTTAACGATGCGCAAAACCTCAGCAAGAAAAAAAACAACAACAACCAAAAACAGAAACCATGAATAATACATGAAAAAAAAAAAAAAAGGCGAAAACATTCAAACTCTACTCACAGCATAAACGGCGTTTTAATAATCATAAATCTAGGGTACGGGTTTTCCCGCAAGAAAACAACAATTTTCAAACCCAAATCGCTAAAGCTGTCGCTCTGTCCTTGGCCAGAATCAAGATCTCGATCAAAGCTTCCGGAAAGGCACAAATGGGCCCGTTTAAAACCAAGAGATAACAATAATATTATTACCGAGCGTAATTTGAATGAAGCAGATCTAAATCTGCATGAAAGTTACCACAAAATGTAGTCTTGCAAATTAGTTAAAAGAAACTCGTATTCAAATTTCATTAATTTTTGTTTGGAAAATTACCTCACATCAGCATACACCACAGAGAGGCGGGAGTAATAAAGGTAATTATCATACTCTTTTTTTTTTTTTTAATTCTTTTTTGGCATAATAAATTTTCACCTATCAACTTAATTTTTTTTATCAGTCTGTCTCTCTGTCTGTTTGTCTCTGTCACTCAGCCTTTCTCGATCCTCTCTCTCTCTCTCTCTCTCTCTCTCTCTCTCTATTTATATTTCTAAAATGCATCTCTTTGTGTATTTAATGCTCTTTCTGTCTTCCACACTGTCTCTCCTGGTATCTATTTCGCAGCTATCTCTTTCTCTTGATCTTTCTCTTATTCAGTTTCTCTCCCTCCCTCTCTCTCTCCTTGCCCATCTCTCAATCTCTCCGCTTCTCTCTCTCTCTCTATTTCTCTATCTCTCTCTCACTCTCTCTCTCTCTCTCTATTTCTCTATCTCTCTCACTCTCTCTCTCTCTCTCTATTTCTCTATCTCTCTCACTCTCTCTCTCTCTCACTCTCTCTCTCTATTTCTCTCTCTCTCTCACTCTCTCTCTCTCACTCTCTCTCTCTATTTCTCTATCTCTCTCACTCTCTCTCTCGCTCTCTGCTTCCCTATTTTCCGCTCACCCTTCAACTCACGTGCACAAAACACATTTTTTCAACCCCCCCCCCCCTCCTCCCCCTCCTCTTAATTACTGTCTTCACCTTTCTGCACCGCCACGTCATGGCACCCGATCTGAACTAAACCCAGATAAACAATTGCTGTGTTTTTTTCTCATCTCTGGTGCCTCTATACATGTGTAACACGCTCAGCCAGACGAGTACAGAATACAAAGTACAGTATTTTTTTTTTAGCTGTTCGCTATTAATGAAATCTTCACAATTCTGGCACGGTATAACTTCATGTAGATCTAGATCTAGTTCTAGGTCTTCCTCCCTGGTCAGAGAAAGTAATGGTCAAGCCAGCAGCCAGCCTAGAACAGTGGACTTGATTACCAGCCGTTTCCATGGCAGTGCGCCCACCTCCCAGCGCAGTCTCTGAAATGGGAAACCAAGATGGCGCACGCGCAGCTAATCGAACTGTGTGAGTCAAAGAGAATGTTGCTGAGCTAGATCTTGTTTTGCTGTTTGATAAGCCGATGTCTAGATCTTGTTTTGCTGTTTGATAAGCCGATGGATAGATCTTGTTTTGTGTTTGATAAGCCGATGTCTAGATCTTGTTTTATGTCTGATAAGCCGATGTCTAGATCTTGTTTTGCTGTTTGATAAGCCGTGGTCTAGATCTTGTTTTGCTGTTTGATAAGCTGATGTCCAGATCTTGTTTTGCTGTTTGTTAAGCCGGTGTCCAGATCTTGTTTTGCTGTTTCAACTGTTTGATAAACCAATGTCTAGATCTTGTTTTGCTGTTTGATAAGCCGATGTCTAGATCTTGTTTTGCTGTTTGATAAGCCGATGTCTAGATCTTGTTTTGCTGTTTGATAAGCCGCTGTCTAGATCTTGTTTTGCTGTTTGATAAGCCGATGTCCAGATCTTGTTTTGCTGTTTGATAAGCCGATGTCTAGATCTTGTTTTGCTGTTTGGTAAGCCGATGTCTAGATCTTGTTTTGCTGTTTGATAAGCCGATGGCTAGATCTTGTTTTGTGTT
>JAWDGP010004371.1:27500-30184 GCA_033675545.1 Elysia crispata | reverse complement strand
AGAAAAGAAGATATGTGGTAAAGGACCATCTGATATGAGAGAAATAAAAAAGTTTTAAGAACTGGCGACATGGTAAATCACGTTGAAAATGAAAAAATATTTCTTTTCAAAAAGGCAGCTATTAGGTTTCGCCTTATCAGGATTAAGCAAATACAGCTCTTAGCAAGAGGAGTCTTTACATCCGTCAAAAATGCAAAGTCTGATTCAATCTTCAACATGAACCGCCTTTTAATCTCTCAAAAGATTTGTGAAATTTTCACATGGTATCAGGCACTACTTTAAGCACATATTCAGACAGAAAATAGGAAATCCAGGCTATATCATTTAACATTTTTTTATGTTCTTCTCCTTTTCAAATTCTCTGTACTTCTCTTTTCTCCGGTTTAACAGACAGAGAAGATGGTACCTATCAAGAGAGTGTTTAAACATGCTAGCACTTTTCTGTTTCATAAAAGTTCTCCACGTCCCTTGTTTATACAATCTCTCCATCTCATTGAGAAGTCATTAAGCCTTGGCAGTAGCTTTTAACTATTAATTGCTAAAAATAACATGTGAGATTATAAATTGTGTTCAACAGTTAAGTCCAAATCGCTAAGTTTGGTTTTGAGGGTGTGGGAGAATTCTTATTGGTGAGCACTGGATATTCATGAAAAATTAAAAAAAAAAGCATTTCAGGGAAAATGTGAATTATAAACTGCTTACAAGAAGGTATCCTGTATGAACTTTGGTTCAAATTAAGTCCACAACTGTCTGAATAAACCCTAACCTTCAGTAATGTTGTTTCCCCCTCCCCCACATCTCCTTGCTCTTTTCCTTTCTCTGCTGTCTTACCTTTATGACAAGCCACCAGAACGGCCAACTGTGGCAGAATTTCAGCCATGACTATCTGGTTTAGCACTCAATCAACAGGTAAGTGTTGCGGCCTCCTTCAAAACCGACATGGCTGAGCCAACAAACTCACTCACTCCTATCGCTGCTGCAAGGTCAAAGAATAACAAGGAGTATTGTAAACAGCAATGAAAATAAGGAAATAAAAACGATCCACAGAAAAAGTCTGAGATCACAAGAGCTAAAAAGTGAAAATAAGAGAAATAATCTGAGCATCAAATAAACTTTACAGCAAAAAATATATATACATAGATGTAGGCATCTGACAAAGCTGAGGGAGAATAAAAATTATGGAAAAAATTATAAGCTAGCAGCTCTAAATGAAAGAGCAAAGTTTTTGATGAAAAAGGAAAATGATATCTGCAAAAATTGTAATAACATCATTCATTTAACTGTCTATGCAATATATGTTTAAAATCTATCAAGCAACACAAAGTGTGAACAATAATGAACACAACACAAGAGAAATAAACCTCCTAAGTATAGTAAAAAAAATAGCAATTTTAGTGGAACTTTCATATATCTTTTCTTCAGTCATGTCATCTTTTATCACAAGTTTCAATGAAGATAAAAAAACCCAGTGCTATTTTACATTAAAGCCTAATTTTAGTCTGTCTCACTGTTAGCAACTTTCTCAAAAGATGGAGTGAAGCTCATCGTTCAAAGTAAAGTAAAGAAAAAAATATTGAGAGGCCAAAATTAAAAGAAAAGACAAAAATTTCTTACTTGACCACTCCTTCATGACTGATTGGCTCGTAACAATAGTGAATTTTACAGCATTAATAAAGATGCTGTTCTTAGGTTTTTGTCAAAGCATTAAATTACTTGTAAGAAAAAGAATAACTCAACTGTATTCGAACTCTTTAAATTTATAAAATCTGAGCATAGCTAAACAAAATAGAAATAAATAAAGAAAAATATTTTTCTGTCTATAACTGCTACAGAAAAAGACAGTATGCCTATAAATATGATAAAGTATGCTTATTAATTTAAGATTTTATTTTTTTTTCAAGCAAAAGCATAATAAAGTTTTATATGGTCCATGCAGAGGACTCCTCAAAACTCATATAATCTGCTAAATGCCAGTCTTTATAAAATATTTCCAAGACACCAAACTTAAAAAGCTAGTCATCTAAATCAATTTTGTCTCCAAGTTTAGCTATAAACGAGCATTGATATGGAAATAAAATACAGAGAGGGCAAACCCCACCTACTGAACTTTAAAAATTTTATTGTAACTATGACACAAGCGTCTAAAACATTTTCCTGTGAGGCCTCAAGCAGCGAGACACATACTCCACCATCGTTTTTATATGGTTGTTTTTTTTTTCCTTTTTAAAACTATAGTTCGGAGATCCCCGTTAAAACGCTCAATGATTTAAAGAAACTTTCTTTGCAAAAAGAAAAAAAATTTATAATTTGTTTTTGAAAAATCTTCTTTTTGACCATTACGTATATCTTCTAAACCAAAGTTCGGCTAAAGTAAAATCTTGCGCGTTCTTTTAATAGATACTCAACACACAAATCATTATTGTGATATAATAAAAAGTTAACGTCATTGTTAGAAATCGTTATTTTTAGGCTTAGGAAAGGGATAGAATTTTACAATATTTGCCTTTAGCACTGAGAGAATATTTTATCGGAAGCCAAACTTGTGGGGAAACTTTCAGATCTCCAAAACAAAAGGACTAAAGGAATGAAGAGAACAGTCACGGATAAGTAAATAAATGACTGAACTGAAAAGGAAGAAAATAAAAAAAAAATAAAATAGAAATAAAAAAAACTCAAAACAAGCG
>JAWDGP010004371.1:20000-25000 GCA_033675545.1 Elysia crispata | reverse complement strand
CTTGAAATCGAAATTATAAGAAAGGTTACTAAAATCAGTAGAAATCCAGCGATATAAATTAAATTGAACATTAATTGTGAACTACTGAAGGAAACAGAAATGCATTTAAAAAAATAAATCTGTTGGAATTATAGAACCAAGGTTCCTCGAAATTTTAAAAGATTAAGGTGGAAATGAGCAAAGTTTTGTTGTTTTCTAAACTGTTGTAAAAATAAAGTAGTTATATTTTAGTTATGTTTTGTCCGATAAAGAAAACCTCGTCAGTCTTGATTTCACACTGCGTTTGTTACTCCCATCTTGCTGAATTTTCTGGACAAGGTGATATATGTATATATATATATATATATATATATATATATATATATATATAGAGAGAGAGAGAGAGAGAGAGAGAGAGAGAGAGATAGATATAGATATAGATAGATAGATATAGAAGATCTTACCTTCAATTCTCTTCATACTACACTTGTGTTTCAAGCGGATGACAAAGGTGTCGCCTGTCCTCCGCTCTCTTCGGGTATGACTGAGGTGTGTTCGGTTGAGACACAAGTGTAGTATGAAGAGAATTGAAGGTAAGATCTTCTATATCTATGAAATGCTCCCACAGTTGAGCACTCTTATCAATTATTCCAACTTATCTTAAAACTATATATATATATAAATAAGGTGAGATAAGGACAAGGTGAGATATATACGGCCATGATATTCTATAATTCTATTTTACTCACGTTGTCTTTTCACGTGCCTTTGTCACGTCACTTTTCTTTGCTGTCTACGGAGCCAAAGAGGTTTTTACCGAGATTAGTTGAATCCATACATTGATTTATCAATTAATTTTATTGGGATGAGGCAAAATCTAAGAACTTTGAAATCGAAGATCGATGTACTCATGTTGTTATTTTCTATTCATTTATTTATTTTTATTGATAACACTACAAGAGTAAAAGGCTGTATGGGCCAATAAAACTATATTCAAATTCATCCAGGTTTACTCCAGGTGATTCGCAGTTTAATCAGCATTTGTGGCTTGTAATGATGGAAACAGTAGGCAGTGCTATCCGTGATAACTTGTGTTCATTCCATACAAAAATAGTAAAACTTACAACTCAAAAGTTAGCCTCGAACAGTATACGAAAATAACAACCTCTTGTATCTTTAAGAAATACTTTTATAACATTTGGACGTCACATGTGCCTAGTGGTAAGGAAATCACGTAGCAGTTTTACCCCTAAGTCTTGTATTTCTGTAAGTTTTGACATCAGCCTGATATGAATGTCTCTCACCCCCCCCCCTCTTTCTCTGTCTCTCTGTCTCTCTGTCTAGCTCTGTCTCTCTGTCTCTCTGTCTCTCTCTCTCTCTCTCTCTCTCTCTTTCTCTCTGTCTCTCTCTCTCTCTCTGTCTCTCTGTCTCTCTCTCTCTTTTTCTCTGTTTCTGTCTCTCTGTCTCTCTCTCTCTCTGTCTCTGTCTCTCTGTCTCTCTCTCTGTCTCTCTGTCTCTGTCTTTCTCTCTCTCTCTCGCTTTCTCTGTCTCTGTCTCTCTGTCTCTCTCACTCTCTCTCTCTTTCTCTCTCTCTCTCTCTCTCTCTCTCTCTCTCTCTCTCTCTCTCTCTCTCTCTCTCTCTTGTAAATCGTTGTATCCGTCCAGATCACGCTGGTCAAAATAAACCATTTGTGCCAATGTTCGACCATTTGATGACCGGAAGTGGAGAATCATTACGATGATCGTGGGAAACCCTACCGATATCAGGCTGTGTTTGATCACTGTCGTTGATACCAAAAAGAGTTATCGGACCTGTATCTCTCTCACTTAACCGTGATTAGTTATTTTTAGAGGAAGGAAGATTTTCCGCCATTAAATTAAAAAAAGAAAAAAAATTAATATTGCGTCACCGTGTCAACAGCTCAAACTTTGACATGAATAGCATAGTACATGTAATGAAAAAAACATTAATATTGTGTCAATCTGTCAACAGCTCAAACTTTGACATGAATAGCATTGTAAATTAATAAAACAAAAATTAATATCATGTCACTCTGTCAACAGCTCTAACTTTAAGATGAATAGCACTGTAAATTAATAAAACAAAAATAAATATTATGTCACTCTGTCAACAGCTCAAACTTTGAGATGAATAGCATTGTAAATTAATAAAACAAAAATAAATATTATGTCACTCTGTCAACAGCTCAAACTTTGACATGAATAGCATTGTAAATTAATAAAACAAAAATTAATATCATGTCACTCTGTCAACAGCTCTAACTTTAAGATGAATAGCATTGCAAATTAATAAAACAAAAATAAATATTATGTCACTCTGTCAACAGCTCAAACTTTGAGATGAATAGCATTGTAACTGTAATATAAAAAATCTACTATTTCTCTACTGATTCTATCTATTTTTATATCCTTTATCATGGCGTATTAGAAAGCTGTGAATTTTCGCATTAAGTGCATAAAACTGCACCCCTTGCGGGAATTCTTAAGCGCACAGTGATTTAAACCTATATGATGATAAATGTTTTTAAAAATCTGTATATTGATTTAGACTTTGCAAACTTCGTTAGTTTTTCTTATTCATGGTAAGATACTGGAACGATAAAACCCTTTAGCACGCGAGAAAAAGGGAGTGATAATTGTTATTGTAAAACTGTGTGCAAATAGACTAGTTTTACAGCTACGCCGCCTAGAGTCGCAAGGAAGGCTAGGAAAGGTTAGAAGACATTTCCCCCCTCAATCTTGGCAAAATAATATATTTACCTCTTTGATGATACAACCATTTGTGAAGTCACATATATATTCTTGCCTTCTTTTGTAAAGGATGGGGCCTGGTATAACAAGTTTGTCATGGCGTCAAGTTTGACCTGTGAACTATTGGGGTCAAAGTGCGAACCAAACTTTTCTGATGACCTTTGCCGCTCACCATTATAACCCCAGAAACCCTCAGGGACATCCTGTTTATCAATCATATTACTTATAAAAAGAAAACGAAAACTGAAACAAAATAGGGGAGATAATCTACTTTGTTTGTTTTCGCCCTGTTTAGCTTGACGTACATAGATTGTTTCCTTTTTCTATAGATCAACGCTCCTGACACACCTGATTTAGAGTAACCGCCCTTTCTTAGTGTTGAATAGACAGAACCATAAACAGGTGTGGTGAATGATTTTGTACTCGCACGTATACACACACTCACAAAGAGACAAAATAACGTGTACTCGCACATATACACACACATACAAAGAGACAAAATAACGTGTACTCGCACATATAACACACACACACAAAGAGACAAAATAACGAGCATCCTATGGCTCAGTAGATAGAGCTTTGATCCTTGTAAGTCGACGGGTATGGGTCAATTGTCGGTACTCCCTGCAGTCTGGGTCTGGTATTCTAGCCCTACTCCATTGTGTCGGATTTATCTTCATGTAAACTTTGTTATGGACGTTTTTAATCTCAAAATTCATATAAAACGTTTCATTTGATATTGCTCTGAAGATTTCAGAGGAAACCACTGGTGAGAATGATCAATGGACTGATGCAGTGATTGAAGAATTCCACAAGCCTCTTCCACCATGGGCGGTGATCTCTGGACTTGCTGAGTAAAAAGTGAACTCATAAAAAAGCTCCTTTGCTTGATGGTGTTCAGATTGTCAGAGGGAATAATGATATTGTTGTCCAATGGTTTCTAACGGTAGACAACTCACAAAGAGCCGCAATGGAGTTCGTTGCGCATTCAATTCCTAGAATCTGTAGGAATTTTATCGCGTAGCGCAAAATATCAATTAAGGATAACGCTTAGTCTAGTTTGTCTACGAGAAAAATACGTGATTTTTTTAACATATAAGGAGTAAATAGACATTGAAACTGATATATTTTCTATTCTAATTCTTTGCAAGTAAAGTATTATAACATTGTTGCACTTTGACAAGGGAATAGTAAGATACTGTCAGCCTTTTGCTTTTACGTGTCAGAACAATACTTTAAAACAAAAGCTAAGGCGCCTGTTTAAACCAAAGCCTTAGACCAAAAACATTTTTTCAATTTTCAATTGATATCGGACATAAACATACACAAAGTTGCAAAGCTGTGAAACAGATGGCTGTGTTTAGACAGTGAGTTAATGGACAAAGCAGTTTATTTTTGCCTCACGTCTTTATGGTTTTTTTATATTTTTTTTAACTCTGCTTTCTATGGTAAATTTTTGTCACTGTTATCGATTTTGGTTCAGTCGTTTCATGACAAATGTCTGTCTGACTGTCTGTCTCTCTCTGTCTGTATGTCTGTCTATCTGTCTGTCTCTCTCTGTTTCTCTCTCTCTCTCTCTCTCTCTCTCTCTCTCTCTCTCTCTCTCTCTCTCTCTCTCTAAATAGAAAAGCAAAAACACCACACTTGGAGGACAACTTGGTAATTATAAAGGATCCAAAAAGGACGCGTGTGTGTCTGTAAATAGTGTGAAACAAGGTTTAAAAGGAGACAGGCACACCACTTTATAACTACGGGACTAAAAAAAGAAACAACACAAGTATAGATTAAACATAAAAACGTTTCGCCTTTATTGTGGCTTCATCAGAGTGTCAATGAGAAAAGTTGTTTTATTCACCTTTTCCAACGAAATATCTATTTCTGTCTGTCCTCAAACGTTTTCGCGAGTTGATCTTAACACAAATATAAAAAAAAATGTTTGCTCCCTATTTCAACTTTACGTTGTCATTTTCAGATTCTCTTTTTAACCATTAAGTCTTTTATAAAGCCTCAAAAAGACAAGTTTTTAGTCTCCCATAGAAACTGAAAATTCAAATTCTTTATTTATCACATTGCCAAGCTCCGTTGCTCTCTTTTTCTCATTATATATGTTCTATATCACCGTAATTGAAAGAGGAGAAAAAGGGGAAAAAAATTAAAGCAGTTCGAGAAAAGACATGAGTATAAAGACGACCCTTACACATAAGAATAGTTAATCTAGATATGGAACCATCAGGATTACCCCTCACCCC
>JAWDGP010004371.1:12500-17500 GCA_033675545.1 Elysia crispata | reverse complement strand
AAGTGCGCATCCCGGTGTTTTATGGGAGGAGCCACATCAGACCCAAAGCATAAATGACGATAGGTGCGGGCCGTCATAGTATGTGGACCTTGACCGTTTTGCGGGCCTTAACACCGTTAGGGCTTGAAGCCAGTTCCTGGCGAAGTTGCCATGGCAGGCAAAGTTCAGTCTCTCCTGATCCATATAAGTTAACAGTGACACACTTTTTTCATGCGGTTTACCTGCGACGCATATTCTCACAATTTTGTTTGATATCTATTTTATAAAGGCCGAAATCCGTAAAATTTAACTATGAGCTGCACTTTTTATCGAATATCAATTAAATAAAAAAAACTATTTCTCTGTCATGATACATAGTGGGATGAATCTTTCAATTTTTTAAGAAAATCAGTAAAAACCTCGTATGGGTTTTAAGATATGTAACTCTATGCCATAACTTATTAACTTGAAATGAGTTTGTTCAGTTTGTCAACACGCCTGGGGGTTTGTTTGCTTTTTTCTCTGACCTTGACTGCCTCTTGCGACATTATTACTAACAAGTTGAACGACTCAAGGAATAGAGTAAATAGAAATTCGATATGCCAAAGATAATGATGTTTAAATTTTAAAACAATTAAACTATTTTACATTTGCGAATGTCTTTTATAAATCGATCATAAAAAATCTGTCCGATCTCAAGGCGAACCCTTCTTTCTGCCTTTACTTTCTATTACGTTAGTCTGAGACAAGGAGAGGGAGAGAGAGAGAGAGAGAGAGAGAGAGAGAGAGAGAGAGAGAGAGAGAGACAGAGAGAGAGACAGAGACAGAGAGAGAGACAGAGACAGAGAGAGAGAGACAGAGAGAGAGAGAGACAGAGAGAGAGACAGAGACAGAGACAGAGAGAGAGAGACAAAGAGACAGAGACAGAGACAGAGAGACAGAGACAGAGACAGAGACAGAGACAGACAGACAGACAGAGAAGAAATACGCAAGATAATTTTTTTTCTTTTTTTTAAATCGGCCTAACTTAAGACGCGAAACTATTAAGGGGTTCTAGATTCATTTCTCGATGATTTTTTTTTGTTATTATTGTTGTAGTCGTTATTATTGTTGTTGCTGTTGATGTTTTTCTCCGTTGCCGTTTTAATTACTGTTTTATCTGACCCGGTTGATCAGTATTTTTAAAATCCCGTTGTTACCTGTTGTTTTTGTTTTTCTCCTTCGTAAGTTTTTACTGTTTTTCTGTTTTGTTTTCCATTTCTTTTCAGGATTAATTAAAAAATCATTTGCTACGGCCTTTATAACTATGTTGGCTGTTGGTCCTAAGTTGTAAACCTCTCCGTTAAGATGAGTTTAGGAATGAAACTCCACAGATTCCCAATCTTGTGATGGATCTTCCACCTCCAATCTAAGGGCATTGCTGTTGCTGTTGATGTTGTTATTGTTGTTGTAGTTATAACTGCTGCTATTGCTGTGTTGTTCCTAGAAGTGCAACCTGTTACGATGATTAGACAATTTAATCCCGCAGCTGGTGCTAGCATTTCTTGTATATGCTTCCCTTTGTCGATCTCTATTGTTTGTACCTCTTTCTCCCTCTTTCTCTCTCTTTCCACCTGTCGTCTATCCTCTTTATAAATCTAACTCCCTTCCAAGAGGGAAGCCAAATAAGACTGTAACACAGTCAAACATATTATGCAAAATTCACGAGATCTACCGTGCTAGAGTTATATCATTTAAATGGAGAAAAAAACTGAAGAGACAGATTGATATATATATATATATATATATATATATATAGAGAGAGAGAGAGAGAGAGAGAGAGAAAGAGAGAGAGACAGAGAGAAAGAGAGAGAGACAGAGACAGAGAGAGTAGTATAGAAAAGTCAGCCACAAACCTAGACCGACAAATAAGACGAAAGACGTGAAAACATTACAACAGATGGAATGAACAGGGATCGAACCTGCGCCTCGATGCGGCACTTATCGCCTTACCGAGACAAGACAAAAAAATTGCTTCAGAAACAGTGACTTTCATGCTAGCTTGAATAGACTAAGAGGTTGAATCGCTAAGAACGATCAAGTCCATATTTTTACAGGACATAAACAAACTAGCCTCTAACGGATCTTAGAAAGATGCCATTTGACTGAAAAGCATAAATGAATATAGAAATAAAGAAAGCAGTCAAACAACGTTAGAGGCTGAGACAGACGAAGCTAGATCTAAGGATCTAAAGATGCAAGTGACTGAAAATAATGAAATAAGTAGCATAGAAAAGTTAGCCACAAACCTAGATCTAGCTCGAGACCGACAAATAAGACGAAAGACGTGAAAACATTACAACAGATGGAATGAACAGGGATCGAACCTGCGCCTTGTTGATCAATGAAACATAATCATGGTATACATCATCCTTGAAATAACCAATACTTGAATGATGGAATCAAGAGAGAGAGAGAGAGAGAGAGAGAGAGAGAGAGAGAGAGAGAGAGAGAGAGAGAGAGAGAGAAAATCCAAGGAGAGCAAGTTGGAGGAGAACTTGATAAATTTAAAGTATCCAAAAGGGATATTTGTGTGTCTAAATAGTAGAATACAGAGTCTAAAAAGAAACAGACACACATGGGTGCCACAACGGGACAAAAAAAGAAACAAGACAACTATAAATTTAAAATATAAACGTTTCGCCATTTATTTTGACTTCTTCAGTACAGAAATGAGACATAGAGGGCGAGTAACAAAAGTTACACATAAAGTAGCCTAAGCTGGACAAATGATTGGTTGTGGGGCGAGGAGGGTGCAACTTGTTTCTATTCTAGCCGTAGTTGCAGGGTCCAGTGTACTGACCGATGTGGTGGTGGCACACAGCGTGACGGCATTGATAAGAGGTTAGTTGAGGTTAGCATGTCTGTGATTGTGTGTGTGGTGAGTTGGGCTGCTTTTTTCACTTTAAGATGTTTAGAGGGGCAGTTGAGTAGCTGTGGAAGTTGTGTGGGAAATTGGGGACGGAGGGGGGGGGGGGATGAGGGAAAGGGTTGGGGGTGGCTAAGGGGAGGAGGTGAGGCGGGAAATGAGGTATAAGGTCTTTCATGATACACCAGTGTTAAATATAATTTAAAATGGATGTATAATCTTTGCATATTCCACCTCCAAGTCATCACAGATTTTTGTAAAAAAAAGAAAGAGTTTCAGGAGATGTGTACACTTTAAAGAGATGTCATTCTTGTTTTATATCTGTTTTACTATTTATTTTTCATTCTCTCTCTTTATCTTTATCAATATGTCTCTCTCTCTCTCTCTCTCTCTCTCTCTCTTTATCTCACTCTCGCTCTCTTTCCTCCCCTCTCTCTATCTTCAGCTCTCTCAAACCTCGGGTGTTCACTTTTTTATTAACTAGGTTAATGCTCTCTCTCTCTCTCTCTCTCTCTCTCTCTCTCTCTCTCTCTCTCTCTCTCCCTCTCTCTCTCTTTCTCTTTCACTCTTTCTCTGTGCCTATAAACGACAAACACTGATCGTAGTGCATTATGACACTATGGTGATGACAGTACATGTATAAGTTGTAGAGATAGTAGTAACAAAAGCTGGTAAAGCCAAACAGTCTTGCCATAGATAAAGGATATATATGAGTAGATAAATAATGAATGAGAATAGTGAATACAGACGCTGTATTCAGCTGAATGAAAAAAAAAAAAAAAAAAAAAAAAACAACAAAGTATATACATTGAAAATTGATTTTTTTCTCTTTGAAACACTGAACATTTTTTCATCGCCTCTATATTAAAACAAATATATTTGAAATACGCGTCGCTTTCAGGGTTTAACAACAAGAAAAATTTCAACCGGCTGAATGATTTCAGCCACGATCCTCCGCCATATAGGCACTCTCGGTATCGCCTACTCAACCAACACCACATTGACGAAGTACCCTAGTCGCCGGTACCTCTGAGGAGGTTGTGGTTCTCACAAACCCATCCGACAAAACTTCCCTCCCAGCATCTATTGTGACATTTACTCATGATTTCTTCATAACAAAAAATTTCACCCTCTTTAATGTTGCTGCCGCCATTGTGTTTACACCAGTGAACTTGTTTACAACATGAACGAACTACTGAGTACAGGTCAGGCTGTCTCCCACGTTCGCCAGGATATTAGTAAGCGAGAAAAGTTGTTTTATTCATCTTTTCCAACGAAATATCTATTTCTGTCTGTCTGCAAAAGTTTTCACGAGTTAACTTAACACAAATTTAAAGAAAGTGTTTGCTCCCTGTTTTAACTTTACGTTGTCATATTTAGATTCTTTTTCCAACCATTAAACCTTTTATGAAGCCTATAAAAGAAAAGGTTTTTAATCTCAAGAGAAACTGAAAATTCACATTGTTTATCACATTGCCAAGCCCATTTACTTTCTTTTTCTCACTAATATAATTATGTTCTGCATCACTATTATTGAAAGAGGGGAAGAAGAAAAAGAAAAAAAAAAAGAAAACAGTTCGAGAAAAGACATTGTGTGAGGACGACCTTTACACATAAGAATAGTTAATCTAGATATGTGACCATCAGGATCACGCTCTTCCCCCCCCCCCCCTCACCCCTCTTTTTTTTCCCTCTCCCTCCTACGTCCTACATCTGTAACCTCCATGTCTACTCAACTGACAAAATCATTCCTCTCCGCATAGTTCCTTATTCGTCTTTTACTTCATTCCCTCGATCTTTTCCAATTGCTTTTCCTCTTTTTATACCAGAAGCTTTTAACAGCATTTTCCTCTCTGCTATTCCTCTTATTTCCACCTTATCTCGAGAGCTTCTTTAAATCTTCATTGTAAATTACCATTCCCATTTCATTTTATGAATTCACCTCAACTTTATCTTGTATCTATAATTTATAAATATATATATAATTATATAGAATATATAATATATATATATATATATGCATATAATTTCGATCGACATACCTGTCTTCAAAACGCTTTAGAGGTCTGTCTATCCATCTATTTATTTCACCATCCCCTCCCCGTCTTCCTCT
>JAWDGP010004371.1:0-7500 GCA_033675545.1 Elysia crispata | reverse complement strand
AACAGTTTATTAACTTGGTTTAAAATCATGATTGAAATCATTATCTTTAACTTGTTTGATAGTTTTTTTTACTTGATTTAAAAGACTTATGAGCATTTATCGATTTAATTTAAAAAATTAATACAATTTACGACACAGGCCTACGAAAAAGTTGCATTTTGTATGTTTTTTCTTCTCAGATTTCGTATATATGAGTTGTCGTTAATTTTGAATTTCAACAGTTACTTTTTTCTAAATATAAGGCCTACACGTATTTAGTTGAGTTCATGCAATTTCTGAGTGCTTAATTCGTGAGGCTGTTTCTTTCTATTCTTTCTGGGTGTCCTCTTTCACACCAGCTCTCTCTCTCTAACTTTATCTCACTTACTATCTCTTTCTTTCTCTCTTCGTGTCTATCTCTCCCGCACTCTTACACTCTATCTCACAATTGTCTTCTTCTTCACATCTGTTCTCTCACTTTCAATACAGTGTTCTCTCTATCCGAAACATTCTATGTTTATAACTTACTATTCATATGTAACTTAGAGGGACAATTTCTTTATTGTATTTCTAGTAAGTGTCCTTCATTTTCCATTTTCTCTCTCCTCCCCCCTCTTCGCTCTCTCTCTCACTCTCTCTCTCTCTCTTTCTCTGTCTCTCGCTCCCTCTCTCTCTCTCTCTTTCTCTCTCTCTCTCTCGAATGATCTGTCAATGTGTCTATAGATATTTCACACTTTCTCTATACCCGAGTCACCTTTTCTTTCTTTCTTTTTTTCACTTTATTTCCCTTAATACGCTCGATTTCTCTGCCTGTGTTTTCTCTCTCTCTCTCTCTCTCTCTCTCTCTCTCTCTCTCTCTCTCTCTCTCTCTCTCTCTCTCTCTCTCTCTCTCTCTCTCTCTCTCTCTCTCTCTCGCTCTCTCTCTCTATCTCTGTTACTCTTTACTTTTTCTTTTCTTTTCGACTCTCTCTATTTCCAAGTTATTTCCATTCCACGCCCTCTCAATCTTTCTCTTTCACGCCTTTTCTCTTTCTCTCTCTCTCTCTCTCTCTCTCTCTCTCTCTCTCTTTCTCTCTCTCCCTTACACACTTTCTATCATCTCATCGCCTCTTCTTTTATTTATTAATATTTTATTATCTTTACGTCCTTTTCTAAATCAGCCTTTAAATCAGTCTTCCTCTGTAACTGTGTATCGCTATTTCTTCCATTATTTTCCCGGTTCTTCCTTTTTCAAACTGTCTCTCTCTCCTTCTCTCTCTCTTTCTCCCTTTCTCTCTCTCTCTCTCTCTCTCTCTCTCTCTCTCTCTCTCTCTCTCTCTCTCTCTCTCTCTCTCTCTCTGTCTATCTCTGTATCCGTCTACCTATCTCTTTGTCTATCTTTCTTTTCTGTGCCTCTATTTTGTCATTTTCGAATTTTACTTTTTTTTGTATTTTAATTAGATGTGTACATCGCAGTTTATTAGTCTTTCTTACTTTCTAACTGTGTGTCGCTCTTTCTTCCCTCTATCTCTCATTCTTCATCTCCCGCAATTTCTCTCCTTGTGTCTTGTTCTGTCTCATCTTTTTTATCCTCTCTCTAAATCAATCCCATTCGCTTTCTTTCGCTCGGTCGCTCCCTCGCTCTCTCTCTCTCTCTCTCTCTCTCTCTCTCTCTCTCTCTCTCTCTCTCTATATATATATATATATATATATATATATATATATATATATATATATATATCTTTCTCCCCCCCTCTCAATCTCTCTCTCTCTCTCTCTCTCTCTCTCTCTCTCTCTCTCTCTCTCTCTCTCTCTCTCTCAATGATTCTGACCTCTTTATAATTTGTTCTAAATATATCTTGCCTTTTCTTACATATTTATTGTAACTCTTAATCTTTAATGAACATGCGTCAATGTACACTCTCTGTCTATGCCTGTGACTGGTCTTCCATTTTGTTAAACCACAGACTTTTCTCTGCTGATGTGTCTGAACTTCTGTTGTTTTCTAACGTCTATCGAAATTACTCGTTTTCATCTTTCTTGTCTTTGAAAAAATAGTTACCAGCGTTCCTTCATCGTTACAACGTTATTACAACAAGTAAAGTACAACTACAACTACAACAAATACAACTAAAACTACAACTACAACAAGTACAAGTACAACAAATACAAGTACAACAAATACAAGTACAACAAATACAAGTACAAGTACAATTACAAATACAAGAAGTACAAGTACAACTACAACTACGTGAAGTACAAGTACAACTACAACTACAACAAGTACAACTAAAACTCCAAGAAGTACAAGTACAACTACAACTACATTAAGTACAACTACAACAAGTACAAGTACAAGTACAACTACAATAAGTACAACTACAACTTAAACAAGTACAACTACAACTACAACATGTACAACTACAACTACAACAAGTACAAATATTCTTGTACTTGTTGTAGTTGTAGTTGTACTTGTACTTGTACTTGTTGTAGTTGTAGTTGTACTTGTTCTAGTTTTAGTTGTGCTTATACTTGTTGAAGTTGTAGTTGTACTTGTACTTGTAATTATAGTTGTGATTGTACTTGTTGTAGTTGTAGTTGTATTTGTTGTAGTTGTAATTGTACTTGTAATTGTATTTGTTGTAGTTGTAGTTGTACTTGAACTTGTACATGTTGTAGTTGTAGTTGTAGTTGTTGTAGTTGTAGTTGTACTTGTACTAGTAGTTGTACTTGTACTTGTTCTATTTAAAGTAGTTGTACGTGTAGTAGTTGTAGTTGTACTTGTACTTGTTTTTGTTTCAGCTGTACTTATACTTGTTGTAGTTGTAGTTGTACTTGTAGTAGTTGTAGTTGTACTTGAACTTATACTTGTTTTAGTTGTTGTTGTACTTGATTTTTCTTGTAGTTGTACTTGTTGTAGTTGCACTTCTACTTTTACTTGTTGTAGTTGTAGTTGTACTTGTTGTAGTTGTAGTTGTAATTATACTTGTACTTGTTCTAGTTGTAGTTGTATTTGTTGTAGTTGTAGCTGTACTTGTACTTGTTGTAGATGTACTTGTACTTGTTGTAGTTGTAGTTTTACTTTTTGAAGTAGTAGTGTTACTTGTACTTGTTGTAGTTTTAGTTGTAATTGTACTTGTTTTTGTTTTAGCTGTAGTTGTACTGTTCGTAGTTGTAGTTTTACTTGTATTTTTTGTAGTTGTAGTTGTACTTTTACTTGTTGTAGTTGTAGTTCTTTCTTTTGTAGTTCTGGTTTTACTTATACTTGTTATAGTTCTAGTTGTAATTGTACTTGCTGTAGTTGTAGTGGTACTTGTACTTTTTGTAGTTGTAGTTGTAGTGATGTTGTAGTTATAATTGTTGTAGTTGTAGTTGTACTTCAACTTTTTTATGTTGTAGTTGTAGTTGTACTTGTTGTAGTTATAGTTGTACTTGTTGTAGTTGTAGTTGTACTTGTCCTTGTTGTAGTTGTAGTTGTAGTTCTACTTGTTATACTTGTACTTGTACTTGTTGTAGTTGTTCTTGTTCTTGTACTTGTTGTAGTTGTACTTGTACTTGTTGTAATTATAGTTGTAATTGTAGTTTAACTTTTTGTAGTTGAACTTGTACTTGTAATTGTTGTTGTTGTAGTTGTACTTGTTGTAAATTTAGTTGTACTTGAACTTGTACATGTTGTAGTTGTAGTGGTACTTGTTGTAGTTTAATTTGTACTTGTTGTAGTTGTAGTTGTACACTGTACTTGTTGTAGTTGTACTTGTACTTTTTTTTTATTTTTGTTTTTGTTGTAGTTGTACCGTTTGAAGTTGTAGTTGTACTTGTTTTACTTGTAGTTCTAATTGTACTTGTTGTAGTTGTGATTGTACTTGTTGTATTTGTAGTTGTTCTCATACTTGTAATTGTTGTAGTTGTAGTTCTACTTGTTTTAGTTGTTGTTGTACTTGTACTTGTTGTAGTTGTAGTTGTACTTGTTATAGTTGTACTTGTACTTGTTTCTGCTCTAGTTGTAGTTGTACTTATAGTTATAGTTTTAGTTGTACTTGTTGGAGTTGAAGTTGTATTTCTACTTGTGGTAGTTCTAGTTGTACTTGTATTTGTTTTTGTACTTGTTGTAGTTGTACTCTTTGTAGTTGTATTTCTACTTGTTGTATTTGTAGTTGTACTTCTACTTGTTGAAGTTTTAGTTGTTTTTGTTGTTGTTGTAGTTTTTTTTGTATTTGTAAATGTTGTAGTTCTACTTGTACTTGTCGCAGTTGTAGTTGTAGTTGTACTTGTGTAGTTGTACTTGTACTTCTTGTACTTTTAGTTCTACTTTTTTTAGTTGTAATTGTACTTGTACTTGTTGTAGTTGCAGTTGTACTTGTTGTAGTTGCAGTTTTACTTTTACTTGTTGTAGTTGTACTTGTACTTAATTTAGATTTAGTTGTTCTTGTACTTATTGTAGTTGTAGTTGTACTTGTTGTAGTTGTAGATTTACTTGTACTTGTTGTAGTTGTAGTTGTAATTGTACTTGTTTTTGTTTTAGTTGTAGTTGTACCATTTGTAGTTGCAGTTTTACTTGTTGTAGTTGTAATTGTACTTGTAATTGTTGTAGTTGTAGTGTTTTTGCTGTAGTTGTACTTGTATTTGTAATTGTTGTAGTTGTAGTGTACTTGTTGTAGTTGTAGTTTCACTTGTACTTATTGTAGTTGTAGTTGTACTTGTTGAAGTTGTAGTTGTACTTGTACTTTTTGTAGTTGTAGTTATACTTATTGTAGTTGTAGTTGTTTTAGGTGTAGTTGTAGTTGTACTTGTTGTAGTTGTAGTTGTATTTAAACTTGTGCATGTTTTAGTTGTAGTTGTAGTTGTTGTAGTGGTAGTTGTACTTGTTGTAGTTATAGTTGTACTTGGACTTGATGTAGATGTAATTGTAGTTGTATTTGTTGTAGTTAAAGTTGTACTTGTTGTAGTTGTAGTTGTACTTGTTGTAGTTCTATTTGTACTTCTCTTGTTGTAGTTGTAGTTGTAGTTGAACTTGTTAATTCTGTAGTTGTAATTGTTGTAGTTAGTATTGTACTTGTACTTGTTGTAATTGTAGTTCTACTTGTTGTAGTTGTAGTTGTACATGTACTTGTACTTGATGTATTTGTACTTGTACTTGTTGTAATTATAGTTGTACTTGTACTTGCTCTAGTTGTAGTTGTGCTTGTTGTAGTTGTACTTTTACTTGTTATTATTGTAGTTGTAGTTGTACTTGTTCTAATTGTAGTTGTACTTGAACTTGTACATATTGTAGTTGTAGTTGTAGTTGTTCTTAATGTAGTTATAGTTGCACTTGTACTTGGTGCAGTTGTAGTTTTACTTGTTGTAGTTGTAGTTTTACTTGTACTTGTACTTGTTGTAATTGTACTTGTACTTGTTGTAATTATAGTTGTACTTGTACTTATTGTAATTTTACTTACACTTGTACTTGTTATAGTTGTAGTTGTTTTTGTTGTAGGTGTAATTTTCCTTTTATTTTTAATTGTTGTAGTTGTAAATGTACTTGTTGTAGATGTAGTTGTACTTGTTCTAGTTGTAGTTGTACTTGTATTTATTTTAGTTGTAATTGTAGTTGTACTTAATGTAGTTGTAGTTATAGTTGTTGTTTTTGTACTTGTATTTGTTGTAGTTGTAATTCTATATGTTGTACTTGTAGTTGTACTTGTTGTAGCTGTAGTTTTACTGGTATTTTTAGTAGTTGTAGTTGTACTTGTTCTAGTTGTAGTTGTACTTGTACTTGTTGTAGTTGTCGTTTTACTTATACTTGTTCTAAATGTAGTTGTTTTTGTTGTAGTTGTAGTTGTTATTGTACTTGTAATTGTTTTAGTTGTACTTGTCCTTGTTGCAGTTGTAGTTGTAGTTATACTTGTTGTATCTGTAGTTATACTTGTTGTAGTTATTTTTGTACTTGTACCTGTTATAGTTGTACTTGTACTTGTTGTGGTTGTAATTTTAGTTGTACTTATTCTAGTTTACTTGTACTTTTACTTGTTGTGGTTGTAGTTGAACTTGTACTTGTTTTTCTTTTAGTTGTAGTTGTACTGTTTGTAGTTGTATTTGTACTTGTTGTAGTTGTAGTTATACTTGTTATTGTTGTAGTTGTAGTTGTTTTTGTTGTTGTTGTAGTTGTTTTTATATTTGTAAATGTTGTAGTTGTACTTGTACTTGTTGTAGTTGTAGTTGTATATCTTGTAGTTGTAGTTGTACTTTTTGTAGTTGTAGTTGTTGTTAGTGTAGTTGTAGTTGTTATTGTCTTTTTTGTAGTTGTATTTGTACTTGTTGTAGTTGTAGTTTTAGTTGCACTTGTTGTAGTTGTAGTTGTACTTTTTTTATTTGTTATTGTAGCTTTACTTGTTGTAGTTGTAATTGTACTTGTTGTAGTTGTTGTTGTACTTGTACTTGCACTTGTTGTAGTTATAGTTGTTTTTATACATGTTGTAGTTGTAGTTCTACTTGTTGTAGTTGTACTTGTACTTGTTCTTGTTGTATTTGTAGTTGCACTTGTTGAAGTTGTAGTTGTACTTGTACTTCTTTTAGTTCTACTTGTACTTGTTGTAGTTGGTCTTGTTGTAGTTGTACTTGTACTTGTTGTAGTTGTAGTTGTAATTGTTGTAGTTGTACTTGAACTTGTTGTAGTTGTAGTTGTACTTGTTGTAGTTGCAGTTGTAGTTGTACTTGTTGTAGTTGTAGTTGTAATTGTTGTTGTTGTACTTGTACTTCATGTAGTTGTACTTGTACTTCTTGTAGTGGTAGATGTAGCTGTTGTTGTATTTGTTGTAGTTGTACTTGTGGTAGTTGTTGTTGTTCTTGTACTTGTTTTAATTATAGTTTTACTTGTAGTTGTTTTAGTTGTACTTACTGTAGTTCAACTTGTTGCATTTTTAGTTTTTCATATACTTCTTGTAGTTGTAGTTGTACTTGTTGTAGTTTTAGTTGTCCTTGTTGTAGATGTAGTTGTACTTATACTTGTACTTGTTGTAGTTGTAGTTGAACTCTTGTATTTGTAGTTGTACTTGTACCTGTACTTGTCGTAGCTGTAGTTGTACTTGTTGTAGTTGTAGTTGCACTTGTACTTGTTGTAGTTGTAGTTGTAGTTGTATTTGTACTTGTTGTAGTTGTATTTCTACTTATAGTAGTTGTACTTCTACTTGAACTTGTACTTGTGTCAGTTGTAGTTGTACTTGTTGTTGTTATAGTCGTAGTTGTACTTGTACTTCTTGTAGTTGTAGTTGTAGTTGTTGCAGTTGTAGTTGTAGTTGTTGCAGTTGTAGTTTTAGTTATACTTGTTTTAGTTGTAGTTGTACATGTCCTTGTTGTAGTTGTAGTTGTACTAATACTTGTTGTAGTTTAGTTATACTTGTAGTAGTTGTAGTTGTACTTAAACTTATACTTGTTGTAGTTGTAGTTGTACTTGATTTTTTTGTAGTTGTATTTGTAGTTGCACTTGTACTTTTACTTGTTGTAGTTGTAGTTTTAGTGATACTTGTTTTAGTTGTATTTGAACTAGTACTTTTTGTAGTT
>JAWDGP010004369.1:45000-65041 GCA_033675545.1 Elysia crispata | reverse complement strand
ATGTACAGATATCTAAATCAAAGAAATGAAAAGTGACCTGTGAGTTTTAATCATGAAACAACAATGTTTTCGTGCACATTATCATTATTATGTAAGATCTATTGCTAAATTTTATTGGCATTTCCTCACAGTCGTGAAACAAGCAAAGTTGGACTTGATGCACGCAGAAATTTATTCAGAATGATTGTTCTCTCCGAAACAAACCAACATGTATCACTAGAAAGTGTTCACCAACACTACAATCTTGTAGCTGTACATCGTATTCCACTTACAGCCGTTAATAACATACACATTGCGCTACTGCTAGCACTGAAATACTTCCAAAAAATAAAAAACAAAACAAAAAAAACAAAAATGAGTTTGGAATTATCTGCCATGATCGGAATTCGTGATTGATAATGTACATGATTTTAACAACCTCCGCCCCCCCTTTTTTTTATTTCTTACCTTGATTCTCTCTCTTCTCTCTTTGTGTTGTTTTGTTTATTGCCTCTCCCACTGAAAACCAGCATTCTTAGCTCCCCTGTGAATGGAGATTTAATGTGTCTAGACTGCAGGATGGTGGACTCAAGAATGGGATCGAATCTCATTTATCTACCGATTACTATCGGTTTTGGGGGGGGAGGGGGGGGGGGAGGGAGAGGGAGGAGAGAGTTGGGGCAGGTGGAAAGGGGAGGGGGGGGGGGTCATAAGCAAAGGCTACAAACTTTATTTTTCCTCCCAATTCTCTGCCTCACCTAAATGTCGACCCAGATCTACTAGATGCGTAAACGTAGCTCCGGTCTTAGATCTTTCCTATTTCCACGCGCTCCATGATTATAGCAGCTCTGTGAAAATCTCACTTTTAATGCAATTTTACACTCAATAATAGTTAATTATTGTACTCTGGATATCTGTTCATCAAGAAGGGACAAAAGAGATAACAAAAACCGCGGATTCAGTCACAAACTTCATACAGAACACAGGGTGTGTTTGTCAGTCTGCCTTGTTTCACTTACCAGGTGGGGAAAAACTTCCTACAATACCTTAGCAACGAGAGCGTGTTGGTATCCCTGGAGCAGACGTAAGGCCCAGCCGTCTGTAGCCAGTAGGCCAGGCGTCAAGCCTGGCGTGTATATCTGAAAACTCTCACTGTCTTAGCGTATGCTGAAATTCCGCACAATCTGCGCTAGACTTTGATTATTTCCAATCGCCAGGCTTTTTGTACATTGATATAGGTTTCTATCTGTGATTCTGTCTGTCTGTCTCTCTCTCTCTCTCTCTCCCTCTCTCTCTCTCTCTCTCTCTCTCTCTCTCTCTCTCTCTCTCTCTCTCTTTCTTTTTATCTCTCTCTCTCAATCTCTCTATCTCTGTGCCTGCCCTGGTCCTGCAGCTGGCTGGCTGGCTGCTAGATTGTAGAGGCCACTGTACGGTATCTAGTTATCTCCTGTTATCTCTCTGGTAATCTCTAGAGCCATGACTGCGTTAAACCTTAGCATGCAGCGTACAATACTGCAGTAAGTGTAGTGGGACTCTTTTACCGACTTAGGCGATGTTAAAGAAATGCAAAATTGTAATGGTAATTGATTGAACAAGCCGTGCATTTTTTTTTTTTTTTATTTTGTAAGTTGAGGATAGAGAAGGAAAATTCTAGTCTAGCCTCGTTACTAAGCCAACTGCGATTGTTCATTTCTGTGTCTCCGTCTGTCTGTCTGTCTTGCCCGGGTCGGGCCATCAATTAAGTGGAGAATGTTCTGGTATTGATCTTGGAAACCGTATCATGTTGTCTGCCCGGGAATAGGGCCGCTAGATAGATACAGAGAGAGAGAGAGAGACAGATACAGAGAGAGAGAGAGAGTAAGACAGACAGAGAGAGTGAGAGAGACAGAGACAGATAGAGAAAGAGTGAGTAATACAGAGAGAGAGAGTGAGTAATACAGAGAGAGAGAGTGAGTAAGACACAGAGAGAGAGAGAGAGAGAGAGAGAGAGAGTGACCGAAAGATCCCCCAGCCTAGGCCACCTCTTTCTCCTCTTCCCCCCAAACCCGGTGGTCTCGAGCTAGGCACTGCACTCCCAACCAGAATATCTCGAGGTTCAATCCTGCCATGAGCAAGGACCTGCTACAGTGCTACAGTGCTAGCTGTATGCATGTTTCTAACATTCGGTGATTTATCCGAACCTCCCGTTCCATCCACGACTCACTAAGGCGATTAGCACATGCATCGACTTTCAAAGATATAATTAGGACTGTTTTAGTTTTTCTGTAATATTGATTTGATATTTTACTTGCTTCTAGAACCCAGCTCACGCTAAACCCCTTACTCAGGTTTACGCCCAATTTCGCTTTCTCTCTTTCCCTTATTTTTCACCAAACATGTGCAAAGAATGGCTTTTGTGTGTGTAGATGGATTCCTTCTGTTGGTTTGCTGCGCTTCTGCATGTTTGTGTGTGTGTGTTCCAAGCTCTGAGAAACGATGTGTTTGTTCGTGTGTGTGTGTGTGTGCGTGTGTTGGGGATGAGAGGTGGAGGAAGGGCCCTTGTGGTGTGAGTCACAGCCTCCAGAGCTGTGAGAGGATCGCCGGGAAGGGGTGGGGGTGGAGGGGGCAGGGCACATGATTAAATTTGTTGATAACAGTGAGAATAGATCGAGAGCGTTGCCGTGGTGACGGGCTCTAAACTAAACAAGCGAGTGATTGTTGGCGTCGGATTGACAAACTCGGAAAGGCTAGGGGGTGAGGCCTGCTGATTCAGTGCGGTTTGGGTGTTTTGATTCAAGACAGAACTTGTGTAATTATATAAATACATTTGTATATTGGAACATCAAAAGTGAGGTGGAACTTTATTTTCCGCTGTGGTTTCTTTTTTTTTTTTTTGGTCCCACTTTCTCTGTGTCTATGTTCTGCTCATATTTCCCCTTTTATCTGTCCTGCCTTTCTTGGAATCTCTCTCTCTCTCTCTCTCTCTCTCTCTCTCTCTCTCTCTCTCTCTCTCTCTCTCTCTCTCTCTCTCTCTCTCTCCCTCTCTCTCTCTCTCCCTTTATCTATCTATCTATCTATCTATCTATCTATCTATCTATCTATCTATCTATCCTTGTCTATGTTTCTCTGCCTGCCTGTCTGTCCATCTTTGTGTTCGTCTAATGGTCCAAGCCCCGCGTCAGTACATGTAAAACCTCCAGTCATAACTTTAATCAGTTCACTCTTCGATAAATAATTTGTCATAAAAACTAAATGCCTGATCCTTTTTAAATTGTTTAGTAATTTTAACCAATATAATAAATGCAATTAGTTAATTAGTTTATATAATAAAAATAATAATAATAATAATAATAATAATAATAATAATGTAATAATAAAAATGATGATGATAATAATAATAATAATAATAATATTAATAATAATAATAATAATAATAATAATAATAATAATAATAATAATAATAATAATAATGATGATGATGATGATGATGATGATGATAATTATAATAACAATAATACTTATAATGATTAATATTGTTTTATCTCCGATATACGCTTAAGTCAAACTTCGGTTTAGTTGAAACAAAGATTTTCCTTAAGGCTGATTTCAAGATAATCATAGACTTTCGATCGCCGCACTTACAATTTATTTCCTTTCCTTTTTTTTTTTCAATGCGTGCACGCAGCTATAATTTATCATTTAATGGAGTGAGGGACGCGGGAGTCTATATCTAATGTGTCAAACAGGGCGCGAAATTACTGTGTTTTGGTCGAGCTGTTATAACGTTTTTATATCTAAACTCTCAGGATTTCTATAAGAAGGTTGACTAATTTTGTAAAAATCCAGATCTTTTTATTTGACACATTTTATTTATATACATATACATTCAGTATCGTACGCGTTTAAATAACTGTACAGCTAAGAATTCCGCAAGGCAATTCACATTTATGCACTTAATGCGAAAATTCACAGCTTTCTAAAAACAGATTGGCAAAGTGCAGAATTTCCTTTGTCGGGTTTCTCCGTTTTCTTTTGTTGTTGTTATTGTTTTTGTTTTTTTTTGTTTTTTTGCAGTAATTATTTTGCCATTAACTACGCACCTTAAAAAAATCTCCAGATGCGTCATTCGGTTTTTACCCCATTTTCAGTCCAATTAGAACATGAATTATTTGCCGTAATTAGTTTTACTCGCCTAATTAATAATCGATGAAACTTGAAACGAGTTTTATCGGGCGAAGCTTCTGCTGGCACCACTGGTTACTGGTAGTCATGCCGGACAGACTTGTCTCTCTGGCCGAGGCCGGAGGCAGAGACGGGAGAACACGTGAAGTCTCCAGCACACTCTGCATTATACAAGCAGTTCTAGTTTTAGTTTGATATGAGCTTTTTTTTTTTCTCAGACTTCTAACGAAGAAAGTTAGTTTTTGTTTTGGATCTATTGAAAAAGATACTGGTAATAAAGACTTTTTATTTTTCCCCTATTATAATTGCGATTTTGATACATCAGATTTTTATTTTATCATCATGTTATTGAGTTACGTGGTCTTAATTAAACCTGGGGCTTTTGCTGTTATAACCAAGATTTTTTAAATGTGGGAGAGGTATGGGGTAGGAAAGAGAGAAATTGACAGGGGGTTATAGAAAGAGAGAGAGAGAGAGAGAGAGAGAGAGAGAGAGAGAGAGAGAGAGAGAGAGAGAGAGAGAGAGAGAGAGAGAGAGAGTAACACTGAACAAAAGATTTTGTCAGACAGTTGGAACTAGATATAGATAGATCAATAGAGAGAGAAAGAGAGAAAATGGGATAAGGAAATACAATGGAAAGTAAGATGGAGAAAGCACAGGTGTTTGGTCCTATCGTCTGCTCGAGATGCCGAGCGGCTCACGTTGATAAGTCTGGTGTGGGGTGAGCTGGGGGTGGCACCAGGAAATGGGGGATTAACAGGGGACAGGTACAGTTGAGTGGGAAGGGGGGTGAGCTAACATTTCTTGTTAGCAGAGGGTTTTTAGTTTGTGTAAGATTTAATTATTGACGGAATAAAGGGAGATTATGGGCGTTAGGCTGACAAACAGATAAAGTTAAGCAAAGAGGAGCAATATAGATAGATAGATAGATAGATAGATAGATAGAGAGAAAGAGAGAGAGAGAGAGAGAGAGAGAGAGAGAGAGAGAGAGAGAGAGAGAGAGAGAGAGAGAGAGAGAGAGAATCTAACGAAGTTTGATTTTTGCTTAAGCGGCAACAACAATCCACATATAATAAGTGCTTGTCATGTGACTACAAGTATTTCCTGGCGAACATTCACGAATCCCCATAGAAACCTAAAAACCTCTTCAAGTACTTTGCGACCCCCCCCCCCCCCCCCACCCTCTTTATCATGCACACCCTTCTCCCTCTTTCTCTGCCTGTCTCTTTTCATGTTGTGAGAGTGTTTGTTGAGATGTAATGACATAATCACCTCCTGATGACAATGGTGTAGACAAGTAATTGACCAAGACACTTCCTGAATCGCGTTCTGAGGACCTCGCACAAGAAGTGGCCAGTGTCCAGTATGGTCATACCTACTTGAAGACTTTGCCTGTCCACTTGGTACTCCGCAGTTTGGCCGTCTAGCGACCATCATCGGGCCGGCCATTAAACGGCCATTGAATGGGAGAGCTCCCTGGTCACAGCGTTGTCAGTCGGGCTCGGTGAGTGAAAGAGAGAAGACTGGGACGAGGGGGGGGGGGAGTTAATGATCCTCGGCTTCTGGTTCCGCGTGGCTGAACTTTTGGTCCTGTGCCGAGGGTTTCAAGGTTGATTCAGTTCTGCTAAATACAGACCCTGACAGCCGGACACTGGTCCTACAGTTAATGTCAAATTTCTGACATTTTATGTCAATTATTATTCACAGAAAGAGATGTTTTTTTTTTCTATGCAGTTGTGAAAAATGTAGAAAAAAACCATTTTGAGGAGTTTTGTGTTTTTTGAACAAGTTTCGGATGATTTTTTTAGCCTACTTGGGAGAGATGCAACTAGGACAAAAATGATGATGATGATGATGGTGTCCAAATTTTTAACAGGAGGATGTTTTTGGATGGAAACCAAATCAGAATATTCGTCTAAAGCAATCACGTCAGCGCTGATCCACTGTTTTCTTGGTTGACTCCATGATAGAATGTGATAAGGACATGGCATTGCGTTACATGGCCCCGCTCGCCCAAACTGTGTAGCCTATAGATGGACCAAGCTGGCAAATCCAGGCATCTGTCCGTAGCGGGCGGTTCTATCCCGCGAGAAGAAGACTCTCTGCATTTTCAGAAGATATGACGTTTTTCACAAGGCCGTTGGGAGCTTGGACTAAAGGAATTCTTTGATTACAATGTTTTGGCAAAGGACCTAAGTTGTATGGCCGCCCAAGGGAAGACTTTCTGTCTGTCTGTCTGGTGTCTCTCTTTCCCCCTCTCACTCTCTCCCTCGCTTCCCCTCTACCTTTCTCTCTCTCCTCCCCCACCTCTCTCTCTCTCTCTCTCTCTCGCTCTCTCTCTCTCTCTCTCTCTCTCTCTCTCTCTCTCTCTCTCTCTCACTCATTGCTGGGCGTATCTAAAAGGCAACGAAACAACTGCCTAAGCACTAGCCTGACGGGCATTTTACTAGCATCACTTTCAATATGAGCAGAACGCTGGCCTTCTGGTCCCTCGTAGACGGCCCTGACCTTGTTACTAAAATTATGTTGGTCTGTTTGAGTAAAGGAGTGTCCACGCATCTGTATGGGTGGACACTGGGCGAAGATGTCCCTCTCCTCCCCTCCTGGTGTGGGACCATAAACCGTCGTCTGCATAGTGGACAAAAAGTGACCGCTTATGGCAACAGTGCTGTTGTTGTTGTTGTCGTGGGGATCCCGCGGTGATGTTTGGCGTTCCTGGCCAACCAACCAGGTTGTCGGTGATGGTTGTTGTTGTTGTTGTTGCTGTTGTTTATAGCTTCTTCCTCTTCCTCCTCCTGTTAAAGTTTTTATCTAGTTGGTTCCGTCAGAAAATGGGCAAACATTTGTTTTTCATGATGAAGATCTATGTGCATGTATGCAGTTTACCGCTGTAGCTGGAGGGTTAGTTCAGTAAATCTATGCCTCACGACTTGGGGAAATTCTCACAGTACGTGCTGGTTTTTTTTTTTTTTAATGATCTTCGCTTTTCATTAAATATATCTTTACTTTTTTCTGCGGCGGGGCAATTTTCTTGGTTTGTTATGGGTTTTGTTTCTTTTCTGTGAATGTAGTTATATTCTCTGTTTAGCTCTGCGTCCCTTTTAGAACAAGTCGGAGATTATTTAAATGATATCCAACCCTATCGATATATCTCGCACTTGACCCAACCCTATCGATATATGTCCCACTTGACCCTTCCCTATCGATATAATATATCCCACTTGACCCAGTCAGGCATTCAAACTGCAGGTCCTCGTAATACGCCAAATCTAGAAACCCTTTTGGAATTTTTTTCTTATGGGATTCTTTTTTTTTCTCTTTATTTTTTTTTTGTTTTGTTTTGTTTTTGTTTATATCTTTTTCAAACTTGCAGTTTCTAGTTCTACCTTCACCGCTCCACCCGCTTTTCCTACAATACTTTCCTGGTTTCACCTCATTAGTTCGGCCGCTCGCCTCGCGCCATCTCCGCGGCCAGGATACACTTCACAGGTTCATTAAGGACGCAGATGTCCCGATTTTTTTTCTGTCCTTTCGTTTCTGTGGTCTCTAAGGTCATCCGCCATATTGGTTTTGGTCACTAAAACAAACTTTCCTTTCCACGACAATACATGTATTTGCAGGCTTCACACTACACAGAAATGGTGAAACTGTGACATTTTAGTTTTTATCTAATTCCGGCCTGAGATCGATACCTTATCTCCCGGCTATAGGCTGAGGCCTTGGAAATCGCTCAAACTACCATCTTGTATTATCATAACTAAAAAATAAAATCAAACTTTAACAGTTTGAGACATCCACAAATTTAGATTTAACGTACTTAAATACAGAGTTCTAAAATTAAAACAAAAATGCACCTGGTTTGAGTTCTTTCCATCCAGATCTAAACCTATATCTAGATCTATACCGATTAAAACACCCAAAGCAGTGACTATTGAGCCGTTTACTTTATGCAGCTAGTGCTAGATCTAGAGATTTACAAAGCATTCTCTTAATACATTGCAATTAGTTGGCGCAGCCAGTCTAAACAATGCCTGGACTGTCCGATGCATTAGTGACACGATATCGTAGGTCCACATCTAGCATAATTATGACAGATCAAGCAACTAAATTTGACTATGGAAACTTTAAAGCCATGCAGTAGTAGAATAGAGTTAACGAAAGAGCTGACAAACTATCTCGTTTTTACTCAGTGTTCCACCAGAACGCTATTGTTTACAGCATAGGAGAAATAAAGTTTCCTCTATTGACCGATACAGTCATGGCATCACCGTAGAATTACGAAAATACCCGATACATGCTGAAGTGCTTGTCCGCGCTTCTGTGTGATTCCAATTTTGTGGAATGGTCGGTTAGTGTTGGGAATTTTATCCGTTTATACGACCCCAAGTATCCGCCCTCTCCAACTTGCTTAGTCAACAAACATAAGGAAACTGTTTTGAAAGAATGTAACGAACCACGCCGCGATTGAATGAGATCCAAATCGCCAGGACAAATGGCTCGCCCAGGCGTGACCCCCGCGCCTTAACCCAATCTTTGTTGAGGTGCAAAGCGGTGCGACCATGTGAAACGCGGTATTAATAATGTCAGCTCGCACCACATCGCATCAAGTGACAATGATGCAGTATTGAACTAGCCAACACGCGCTGAACGCACCGCTAACCTCAATCTAAGCTTAGGGGACGTTAAATAAAGAGCGCAGAGGACACACCGTGCTCAGCGATTAGCGTACGCACCAATCTTGGGCGCAACCATAGTCGAGGCCTATCGTTTCCTTTTCCCGTTTTCTTTCATTGTATTTTTATGGCTGTCATTTGCCGCAGACATTAAATTTCAGCGCGCACGGCTGTCCTCGAGCCGTGGTGTGACGTGAGGTCTGTAGTTTTTTGTATCCAGATCAGCCAGGTAGCTCAGCCTGTTCTAGCTGTAGCTAGCTAGGCAGTAGCAACAGTAGCACCTCATGCAGGAAGTCGACCTGTAGCTTTGTAGGAGCTGTTTTCAGTGGCTTGTCCAGGGGATCCTATGCATCAGAATGGTCTCGCTGTAAGTAAAATATTTTAAATAATTCAATCAGGAAGCTCCCCTCTAAAACACAGTGGAGACGAAGAATTCAGGTACACTCATCATTAAACAGAACCTATCGGACAAGCGTCATGGAAACTAATACTGGTGTAAAAGCGTCTGAAGGTATCACAGCAATCAAGATTTTACCATATTCAACCGTAGATAATGATACTCTGACATGAAATCACTCAGGAAAAGGCTTAATCCTTCAATTAAAAAGCCTGCAATATAAACATTGGCTTTGACTTTTGAAAATCCCGCAGTATAACCGTTCGCTTCGAGTTGTGCTCCGATCATCCTACATGTTCTAAGGGACAGGCTGTATCCACAGACATGTGGAGATCGCTGCGAGTTGTGCTCCGATCATCCTACATGTTCTAAGGGACAGGCTGTATCCACAGACATGTGGAGATCGCTGCGAGTTGTGCTCCGATCATCCTACATGTTCTAAGGGACAGGCTGTATCCACAGACATGTGGAGATCGCTGCGAGTTGTGCTCCGATCATCCTACATGTTCTAAGGGACAGGCTGTATCCACAGAAATGTGGAGATCGCTGCGAGTTGTGCTCCGATCATCCTACATGTTTTAAGGGACAGGCTGTATCCACAGACATGTGGAGATCGCTGCGAGTTGTGCTCCGATCATCCTACATGTTTTAAGGGACAGGCTGTATCCACAGACATGTGGAGATCGCTGCGAGTTGTGCTCCGATCATCCTACATGTTTTAAGGGACAGGCTGTATCCACAGACATGTGGAGATCGCTGCGAGTTGTGCTCCGATCATCCTACATGTTTTAAGGGACAGGCTGTATCCACAGACATGTGGAGATCGCTGCGAGTTGTGCTCCGATCATCCTACATGTTCTAAGGGACAGGCTGTATCCACAGACATGTGGAGATCGCTGCGAGTTGTGCTCCGATCATCCTACATGTTTTAAGGGACCGGCTGTATCCACAGAAATGTGGAGATCTGCATCAAAGATTTGGTGAAATCAGTGTATATTCCCCCCCCCCCCCCCCCCCCCCTTCTCTCTCTCTGTCGCTGTCTCTGTCTCTCTCATATCCCTTCCACCTCTCTCTCTCTCTCTCTCTCTCTCTCTCTCTCTCTCTCTCTCTCTCTCTCTCTCTCTCTTTCCTCCGGGGCATCACGCCAACATTCCGATCGACGCCCCTGCAGGATTGTTTTGCAGACCTGTCCTGACCTCTTCCGCAGCCGAAAACAACAAAAAGCTGAACCTCCACACTCTGGGGTTGGGGGGTTGCTTGGTGGGCGATCATGACAGGACGCCCGGCCAGTTTTCACGGGTTAATCGTTTTATCATTCTCTGTCTCGTCTGGAGAATTCAGCCGCTGCGCTGGCCTCATTGAGGGCCTCGCAAGTTTTTAGAGAGAAAGACGGAAGGGAGGGGGAGAGAGAGAGACTGGAAGAGAGGGACTGAGAGAGAGAGAGAGAGAGAGAGAGAGAGAGAGAGAGAGAGAGAGAGAGAGAGAGAGAGAGAGAGAGAGAGAGACAGAGACAGCGACTTTTTGGCAACTAGTCTAAGAAACAAGAAGGAAAAGAAAAAAAAAAGCGGATGAATTAAGCAGATAATATGGACTATAATTTATACTGTGGTGAAAGCCCGGAGAAGGCTGTACTGGCGTGGCGCAGCGTCTGGGGTGCGGACAGCAAGCTGTCAACCCGTGGTCGTCTGCTCCAATGATCAGAGAAGTGCCATGCAAATGAGGCCCCAACTATACACAGCAACCCTCTGGCCGGCAGAGCGCAGTCTTCAGTTTCTTGCAGATAGAAAACCAAGAAATTCCCTGCTTTCCTATCAGGAGATCTGTTCTTTGGCTTTGATTTGATTTTAGCTGTGATAGGTTTTTTTGGCAGGACGGTTCAGATGACAGACTTTGACGTTGGATTTGAAAAAGCCAAAAATGGCTGAGGCAGATGGTGGAAATGAGTTCGAGTATGTGACAATAATAAACCCTTATATGATGGGATGGAGGGAAGATGGTAAAGTTAATTGTCAGATTTCCAAGGCTGTGATTGCGCCACTGTACCAGATGATTGCATTGCCATTTTGAAAACACTCCAACTTCTACCATAGACAGAAAACCGCCAAACTTTTCAATCTCAATAAATCTGTTATACTTGTATATTGTTTCTATAATTTTGAAATTAATGGAAGCAAATTATGGTTGCAATCAACTCTTGACTCAGGGAATGTTAGTTAACATGAAGAGATTCTGATTGTTAAGTTTTGGTAGAGTCTTTCAGCTTTCGTATCTTTGCTTGCGCTCCTGAGGGTTTCCATGTAATGTAGCGTTTGGTAAGGCTTAAGTTCCATCCATACAGAACCTTGTGGTGATAACACCGCTACCAAGTGACTGTACCACATTCCCGGATCACACTGTGACATAAACTTAGACGACGTTATATAATAGCCGATGTGTGTCCGCCTGGCCTGTCTGACCCCCAGCATACTCCCACCATGCTCTCGCTATCGCTCTTGACCAGATCCTATTGACCAAGAGAACTGACCACCAGTCCTGATTTTAGCTTTGTGGATCAAGTGCTGCATATATGTTCAAAACACCGAGAACTGGCTGAAAAGTCACGTTGATAGTCCAATCCGCAGTCACGGAACTCTTTGACCTGACGAATTGTTTAGATATCTCGATAGACAAGGCTTTATCCAGCTCGAACTGCTATTGGAGATGCTCCGCGGCATGTTGGCAGCAATTTTTTTTTTAGACTGAGCATCTATTTATAAAAGAAAAACTTAAAAAACAACAACAAAAAACACCCACCCAAAACGCCAATATCACCTAACCCTATGACAGGTTCAAAGTTCAAAGTTCACCATCTTTGTCTCGAGTGCGCCACGCCACTGCAGCCCAGTCGGTCCCATCGGGCGTTGCGTGGGTTCTAAACTAAGAGTCTGCGTGGTTAAAGTGGTTAAAGTCAGGCTTCAAGAATGTCTCCATGGTGTAAAGTTTGTCCAAGGTGTGGCCGCCTCTCTCCCCTCGTCCTGGGACAACCAGGGGTTCCTCCGTTATGTGCTTGCTTCTGTGGCCGTCCTCTCCCCCCCCCTCACACACACACACACACACCAAGACACACACTCCTCGAGAACAAGCTCTATTCTCAATGGCAAGTTTCTCCAGAACAGGTTTTAGCGTGTATGTGATTGACTTCATTCCGAGGCTTCCTGATTTCTGGCCTGAGTTGGAGTTTATACGAAAGTTATGGAAAAAAAAATTTACTTTTATCTTAATTTTATATGGCTGAGGATTAAAAAAAAATACCAAAAAATCAAAAAATCTGCCTAACAATATTCGAAATATTTATTCTACCTTATTAAGTTGACGTGTACTGAGCAAACCTTGAACTTGTTATGCCTGAACAGAAACACACCTTAAGCTTAAGCTTAACCTTAACTTAACATCCTACATGGCCGACTGTTTAGGCTTGTATCAACTGTCTCAACTTTCTTTATAACCAAATGTTACAGATGGGAGGAAGATTCGATTTTATGATGTCACCAGACCTTGTTACTAAAAATACGTCATCGCCTGACCAATCAATGAGCCAACCATTTTGTGACCCATTTTCCATGATTCACCCAACCTGTTCGCAGTTTGCTCTCTCGTTAAGTTTAAATCCCAGGCTTTACTTTTCGCTAAAATCAATCAATCAAATATCAACTCATTAACCATTCAGTGAACCAACCAATCAATAACAATTATTAACAATTCAAGTAATCAATCAATCAAGCAAGCAATCAACCAATTTAATTCTTATCTTATTCCTTTGTTGAAGTAATTTCTTTAATTCCTCTCTCCGCACTCATTCTCCAGTCCATGCCTCCCTCCCCTCTCTCTCTCTCTCTCTCTCTCTCTCTCTCTCTCTCTCTCTCTCTCTCTCTCTCTCTCTCTCTCTCTCTCTCTCTCTCTCTCTCTCTCTCTCTCTCTCTCTCTCTCTGTTCGTTCTGTCCATCCATCCATCAATCGATCAATCAAATCAAACAACAAAGAGTTTCTCTCTTACCGAACTTAACCCTCTTGCTGTGTCTCCCCCTCCCCTTGCCCCCAGGCTCCGACCTGACGATCTGCCCGCAGACAGAGACCTGCTGCACTGAGACAATGGAGGGTCAGCTCACGTCACACAGCCGGAAGGAGCATACTGCGCAGCTGAACAAGACCTTTAACCTCATCCAGCGGACTTTCATACAGCGCAGGAGGAAGTTTGACGGTAAGTGTTCAATAGCGCGAGAATACCACCTAGTTTAGGATGTGAGAACCGAACAGTAGTGATGGAATGGTTGTGTGCGAGAGGAGTTCAAATAGTTCTGTTGCTGCTTGCTCCTTGGTTTGCTCTGTATTAGGTGAATAATTCCATACCTGGTTTCCTGGGGTTTTTCACCTTTTTTTTCGCCCATCCTTTTGTCTGTCTGCCTCTTTTCTCTCTCTAGCTCTCTCTCTCTCTCTCTCTCTCTCTCTCTCTCTCTCTCTCTCTCTCTCTCTCTCTCTCTCTCTCTCTCTCTCTCTCTCTCAAGGTTTTAGTGTGTTTTTTTATCTGTCTTTACCTGTCTCACTCTGCATGTCTGTCTGTCTGTCTCTCTCTCTCTCTCTCTCTCTCTCTCTCTCTCTCTCTCTCTCTCTCTCTCTCTCTATCTATCTATCTATCTATCTATCTATCTATCTCACACACACACACACACACACACACCCAACCTCTCCTCCTTAATTAAAATTCCCCAAGCGACATTCCTCTATTGACATCGACCGCCACAGCAGCTGTCAGATTTCCACAGACCTCCACTCCCAACTTTATCTCCATTTATCTCACTTTATCTCCATTCAATATTCACAAATCCCAGCCAATGTGAGCTAAGGGCACGCAACTCCAGTGCAGCCGTGTCACAGGTGGTAACACCTCATCATACGGCAAAACTGAGAAAATAAGAGGAAACTGAAAAAAAAAAACTTTCACACTGTGAGGCGATTTTTTTTTACAAAAAAACAAAAAAGAAAATAAGAATTCAAACAAAACAAAAAAAAAAATTAAGCGGGACATCTTTTATGATAGTTTGATAAAAATTATGGGGTGGAAGGAGACTTAACTGCAGCTTTACACAAGATTACTAAGCAGGTTAATAAGAACATGGGAACAGCTGGTCTGCCTCGAGTTATCTCGCCTTGTTTGCTAAAAGTTTTTTTGGTTTTTTTTGTCGTTCCATAATTTATTCTTTGCTTAACAAACCGTGAAGGATTTGGTTTTTTCTTTCTTTCTTTCTTTCTTTCTTTTTTTTTGTGCTTTTCATATCTTTCCGCTTTGTCTCGATGTAAGCTATAAGGCTCATTCGAAAATTTCCTTGACTAGTAGAAAAAAATACTTTTCCGCCGCTGTTGTACAACCCAAGACCTAAGAAGACCTGTGTTCAGTGCTCAGTACAACCCAAGACCTAAGAAGACCTGTGTTCAGTGCTCAGTACAACCCAAGACCTAAGAAGACCTGTGTTCAGTGCTCAGTACAACCCTAGACCTAAGAAGACCTGTGTTCAGTGCTCAGTACAACCCAAGACCTAAGAAGACCTGTGTTCAGTGCTCGGTACAACCCAAGACCTAAGAAGACCTGTGTTCAGTGCTCGGTACAACCCAAGACCTAAGAAGACCTGTGTTCAGTGCTCAGTACAACCCAAGACCTAAGAAGACCTGTGTTCAGTGCTCAGTACAACCCAAGACCTAAGAAGACCTGTGTTCAGTGCTCAGTACAACCCAAGACCTAAGAAGACCTGTGTTCAGTGCTCAGTACAACCCAAGACCTAAGAAGACCTGTGTTAACAGTGTTCAGTACAACCCAAGACCTAAGAAGACCTGTGTTCAGTGCTCAGTACAACCCAAGACCTAAGAAGACCTGTGTTCAGTACAACCCAAGACCTAAGAAGACCTGTGTTCAGTGTTCAGTACAACCCAAGACCTAAGAAGACCTGTGTTCAGTGCTCAGTACAACCCAAGACCTAAGAAAACCTGTGTTCAGTGCTCAGTACAACCCAAGACCTAAGAAGACCTGTGTTAACAGTGTTCAGTACAACCCAAGACCTAAGAAGACCTGTGTTCAGTGCTCAGTACAACCCAAGACCTAAGAAGACCTGTGTTCAGTACAACCCAAGACCTAAGAAGACCTGTGTTCAGTGTTCAGTACAACCCAAGACCTAAGAAGACCTGTGTTCAGTGCTCAGTACAACCCAAGACCTAAGAAGACCTGTGTTCAGTGTTCAGTACAACCCAAGACCTAAGAAGACCTGTGTTCAGTGCTCAGTACAACCCAAGACCTAAGAAGACCTGTGTTAACAGTGTTCAGTACAACCCAAGACCTAAGAAGACCTGTGTTCAGTGCTCAGTACAACCCAAGACCTAAGAAGACCTGTGTTCAGTGTTCAGTACAACCCAAGACCTAAGAAGACCTGTGTTCAGTGCTCAGTACAACCCAAGACCTAAGAAGACCTGTGTTCAGTGCTCGGTACAACCCAAGACCTAAGAAGACCTGTGTTCAGTGCTCAGTACAACCCAAGACCTAAGAAGACCTGTGTTCAGTGTTCAGTACAACCCTAGACCTAAGAAGACCTGTGTTCAGTGTTCAGTACAACCCAAGACCTAAGAAGACCTGTGTTCAGTGCTCAGTACAACCCAAGACCTAAGAAGACCTGTGTTCAGTGCTCAGTACAACCCAAGACCTAAGAAGACCTGTGTTCAGTGCTCAGTCTCGGGGACAGCTAGAACAGCTAGTTTGGGCGACTCAGATTGTTATCTATTATTCTTCTCCATGTTTTAACCCTTTCCTTTCTCCACCCGCATCAATCAACTCTACTAGTGTAAAGCTTCACGATCGATCGCTACTTTTATTCCAGTCTTATCCAGCCGTATCCCACTTGGCTTTTTACCAAACAGCTCAGGCCTCTCCAGCCCTCCTTAACGCGACTCCCGGATTCCCGCTACCTCATTAATTTCTCACCAGAAGACAACAAACTTCCTGGACTGATACCGCGCGATGCCTCAAACATCCCGTCTGTTTATGTTGGGGCACTGCCCTGCAATGCCCTGAGTGCTGCCCCCAGCTCGTCATGCCACGCACGCGAGATCAATGGCTATTATTAACCGTCTTTTCACTCTATTTCTCCGACATTATTTTAATTTCGCTCCATGTTGACCTTGGCTCAAATAACCCCTTCTTCGAGGTCAACCAAGGCTAATGCATCCTGGGAATCCATTATCATGATTTTGTTTTATAAACCGGTATTTATCTCTGCCCTGCTGTGACCTTTCGGTCCCTGCCTTGTTTGTGTATGTGCCCGAGTGCCAAGCGTAATAGGGTATCGCTAGAAACTAGCAGAAGTGTGCAATACATTCGGAAAACTTCGTTCAGTGAATTATGAGACAATGCGCATTTTGAGGGTTTTCTAGGAAACTAAAGATATTACATAGTTTTCCTTTCGGATTGTTTTTAAATCTATCTTGTGTATTTTAACATGTTGTAAAGATCTTTAAGGGAGGAAAAATGCCCTTTTAAACACGCAGTATTAGCAGCAGCACCCACAATAGCAGCCATGGTTTCAGAATATCCATAATAATGAGGAAGAGGAAGTATTTAAAGGAGGAGAAAAGAGCGAAGGGGTAAAAGGAATGATTGGAAGAGAACAATGAAAGGAGGAGATAAAAAGAAGAGAATAATGAGGAAGAAAATATATAAGGATCATGATGATAACAGCGGAGGCTTGGCATGTCGAGATGCAGATTCGCTCTCCTCCAAGCCACGAGCCAGCAGGTGCTAACTGCACTGGTGCGTTCAGACCCGGTGCTAATCAGTGCTGAGGTTAAACAGCATCAATTGTGCGTCTGGGCGAGCGCATTATGTTTACAATGTCTCTTGGGAGGCGATCAAAGGGAGGTGATTTATAATTCACCAGATACCCCGCTGTTTATACGTCCCACAAGTTAAGAAAAATCTAGGATGAAGAGGTTAAAGTCCTTGTACACCTTGGAACAGCTTTTTTAAAACAAGTTTATAACCTTTGTAGATTTTCTATCGCTCTTTTAAGAGGTAATTAATTATGGATGGCTGTAAAGCGTTCACCTCAATTAGTGTGTTCGTTTTTCATGTTTATCAGCCATGTTTTATTAGCATGTGAGTGTTAAAGCCCTCTAGGGATACCATTGTACATGTACAGATATCAATAGAGCTGAATCGGGCATTTTTCAAACTTAAGGTGTGTAGCCAAACGCTTAACAGAGGTGAAAGGTGTTTTGGGTGCTTGCTCGCAGCATGTCGACACCATAGTGAGCCAGTTTCGCGCTCTATACTCAGGACGATAAAAGTCGTGAATAGACTTGTTATGGTTTGTTTTATTTGTTAGTTGTAGCAAGACTCGTTTCAGTTTTTGAGAGCGAGTTAAATGTTTATCGTTTTAATTTGTTGTGCTGAATCCTTACCAAAGACCTCGCTTTTAACGAGATACAATCTGTAGTTTAATTGCATGTGGCAATAGCAACTTCAAAATAGTCGCAGAATCAAAAGCAACCTTTCCCTCCAATAAAAAAAGACAAAAGAAAAAAAAAAAAAAGAAAGAAAGAAAGAGCTGTGCTGAGAACACCGAGAAGATCATTCCTCGCAGTGTAGAAACTATGGTTCCGCTCAGACCCGCACATTTTTCTCGATGTTTTTGTTGAAATTTAGAACTCAAACATTCAAAATTGCTATGCGTTCACGTCTCCTAAGCTGCTGAAAAACTCGATTCGAACCAACCTTACGCTTAAACTAAAGGCTTAAAGACTTAAATTCAGTACAAAAAAAATAGTTCGCCAAAATGTGAACATCGAAGGAAAACTGTAATTTATACAGCAACCATTGGCCTCAGGGCAACAATTTTAAAAGTTCCAGTTAACAGCCGCTTCTAACCATCACACCAGCACAGCCTGGCTTTTAACGGCCTGGCTAGATGGAGGAAATGAGAGTCTAAATTTAACCAGCTTGCCAGATTGTCTCCGCGGGCTGCTGAGAAGCGATGTCTGTTTGCTCCAAATGGGTTTTTGCCATTTCCTCGAGAAACAAAGACTGAGGGGGCTGGAGGCTGTGTCTTCAGCTGATCCTGAATTAATGGACGTTGAAATTTCCCGAGAGGTTTTTTCAACAAGTTGAGAATAGTTTATCATTCTTGAGGTGGTGGAGATATACTGGAGATGGTCTTCCTCTTAGACATATGGGTAAAAGATATACTGGAGATGGTCTTGCTCTTAGACCTATGGGTAAAAGATATACTGGAGATGGTCTTGCTCTTAGACCTATGGGTAAAAGATATACTGGAGATGGTCTTCCTCTTAGACCTATGGGTAAAAGATATACTGGAGATGGTCTTCCTCTTAGACCTATGGGTAAAAGATATACTGGAGATGGTCTTCCTCTTAGACCTATGGGTAAAAGATATACTGGAGATGGTCTTCCTCTTAGACCTATGGGTAAAAGATATACTGGAGAAGGTCTTGCTCTTAGACCTATGGGTAAAAGATATACTGGAGATGGTCTTCCTCTTAGACCTATGGGTAAAAGATATACTGGAGATGGTCTTCCTCTTAGACCTATGGGTAAAAAATATACTGGAGATGGTCTTGCTCTTAGACCTATGGGTAAAAGATATACTGGAGATGGTCTTCCTCTTAGACCTATGGGTAAAAGATATACTGGAGATGGTCTTGCTCTTAGACCTATGGGTAAAAGATATACTGGAGATGGTCTTCCTCTTAGACCTATGGGTAAAAGATATACTGGAGATGGTCTTCCTCTTAGACCTATAGGTAAAAAATATACTGGAGATGGTCTTCCTCTTAGACCTATGGGTAAAAGATATACTGGAGATGGTCTTCCTCTTAGACCTATGGGTAAATCTTGTCCGGCTGTTGGATTCTCCGGCTTTTTACACTGCGAGGCTTTTAACTGGTTAAAAAAAAAAGTAACCACCAAGATCAGAATAATGTTGGTAACTTAAGAATTTTGTTTCTTTCTTGTAGATAATTTGTTACACAATGAGGATAAGTTGATATTGGTAATGGTGTTAGTATGTCTGCTTAGAGCCATAGGCTTGGTATAATCCATCTCTTCCATTACGGTAGATCTTCCTCCATTAGACTGGAAGGCACTTGGCGAGAATAAAGGAAATCGACTAATTCTGCAGTTTCCCAATCTGATTTTAGACCCTTTTAAACGCATATTCGAAAGCTGTGAATTTTCGCATCAAATGCATAAAATTTCACTGCCTTGCGGGAATTCTTATCTGCGCAGTTCTTTAAACCTACATGATAATGAACGTTTGAAAAAAAAATCTTTAAATTGATTTGAATTTTATAAGATTAGTTGACAATTCTTATTGTGTTCATATACACGGGGAAAACCCGACGCAGATTGTCTTTTTGGTGTACAAAAAAAATAGCGAAATTTCCAGTAATGGGTTGAAATGTTTTATGGAGCAAATTCAGATCTTTAATTCTCATTTCTTGTGTTGAGAAACCCTGATACGCGAATACTATCGTATCTGTAACTTACTCTCTATCTCAGCACCTCCATGGCATTATTTCATTGGCCTACATAGATACTTGCAGAGATCGCTTGTAAAACAAAAAAATATAAAAAATAAATCAGGAAACGAATTAATCTACGCAACAACTGGGCAATGAATTGCTGCTCTTGAGGCCACGCCACACCTGGAGAACGTTATACTGAGAGCAGACGTCAGTTAGAGCCAGGCTGGTGCCAAACAGTCAGCCAGTCACCGGAAGTTCAGTTAAGCCCGCGAGG
>JAWDGP010004369.1:17500-40000 GCA_033675545.1 Elysia crispata | reverse complement strand
CTCTCTCTCAATCTCTCTATCTCCTATCTCTCTATCTCCTATCTCTCTCCCTCCATCTCTCTATCTCCTATCTCTATCCCTCTCTCTCTCTCAATCTCTCTCCCTCCATCTCTCTATCTCCTATCTCTCTCCCTCCATCTCTCTATCTCCTATCTCTATCTCTCTCTCTCTCAGTCTCCTCTCCCTCCATCTCTCTATCTCCTATCTCTCTCCCTCCATCTCTCTATCTCCTATCTCTATCCCTCTCTCTCTCAGTCTCCTCTCCCTCCATCTCTCTATCTCCTATCTCTCTCCCTCCATCTCTCTATCTCCTATCTCTATCTCTCTCTCTCTCAGTCTCCTCTCCCTCCATCTCTCTATCTCCTATCTCTCTCCCTCCATCTCTCTATCTCCTATCTCTCTCCCTCCATCTCTCTATCTCCTATCTCTCTCCCTCCATCTCTCTATCTCCTATCTCTATCTCTCTCTCTCAATCTCTCTCCCTCCATCTCTCTATCTCCTATCTCTCTCCCTCCATCTCTCTATCTCCTATCTCTATCTCTCTCTCTCAATCTCTCTCCCTCCATCTCTCTATCTCCTATCTCTCTCCCTCCATCTCTCTATCTCCTATCTCTATCCCTCTCTCTCTCAGTCTCCTCTCCCTCCATCTCTCTATCTCCTATCTCTATCCCTCTCTCTCTCAATCTCTCTCCCTCCATCTCTCTATCTCCTATCTCTATCCCTCTCTCTCTCAGTCTCCTCTCCCTCCCTCTCTCTATCTCCTATCTCTTTCTGCCGCTCTCTATCCCCCCCCTCTCTCTCTCTCTCCCTCCCTCCCCCCTGTAAAATTGATCATGGGTATTTTTTAATTTTCTTCGATCGCTAAGAAACGAAAACAAAAGAACAACAATAAAACAAAGCATCGACAAGAAACCCATCGCCACCCAGCACTAATGACCTGGCGATATGAACTCGGCCTCTCACGTGGAATCACGCAGCATCGTGTCCATTCCTCACGTTATTTGTGGGTGAGTCGAGGCTCAACTGGCCGAGTTGGTTTCTTATCGTGAGTTTTTCTGGTCACGCTGACCCTCGGTAATTCAGTAACCGTGGGACCTTGACCTTCGAAGATGTTCTGTCCATGATTTTCCAGGCCTAAATGTTTTAGGAGAGAATTTAGCCGATCCTGATCATCAATTTCACGTTGTTTTGTTTTCTGGTAGTTTTGTGTCCCTGACAATTTGTCGTTTTGTACAATGATCATTTTCTGAAAAAATTAACCCAAGAGTTTTCCCTCCCTTTTTTGGTCCTAATGTGAATCAAAGTAAATAAAGAAAATAAATAAAACTGCCTGCCATAATTATTTAAAACAATCTGTTTCCAGTTTATATAGGCCTCAACTGGATTTCAGCTGGGTGTGTGTGTGTGAAATGTTGGTCCAAGAAACCAAAAACCCTTAATGTGATTCCAACTAGTCTCTAAAGAAAGTATAAATCTACTTCGACTAGTCTCATAAGAGAGTATAAATCTACTTCGACAAATCTCATAAGAAAGTATAATCTACTTCGACAAATCTCATAAGAAAGTATAAATCTACTTCGACAAATCTCATAAGAAAGTATAATCTACTTCGACAAATCTCATAAGAAAGTATAAATCTACTTCGACAAGTCTCATAAGAAAGAATAATCTACTTCGACAAGTCTCATAAGAGAGTATAAATCTACTTCGACAAGTCTCATAAGAGAGTATAAATCTACTTCGACAAGTCTCATAAGAAAGTATAAATCTACTTCGACAAGTCTCATAAGAAAGTATAAATCTACTTCGACAAGTCTCATAAGAAAGTATAAATCTACTTCGACAAGTCTCATAAGAAAGTATAAATCTACTTCGACAAGTCTCATAAGAAAGTATAAATCTACTTCGACAAGTCTCATAAGAGAGTATAAATCAACTTTGACAAATCTCATAAGAAAGTGTAAATCTACTTCGACAAGTCTCATAAGGGAGTATAAATCTACTTCGACAAGACTCATAAGAAAGTATAAATCTACTTCGACAAGTCTCATAAGAAAGTATAAATCTTCTTCGACAAGACTCATAAGAAAGTATAAATCTCCTTCGACAAGACTCATAAGAAAGTATAAATACATTTTTGTGATAAACATCTAACCTAGAAAATAGAAACACCCAGGCTTTAAGCCCCGTTTCCATCACACCTCCAAAGTTACCCAATAATAACAAGCTTCTTCTCTAGTGTTTGAAAGAACAAGACAGGCGAGGTAAACTGATAGTATGGCATTCTTTGATCTTTAAATGAAGAGTTGATGAAAAAAGAAGAGTTGACTAAAAAAAAAAAAAAAACACAGAAGAAAAAACTTGTTAAATGATATTTTAACGATCTAGGTCATAATTTTTAAACGAGGATGTGGTTATGACTCGTGTTTTTTTTTTTGTTTTGTTTTTTTAAATGATGTGAAACAGGCGTTAGAGATGGAGAGAGAGAGAGAGAAAGAGGAGAGAGAGAGAGAAATAGAGAGGGGGAGAGAGAGAGAGAGAGAGAGAGAGAGAGAGAGAGAGAGAGAGAGAGAGAGAGAGAGAGAGAGGAGATAAGTTCGTGTAAAATGTAATCCTTCTTTCTAGAGTTCTAGTGGGAGGAGGAGAAATTCCATAAAGAATTTTTTTTTTTGAAAGACTCCTGAACCCTCGAGATTTACGGAGGATACTCGATCCTTTAGAAGCTCCTCCCGAAACACCTGCGTCAAGGAGGAGAAACTGAGCGGATTTTCTCCTGAAGAGAAATAAATAAAGCGTGTAAGAACAACTTGTCTGTACTGCGTGCCTGGGGCCATCTCCAGAAGAGCTTCAGTTTGTGGTATACCGGTACTTACCTGTGGTAATGGTTGTTGGTAGTTTCTGGGGGTTAGAGACCAGCTCAATATCCTGAATGGTCGAGATCTGACGGGCTCTCAGCCAGCACGCCTTCTGCTCTCTCTCTCTCTCTCTCTCTCTCTCTCTCTCTCTCTCTCTCTCTCTCTCTCTCTCTCTCTCTCTCTCTCTCTCTCTCTCTCTCTCTCTCTCTTTTTTCCTTGTAAGTTGTAAAAACTTTTTTTTGTCGGAATTGTAAGAATATAATTATGTATGTCTTTGTCCATATTTTTTTATTTGTTTTCATTATACTTATTCTCTCCCTCCCTCTCTCTCTGTCTCTCTCTTCCCCCTCCCCCACTCTCTCTCTTTTTCACGCTTCCTTTTTTTCATAAGATATCCTAGTGTGTTAGTTATTTTTTTTTTGAAGGGCCTCTCTCCATCCTTGTACCTCTCAGCTTTTCTTTGTCCTATTGGTCCTTTGTCGATCTGTGTGTCTCTCTTTACCTCTATCTACCTCTCTCTCTCTGCCTCTACCTCCCTCTCTCTCTATATATATACCTCTACCTCTCTCACTCTACCTCTAACTCCCTCTCTCTCTATCACTATTTCTCTCTCTACCTCTACCTCTCTTTCTCTTTATCTACCTCTCTTTCTCTACGTCTATTTCTCTCTCTCTCTTAACTCTACCTCTCTCTCCCTCCTTCTCTTTCTCTATCTGTCTGTCTGCCTCTCTCTCTCTCTCGCTCTCTCCCCAAAACCAACAGCCATCCTAACTTGAGTCATGCGCCAACATCTGTGAGAGTCTCAAGATCTTGGTTTGTTGATGTTTCCATTTCTCTCCAACACGTTCTGTAAATTGCTTCTCTGAGAATCTATGTTGACACTAATTTCACTCTCCTGGTTTTTACCTCCCAACTTTGTGTTGCAAGAGGAGAGAAAAGAAAGCAGCAGTAACAAGCGCCATGTCCTACTGCTGACAGGACCTCTAGTCCTCTAGGCGTGCCTGTTTCTCTCTCTCTGAGTCTTGTCCAGCCACACCTGGCTCAGGATATGGCGAACAGCGGCAGATAAAGGAGCGGCCGTGTCCTACTGCTGACAGGACCTCTAGTCCTCTAGGCGTCCCTGTTTCTCTCTCTCAGTCTTGTCCAGCCACACCTGGCTCAGGATATGGCGAACAGCGGCAGATAAAGGAGCGGCCGTGTCCTACTGCTGACAGGACCTCTAGTCCTCTAGGCGTCCCTGTTTCTCTCTCTCAGTCTTGTCCAGCCACATCTGGCTCAGGATATGGCGAACAGCGGCAGATAGAGGAGCGGCCGTGTCCTACTGCTGACAGGACCTCTAGTCCTCTAGGCGTGCCTGTTTCTCTCTCTGAGTCTTGTCCAGCCACACCTGGCTCGGGATATGCCGAACAGCGGCAAAGGGAGCAGCGGCCGTGTCCTGCTGCTGACAGGACCTCTAGTCCTCTAGGCGTGCCTGTTTCTCTCTCTCTGAGTCTTGTCCAGCCACACCTGGCTCGGGATATGGCGAACAGCGGCAAAGAGAGGAGCGGCCGTGTCCTGCTGACAGGACCTCTAGTCCTCTAGGCGTCCCTGTTTCTCTCTCTGAGTCTTGTCCAGCCACACCTGGCTCAGGATATGCCGAACAGCGGCAAAGGGAGCAGCGGCCGAGTCCAAACATCGAAACTGTGTCCAGTATTAAAAGTTTTGTCTGAAGGTTGAAGCAAGTTTAACATCTATGTCAAGCTTAGAAAGCTTTGAAAAAAGGGAGTTTGTCGCAATATTTATAGTTTGACCTGAACAAAGAAAAACCTAGGATTTCCACCAGTTCGCCGAGATCAAGCAGAAGAATATTTGGTCGCGTATTGCGCCGCTTTGGTGCTCGACATATCGCAACAAATGACCAAGCGACCGTAGATTCAGAAAATGAATTAGAGAGATGGAGAATAGAGTGAGAAGTCAAAAAGTTTAGTTTTTCCTTCAGGTAATCGAATCCACCGGTGTGACTAAAAGAAGTTGCGAGAAACAGTGGATGAGAATCTGTTATTTTAATGGTAGATGTTGTAGTCAGGTCAGGTTTGGAGCAGACGACACGATCGATCTTCCCTTCCGACTGGGTACCCCGAAATATACCAGTGATTTGGTCGGCCGGTACATCGACATAAAATACCAGCCCTCTAATCCCATCTGACTAGATATACCTAGTTAGGCTTAACCCGTGAAATACGACAGTTGTTCATCTACAACGTATTTTGTACGTTTTCATAGGGTTCTGTTGTCCATTTCCAACTCTATCTCGGGGAAATGTGCCCGAAAGTTCACGATGTGGAAGCCTCACTGGCCGAGCCTGCTAGCGAGTAGCTGTGAGGCCACGAGGGGTGAGTGTCCTGTGGTGGTCCCTGGCACGCGCTACTCTGGTCTCACGTGGGAGGCGGAGCAGCCAGGAAGACAGGCGCTCTGTGCTTTTGGGGGGGGGGAAGGCCTTCTGCTAAACGGCCTTATCGGCCTCGCGGCGGTGAGATCAAAGCCGAGTCTCTCGAGGGGACTCGCACGTTTATGTGAGGAATGGTTTTATTGGGTATGAGGGCGGAAAGGTGAATGAGTGAGCGGGAGAGAGAGAGAGAGAGAGAGAGAGAGAGAGAGAGAGAGAGAGAGAGAGAGAGAGAACACAACATAATAGAGGACAATCGAAAAGAGAAAGAAGGGAAGAGGTTTAAAAGACATGATGGACTGAGAGAGAGAGACAGAGAGAGAGAGAGAGAGAGAGAGAGAGAGAGAGAGAGAGAGAGAGAGAGAAAGGAAGGAGAAAGAGAGAGATTCTGGGAAACAAAGAGGTAGAAAATAAGAAAAAAGGTTTAGGCACAGAGATATTTAGAAAGTAGAGAGGAAAGAGAAATGGAGAGAAAGGGGGAAGGGTGAAAAGTAGAAAAAGATACAGAGATACAAAGAAGGAATAAATGGGGCACAGCGATTTTCCAGATCAGACGAGGGTGAGTCGAGTCGTGTTTTCGCCGGAATCTCTCAATGGACTCCACAAAAAGCGATGATAGCTTCAGGTAACGCCAAGATCTAGTGTGGACTAGACAGCAGCTGCTGCCGGTTAGTGGAACAGTGAGCTATATAGCTCTGTGTTGTGTGGGACTTGGATCAGGGGGATCTTAAAACTCTCACGTCGAGCAGAAAGAGAATATACTCATGAACCAGTGATTGTGGAAGGTGGGGGGAGGAGGAAGGCGAGAGAGAGAGGAGGGACAGAGACAGAGAGAGAGAGAGAGAGAGAGAGAGAGAGAGAGAGAGAGAGAGAGAGAGAGAGAGAGGAGAGACACAGAGAGAGAGGGGGGCAGAGGTTGAGGCGGTGACTTATTGGAAGCATCTGCGCCAGGTCTGGTCTGGGTGTTGGGTGTTGGGTGTTTATGTTTTAACTCAAGTGGTGTGGATTGAACTGCAGTGCTTAGCGTGAGGCACGCGCCGTAGCAAGGATATGATGATGTAGGGGAGGGTTATGGGTTTAAAAAGAAAGAAAGAAGAAATTAGGTCCTTTGCGAAGCCAAAAAAAAAAAAAAAGAAGTATTAGATGCTGTAGGGTGGTGATGAAAGAGACAGCGAGATAGAAAAGGTGATTTGATAGATTAATAGATGGAGAGTGATGGGGACAGGTTCAGCCAAACTGTATGGACAGGGAACAGGGAAGCGCCTCATTGGGAAATATATTGGATTCTGGAAGCAAATTTGAATTTTAAAGGCTTTTTACTGAGAACTAAAAATGTTCGGGTCCAGTGCCTTCCTCTAGGTAAGTAATGTTTTCTTTTCCCAAAGAATCTTTCAACGCTTGGCACCAAGAATTGCTCTGAATGTAGCAGTGGTGGACAAAAAAAAGAAAAAACAAACAGAAAAAAAAAATCCGGGAATTCCGTGCGTTTCTAATGGTGCGAAAGTTGTAGTGAACGAAACGGAAGAGGTGGGGAGAAAGTGAAAGCATCGTAACTAGGTAGATCTAGACCTAGTCGCCAGCAGTTAGCGGCACGGCTGCGGCAAGTGGAGATAAATCTTGTTAATTACTCGAGAGTGGTCGTTCGTCAAAGACTTCTGCTGGTGTACGCAAACTGTGCTGTTAGTATGAAGTGTTAACGGGCGACAGGCTTTAGATCTAGATATTCAAAGTTTTTCTAACTGCCACCTGTCTGTAGTTGCCTGTCTGCGGGCTGGAACATTTCGGGGCGGGTTTAAGATGGAAGATATGATTGTGCTCTACGGCGTCTATGGATGCTGACTTCTGACGTCATACTCATAGTACGGGTGAAAGAAGGTAACTCGCACTTCCTGTCCCACTCATTCCGCAGCAGCAGGAATGAGGCGCTGAAAGCTGCGGCTCTTGTGGGGACAAGGAGGTCTACATCTAGTCAGACTTCGAGGGTGGAGATCTCCGAAACTTCAAGTGTGGAGGTTGTGAAGACGGTGGGGTACCTGAGCAGACCCAAAACTGAAGTTCAAGATTTACATAGCTAGAATTAGATAACATAGAGGTGTTTATCCCTGATGGAAAATCGCCAAATTATGCAAGACTCAAAGTATAGACAAAACTGCAAAAATGTCTTGGAAGGAGAAAACTGCTGTTGATAATATTAAAAGCTGCACTGAGTATCATGTGGCCCGCACCAAAATCCTAGCTAGCTGTGTGGCAGAGAAAATAGCGTCTAAATCATCATTCTGTTTTCAGGTTGAACTATTTGAACTTCTCGGTGAGGTTAGCTGTGCGTGCTGGTACAAGTTTGTGTGTCATCTTATCGCATCCTATTGGAAACGTGAAGGATTTTTTTTTCAGTACTTATTGAGCATAAAGATCTCACTTAAGTTTTAAAAGTTTTAAATGAACAATATTTTCAAATATGCTGCACTCCCCCCCCCCCCTCTCTCTCTCTCTCTCTCTCTCTCTCTCTCTCTCTCTCTCTCTCTCTCTCTCTCTCTCTCTCTCTATCTCATACCCGATCTAACTCTTTTCTCCTCAACCCCTTATTCCGACTTTTCTCTGTATAACGCTCTATATATTAAGTAAAGATACCAAATGATACCAAATGATACCAAAATACTTGCAGTATATCTAAAGCAACCTCACTGTTCTAGCATTCCACCATAAACTAACAGAGGACTTTAAACTTGGCCTCCTGCCCAACATGTTTCCTTTGAATTCAGCGTCAAGGACTTCGGAAATTTCCCATTTTACATCTATTTAAACAACTTTTTTCTTTCCTTTTTTTTCTTGTAAACATTTTTTGTGTATAGACTAGACCTCGTTTTAAAAAAAAAAGCTCTCCAGATAAGTAAGGGGATTTCGAAATCAGAAATGAAAGCACACCTGTTCTCGTGTTTTTATTTTCTTTAAGTGAAGGAAGGAGATAAAATATTTTTCTTCCTAGGGACCGATCTAAAAAACGGGCAAAAACTTCTACTGAAATTTTTTCTCGTTCAAGTTTCTTGCTGATCTTTATGGAGAGGAAAAAATTCACAGTACTCCTTTATTTTTAGTCGCTTAAGTTTGAATTAAGCACCGTATTGGAAGACAACTGGCATAGCCATTTGCCTTAGAAAAATTGGTTAAGAGAATTCATCATTCTTAAGACCGAAATAACAGAGCCAAATGGTTTGATCTCCGTGCTGAGTGTAGGGTCAGACAAGTCCAGGTCACTTCCGTCTCGTGAACCCAACCGTCTCCTTTGTTTACTTCCCCTGACTTTCTCGAAGAATTTCTTAAGTATTTGAGAAATGTTGATGTGCCTTTGCAAGCCGTGATCGTTTATAAAAGTTTTCTTTTCTTTCAAACTTTCCTCATTAGAAAAGCTTTTCCCTGTGGGCAAGTCTTGGCCATGTATAAGTTTCCATTGCTCCAACTTTCCTCATTAGAAAAGCTTTCCCCTGTGGTCAAGTCTTGGCCATGTATAAGTTTCCATTGCTCCAACTTTCCTCATTAGAAAAGCTTTCCCCTGTGGTCAAGTCTTGGCCATGTATAAGTTTCCATTGCTCCAACTTTCCTCATTAGAAAAGCTTTCCCCTGTGGTCAAGTCTTGGCCATGTATAAGTTTCCATTGCTCCAACTTTCTCCTTGTCGCCATTTTGTCTTCCATAACTCTGTCAATACCTCGTTGTCTCCGTATAAGGTTCATTGGAAAACTTAGGTGACGTAAAGACAGAAAGGTAAACTGACCTTGTCTCAAGTTTTCAGGGGAAACAACTAGATCTCTGTATTCCAGCAGGGTCGCCAGATTTGTCGAAACCTCCAGGGCCTGTGAGAGAGCGAAGCGGCTGAGAAGTTCAGTAAACAACAACACGAGAAGAAAAGCGTTTTGAGAAAAACAATTGATTGCAGTTAAAATAATGCCTAGACCTTGACCTTTTCAGATAGGCCAAGGGGGTTAAGCCGACAGTAATCGTGGAATGAAAATACAAATTAATGTTGCTATCGATTTATTTCGCTAATTGGAATCAAGTTTTCTTTGACATTCAGAATACATGACAAGTTCTTCTATCATTTTATCTCTCTCTCTCTCTCTCTCTCTCTCTCTCTCTCTCTCTCTCTCTCTCTGATATATTGTGACAATTGCTATTTATTTTAGACCTTGAACTCTTGGCCAAGACAAGTGTTTTTATGACGAGAGGACAGAGCTAGCTACAGAGAAGAGAGAGAGAGAGAGAGAGAGAGACAGACAGACAGACAGACAGATAGACAGACAGGGAAGATCAGACAGACAGAGAAGAGATGGATATTTAAGACACAAATATTAAGAAGGAAAAACAATAGAAACGTAGATAGCATTTACTAATCAATAAACTGCCAGAGAGTGAAGGAAGAACGAGTACAATCTACAACCATTGTACCTTCAACCCCTTTCCCCCCCCCCCCCCCTCAAAAAAAAAAACACACACACACATACACACCGAGCACTCGCCGTAACTATACAGTCTGGTATTTCCTGTCGGATCTCCCTGGTGTCTCTCTCTCTTTCTCTCTATCTCTGTCTCTCTGTCTGTCTCTCTCTCTCTCTCTCTCTCTCTCTCTCTCTCTCTCTCTCTCTGTCTCTCTCTCCCTCTCTGTCTCTCTCTCTCTCTCTCTGTCTCTCTCTCTGTCTCTCTCTCTCTCTCTCTCTCTCTCTCTCTCTCTCTCTCTCTCTCTCTCTCTCTCTCGTCTGGCTCTAATCTGGTCTCGTCTGCTGTTTACTGTTTTGTAGGTCAGCACAGGTAGTTTGGACTGAGCCGCCATCATGGAGACCCACATCTCCCTAGATCTACCTACCTGGCATTTAAAATTCCTAACGAGCCGAGGTTAAATACTTTTAGACGAGATTTACAGTTTCTTAACAAAACATGTTTACTTGGGAGCTTTTTGGGGAGAATTTCTTCTCGGCACATTTTTAAACGAGAGATAAAGAGGGGAAGAGAAGGAGAAGGGGCTGAAGCAGAGTTAAAGATAAGAAAGAGAGTGGAAAATAGAAAGGCTGGAAGGGAGAAAAGAAAGCTAGGGATGGTAGAGTCAAGGAAAAAAAATAGAGATAAATAAAGAGAGAGAGAGAGAGAGAGAGAGAGAGAGAGAGAGAGAGAGAGAGAGAGAGAGAGAGAGACCAGGGAGGGAGAGAGATAAAAAAAGATAGAGAAGAAAAACAGATTAAACATAGCACGTATTAACAAGGAATGTCGCTTGTTCTGTTGAAGCTGACCATTCTCCAGAGTCAGATACAAACTGGCCTCTGCCTTCTGGCTTCTGTCAGACACGGCAAAAAGCGATTTAGGTGAGACGCCATACTCATCATCAATAGCTTGTGTGAGATTCGAACCCGAGCCAACATTCATCTCTGCAGTTTCGATGCAAGCTTGCAAACCCCAGGCCAGGCCGTTGAAGTTAACATTTTGTTACTGGCGCAAACATTGCAAGACAACATGAAGTCCGCCAGCTGCAGCGGTTGATTGTCTTCAAAGAAAGACGCTACATCATTGTAGCTTCTTGATCTTGTTTGGAAACGTGCCCGTAACCTTTAGATCTGCTTGTCTGCTGGGCTCACCGCTTGGTTTCCAACACATCCGGGCCTCTAGGTTGAAATAACACTTCTTTTGTCATCCGGGTCCTTCAAGGAAACAGAAGCGGAAGTGACGATGAGTCATGATGTCATGTCTTGGAGCGTCTTGGAGTGCGGCTTCACTCAGAGCTGACCTATAAAGAGAGGATTATGGGTAATGACGTATTGCCAACAGAAATATTTTCTGCCTCGCGTATTTCATGGTATCAGACAAAAGTATTTCATCATATCAACACGGTGCCATTCGAATTAATAGTATGTCTCCAACTTCTTATCTGTGATCCTTCACCTCTTTTCTCCATTCTACCTCTCCCTCCCCTCCCTCTCTCTCTCTCTCTCTCTCTCTCTCTCTCTCTCTCTCTCTCTCCCTCCCTCCACTCCTCTCTCTCTCCCTCTCTCTCTCTCTCTGTCTCTCCACGTCCCTATCCACACTCAAAACCTTTTTTTGTTAAACTGCATTAGACTACCATCCATCCATCGTACAGTGTCGTGATGTAATGCTCTCCAGGGATGTTAAACTGCTCTAGACTACCATCCACCCATCGTACAGTGTCGTGATGTAATGCTCTCCAGGGATGTTAAACTGCTCTAGACTACCATCCACCCATCGTACAGTGTCTTGATGTAATGCTCTCCAGGGATGTTAAACTGCTCTAGACTACCATCCACCCATCCTACAGTGTCGTGATGTAATGCTCTCCAGGGATGTCAAACTGCTCTAGACTACCATCCACCCATCCTACAGTGTCGTGATGTAATGCTCTCCAGGGATGTTAAACTGCTCTAGACTACTATCCACCCATCGTACAGTGTCGTGATGTAATGCTCTCCAGGGATGTTAAACTGCTCTAGACTACCATCCATCCATCCATCGTACAGTGTCGTGATGTAATGCTCTCCAGGGATGTTAAACTGCTCTAGACTACCATCCATCCATCCATCGTACAGTGTCGTGATGTAATGCTCTCCAGGGATGTTAAACTGCTCTAGACTACCATCCATCCATCGTACAGTGTCGTGATGTAATGCTCTCCAGGGATGTTAAACTGCATTAGACTACCATCCATCCATCGTACAGTGTCGTGATGTAATGCTCTCCAGGGATGTTAAACTGCTCTAGACTACCATCCATCCATCGTACAGTGTCGTGATGTAATGCTCTCCAGGGATGTTAAACTGCTCTAGACTACCATCCATCCATCGTACAGTGTCGTGATGTAATGCTCTCCAGGGATGTTAAACTGCTCTAGACTACCATCCATCCATCGTACAGTGTCGTGATGTAATGCTCTCCAGGGATGTTAAACTGCTCTAGACTACCATCCATCCATCGTACAGTGTCGTGATGTAATGCTCTCCAGGGATGTTAAACTGCTCTAGACTACCATCCACCCATCGTACAGTGCCGTGATGTAATGCTCTCCAGGGATGTTAAACTGCTCTAGACTACCATCCATCCATCGTACAGTGCCGTGATGTAATGCTCTCCAGGGATGTTAAACTGCTCTAGACTACCATCCATCCATCGTACAGTGTCGTGATGTAATGCTCTCCAGGGATGTTAAACTGCTCTAGACTACCATCCACCCATCGTACAGTGTCGTGATGTAATGCTCTCCAGGGATGTTAAACTGCTCTAGACTACCATCCATCCATCGTACAGTGCCGTGATGTAATGCTCTCCAGGGATGTTAAACTGCTCTAGACTACCATCCACCCATCGTACAGTGTCGTGATGTAATGCTCTCCAGGGATGTTAAACTGCTCTAGACTACCATCCACCCATCGTACAGTGTCGTGATGTAATGCTCTCCAGGGATGTTAAACTGCTCTAGACTACCATCCATCCACCCATCGTACAGTGTCGTGATGTAATGCTCTCCAGGGATGTTAAACTGCTCTAGACTACTATCCACCCATCGTACAGTGTCGTGATGTAATACTCTCCAGGGATGTTAAACTGCTCTAGACTACCATCCATCCATCCATCGTACAGTGTCGTGATGTAATGCTCTCCAGGGATGTTAAACTGCTCTAGACTACCATCCATCCACCGTACAGTGTCGTGATGTAATGCTCTCCAGGGATGTTAAACTGCTCTAGACTACCATCCATCCACCCATCGTACAGTGTCGTGATGTAATGCTCACCAGGGATGTTAAACTGCTCTAGACTACCATCCATCCATCGTACAGTGTCGTGATGTAATGCTCTCCAGGGATGTTAAACTGCTCTAGACTACCATCCATCCATCGTACAGTGTCGTGATGTAATGCTCACCAGGGATGTTAAACTGCTCTAGACTACCATCCATCCATCGTACAGTGTCGTGATGTAATGCTCTCCAGGGATGTTAAACTGCTCTAGACTACCATCCACCCATCGTACAGTGTCGTGATGTAATGCTCTCCAGGGATGTTAAACTGCTCTAGACTACCATCCATCCATCGTACAGTGTCGTGATGTAATGCTCTCCAGGGATGTTAAACTGCTCTAGACTACCATCCATCCATCGTACAGTGTCGTGATGTAATGCTCTCCAGGGATGTTAAACTGCTCTAGACTACCATCCACCCATCGTACAGTGTCGTGATGTAATGCTCTCCAGGGATGTTAAACTGCTCTAGACTACCATCCACCCATCGTACAGTGTCTTGATGTAATGCTCTCCAGGGATGTTAAACTGCTCTAGACTACCATCCACCCATCGTACAGTGTCTTGATGTAATGCTCTCCAGGGATGTTAAACTGCTCTAGACTACCATCCACCCATCGTACAGTGTCTTGATGTAATGCTCTCCAGGGATGTTAAACTGCTCTAGACTACCATCCATCCATCGTACAGTGTCGTGATGTAATGCTCTCCAGGGATGTTAAACTGCTCTAGACTACCATCCATCCATCGTACAGTGTCGTGATGTAATGCTCTCCAGGGATGTTAAACTGCTCTAGACTACCATCCACCCATCGTACAGTGTCTTGATGTAATGCTCTCCAGGGATGTTAAACTGCTCTAGACTACCATCCACCCATCGTACAGTGTCTTGATGTAATGCTCTCCAGGGATGTTAAACTACTCTAGACTACCAACCATCCATCGTACAGTGTCGTGATGTAATGCTCTCCAGGGATGTTAAACTGCTCTAGACTACCAACCATCCATCGTACAGTGTCTTGATGTAATGCTCTCCAGGGATGTTAAACTACTCTAGACTACCAACCATCCATCGTACAGTGTCTTGATGTAATGCTCTCCAGGGATGTTAAACTGCTCTAGACTACCAACCATCCATCGTACAGTGTCTTGATGTAATGCTCTCCAGGGATGTTAAACTACTCTAGACTACCAACCATCCATCGTACAGTGTCTTGATGTAATGCTCTCCAGGGATGTTAAACTGCTCTAGACTACCAACCATCCATCGTACAGTGTCGTGATGTAATGCTCTCCAGGGATGTTAAACTGCTCTAGACTACCATCCACCCATCGTACAGTGTCTTGATGTAATGCTCTCCAGGGATGTTAAACTGCTCTAGACTACCATCCATCCATCGTACAGTGTCGTGATGTAATGCTCTCCAGGGATGTTAAACTGCTCTAGACTACCATCCACCCATCGTACAGTGTCTTGATGTAATGCTCTCCAGGGATGTTAAACTGCTCTAGACTACCAACCATCCATCGTACAGTGTCTTGATGTAATGCTCTCCAGGGATGTTAAACTGCTCTAGACTACCATCCACCCATCGTACAGTGTCTTGATGTAATGCTCTCCAGGGATGTTAAACTGCTCTAGACTACCAACCATCCATCGTACAGTGTCGTGATGTAATGCTCTCCAGGGATGTTTTATCATTTTGAAAGTAGATGCCCTTTTGGAATCTATTTAGTTAATCGTGAATTTCGCTGTCCGCACAAAATGGTATCTTTAGCTCAAACTTGTATTACAGGATGCTTTCATGAAAAACAAACTATAAAAAGTTCATGATAACTTCACGTTTTTCCCATTTTCCTAAAGTATCCCTGATGTCAGATACTCATTTTCGATGACTGAGTTCCGGTGTCAGATCCTATGTAAGTGTGTTCATGTTTTCATATTTTTGTGAGAAGATTCTTACAACAAAAGGGCAAGAAACAGCCCTGAGGTTTGAAGTCACGAAACTCCTTTGTCTTCGATAAGCAGCAAACCACAGGTCTTACTTTCGCTTTCAGTTTGATTCAGTTCCACCGATGATTCTGCTGGCGTCTGTGTAAAGCTTGTCTCTATATCGAACAAACTGACACGGAAAGGCACTCAAAGCTAATACAGTTGTTTGAAAAAAAAAAACTTACATTAATGTAGTGTTTTTTGTTTTTTTTTATATATTATTATTATTTGACTTTATTTTAAGTGCTGTAGTTAACCTCTTAAGTCGTGCAGACAATGAATATCTTCTTCCGTTTCCCTGAAGTGGGCATAACTCTTGTTGTGTGGTAACATCACATTCATTAAGTTTCGTTTGCTCTAGAAGTGGGTCTCGTCTGCTGGCTGAATGGGCGTCACGGAGAGAGGAAACCTGCATGGTAAAAAATTATAATAATGCGCCAGGAATTGTTTCTCAGACTAGAACCTTGTGACAGATCTGCAGTATTTAAATATGCTTCAGTTTCGCGTTGTTGTAGTTGTCGTTGATGCTGATTTTGTTTTTGTTGTTATTGTTGATTTTGTTTTTGTTTCGTCATTGTATTGAAAAAAAAAAAACCAGGAAAGGATAATTAGGTTGGATGAAGAAGACAAGAAAGTCAGAGGAGAAGGAAAGAGAGAGAAAGGGAGAGAGAGAGGGTGGTGTGTGTGTGTGTGTGTGTGTGTGAAAGAGAGGGATTTTTTTTGTGTGTGTGTGTGAGGGGAGGGGAGGAAGCAGACGATCAAACATTTCGAGGTACTCGTATTTAAACTTAAGAAACAGTGTGATTATTCTTCATACCCACAATGCACCACTTGAGATGTAGCCAAGTATACGCCTCACAACTTTCCCACGAATCGTCTAACCAAGCAAAATAACAAAATCTTCTATCGGTAACATTTTCTCCATCTTGCTTTTAGATCAAACAGAGAAACACAGAGAGTGCAGATCTCTTAATTCTCTTATCTCATTCTGTATGATGTTATTTTGGAAATTCTAACAGATATTGAAAATCTGTAGAATATGTTTTCTCTGGGGCCAACCGTTTTTGTTTTTCGCTGCAGCTCGTCTCTTATTTTCTAAGGATATCATTCTGGGCTTTGAAAGTCTTCAATTCTCCAGTGTTAATCAGATCAAGTTTCTGGATGAGCTTTTCTTCCGACATGCACCGTGTTCATTTGGTTCCTGTGGGAATTAAAATATTTTGTTAGATTTTTTGCTGCTCACTTAATATGTGCGCATTTTCAAAAGATTCTTGTAACTCTCTCTCTCTCTCTCTCTCTCTCTCTCTCTCTCTCTCTCTCTCTCTCTCTCTCTCTCTCTCTCTCTCTCTCTCTCTCTCTCTCTCTCTCTCTTTCTCCCCCCCTCTCTCTCTCTCTCTCTCTCTCTCTCTCTCTCTCTCTCTCTCTCTCTCCAATTTCCCTCTGTCTTACGACTGCTTCTCTTGTTTTCACTTATTGCATTTAATTTTTTTTTTTTTTAATAAGGTCTACGTGTCATTAATTTTTGTCTCGGTCTTTATCTAAATAATATGCCTCCCTTCCCCCCAATCTCTCTCTCTCTCTCTCTCTCTCTCTCTCTCTCTCTCTCTCTCTCTCTCTCTCTCTCTCTCTCTCTCTCTCTCTCTCTCTCTCTCTCTCTCTCTAGCTCTCTCCTCTCCCGTCTCTCTCTACTTTTCCTCTCTCCTCCCCCCTTCTATCTTTCTTTCTTTCTCTCTCTCTATTTGTCGGTCTCTCTCTCTCCCTCTCACTCCTTCTCAATGTAGACAACCCCTCCTTCAGAGGTCATTGATAAAGGCTGCCCCCTATCTAACACCACCTGTGAAGTCTAGAAAATTCTTGACTCAGGGCACCAGTCAGAGAGGGACAGAACGATGATCTGTTCTTGTTGCTTCGCGTAACATGAAGATTTTGGCTCTTCACAGCCCAGTAGAAACAAAACTCTCTGGCTCTTCACAGCCCAGTAGAAACAAAACTCTCTGGCTCTTCACAGCCCAGTAGAAACAAAACTCTCTGGCTCTTCACAGCCCAGTAGAAACAAAACTCTCTGGCTCTTCACAGCCCAGTAGAAACAAAACTCTCTGGCTTATCTTTATAAGGTGTTCTTCTAGCATAACAAAACTCTCTGGCTCTTCACAGCCCAGTAGAAACAAAACTCTCTGGCTAGCTTATCTTTATAAGGTGTTCTTCTGGCATAACATGAAGATTTTGGCTCTTCCCAGCCCAGTAGAAACAAAACTCTCTGGCTAGCTTATCTTTATAAGGTGTTCTTCTGGCATAACATGAAGATTTTGGCTCTTCCCAGCCCAGTAGAAACAAAACTCTCTGGCTACAGCCCAGTAGAAACAAAAGTATCTTTATAAGGTGTTCTTCTGGCATAACATGAAGATTTTGGCTCTTCCCAGCCCAGTAGAAACAAAACTCTCTGGCTAGCTTATCTTTATAAGGTGTTCTTCTGGCATAACATGAAGATTTTGGCTCTTCCCAGCCCAGTAGAAACAAAACTCTCTGGCTAGCTTATCTTTATAAGGTGTTCTTCTGGCATAACATGAAGATTTTGGCTCTTCCCAGCCCAGTAGAAACAAAACTCTCTGGCTAGCTTATCTTTATAAGGTGTTCTCTCTGGCTCTTCACAGCCCAGTAGAAACAAAACTCTCTGGCTCTTCACAGCCCAGTAGAAACAAAACTCTCTGGCTTATCTTTATAAGGTGTTCTTCTGGCATGGAGAGCAGCAATTATTCTCTCAAGAAGTCTCTCACTCTTTCTACACACACACACACACTCTCTCTCTCTCTCTCTCTCTCTCTCTCTCTCTCTCTCTCTCTCTCTCTCTCTCTCTCTCTCCCTCATGCCCTCCCTGTCCCACTCATCTCTTTTTTTTTCTATCTAAATATCTCTTACATACAAACAACATACACGCCCTATTTGCCCATCCTCTGCTATTTCTTCTTATGATCTTTTTCTCCTGTATTCCCTTTTAAAACATCTCGTGCTTAATTGTCCCTCCTTTCTTCTGCACAATACTCCCACCCCATTTGCCCATTTTCTCCTCTACTCCTCTCTAAACCACCATTGCTAAATCCATCCTTCTTCCATCTGCGCCCCCCCCTCCCCTCCATTCTCTCACACACTTTGTCCATACCCCTCTCCTCTTATGTTCACTCTCCTCCCCCTTCCCCCCCCCCCCCCCCCAAAAAAAAAAAAAAGATAACAAAAACAGGAACGAAAAAACCTCTTACAAATGATGCACTATAAAATATTCTTTATTTATTTTATACAACCGTTTCTGCTTTTGAAGTTAAGTCTCTAAAGAAAAAACAAAATCTGTTTTTCAGCAAGCTCAGCTCAACTTAATTGAAATCTTATCACTTACACAAAATTATAAAAGAAATATTTTTTGAATTGCTCCTTAGCACATTTTTTTTTTAAGCGCAGGATAATTATGATGGATGTTGCGAAATACTTGTTCTCATGAGAAAAATAATTCTTATTCTTTTTCTTTAAAAACGGAAATGTTGTCATTTCAGCTTTTTTCGTGTATCTTTTCCCGTAACTTTATTTATTTCTTATCTAATGAACCTAGTGTAACCCAGTGGTTACATCTTTTGAGAACTCACACTGCTATACGGTGCCAATGAAGCAGAAGAATATTTGAAAAATTTTTCCTAAACAAAGGAGTTAATATAATATTTGGATTTTAATTTTTGCTGTAGTTAAGTTTATCAGTTTTGAAGCATTGTATAATAATTATGCTACTGTCACCTTTTGCAACTAATCAGTAAAGGTATTGTAAGGGTTGCGTTTCGTAAATTGTTTTTACGTGAATAATTCATATGTGTTCAGTGATGGAAGTAAATACTCTCGGATTTTGCTTCTATTGTCATGGTGCCGCTGCAATCAAACTGAGATTTTGTTGATTTTATTAAGACATGATCGTGGCCTGTGACTGTTGGAAGCATAACTCTTGTTTTGTGCTTGAAATTATCTCCCCTTGGTTTTTTTTTTTTTTATCCTCCTCTCCCACTGCTTTTCCAACAGCATAACATATTTTGTCTGCTTACGCATTCTTCTCCAATTTCACACCACAAACATTAAAAATTGTCCTGGTGAAGTCTGTGAATTGTGGGAACGAGCAATCTCTGAACCTGATGATTTTGGGAAAATTGTTATGAAACTACCGGGCGGCACCATGGAAAACGAAATCAAGACCAACATGCCCGTGCAGGCTGGGCCAAATTACGAGCTGTTTGTTTACAAATCAGATAGAATTTTCCTCTCGAAAAGAAGTTTTTACGCTGCTTCCCAAGAAAATGATATATTTTGCCCTCAATTACACTTGTTGCCAGGCCGGTTTTCCACATCCAAGGCCATAGGAAAATAAAAGAAATATTATGAACACCAGATTCCAAGTGGAAAAAAAAAGAATAATAAATATGAAAATAACACTTTTTCAGGACCTCACACAATATAGGGCATGACTCCACGTTAAATTAAAAGAACAACAAATTAAACACTTTTTTAGATACCTGAAAACGTGAAAAAAATGAGTAAAAAAAAAAATTTTTTTTTAAAATCTGTTTTGGCTTCCAGCGTCGCTCTGGAATCACAAGTGCAGCAAGGCGCGGGAAGGGCGACCGTGCGCTCCAGGAATATACACGGAGGGACAGTGTTTACTGACGTGGGCAAGTCTAGTACATATCTCTGCTCCATGGTTTCTCTCCAGAGTTTTAGTGTTGTGATTATATCTAGATCTCTGGACCGAACAGTTATGGTGGTTTTATTTTTCTGGTTGTTTTTCCCTGCTGTATGGTGTTCGTCCCCCCCCCCCCTCTCTCTCTCTCTCTCTGTCTCTCTCTGTCTCTCTCTCCCCTCTCTCAGTCTCACCAAAGGTCTTTGGCCCAGCCCAGCAACTGCAGTCACTAGCTTTTGCTGACAGAATCTGTACCTAGCCAGCCTGAAAGTCTGATAATAGACCCAGCTGCACTCTCCACATAGATCTAGTACATCCATCCCTCCCTCCCTGCCTGAAAGTCTGATAATAGACCCAGCTGCACTCTCCACATAGATCTAGTACATCCATCCATCCCTCCCTGCCTGAAAGTCTGATAATAGACCCAGCTGCACTCTCCACATAGATCTAGTACATCCATCCCTCCCTCCCTGCCTGAAAGTCTGATAATAGACCCAGCTGCACTCTCCACATAGATCTAGTACATCCATCCATCCCTCCCTGCCTGAAAGTCTGATAATAGACCCAGCTGCACTCTCCACATAGATCTAGTACATCCATCCCTCCCTCCCTGCCTGAAAGTCTGATAATAGACCCAGCTGCACTCTCCACATAGATCTAGTCCATCCATCCATCCCTCCCTGCCTGAAAGTCTGATAATAGACCCAGCTGCACTCTCCACATAGATCTAGTACATCCATCCATCCCTCCCTGTCTGAAAGTCTGATAATAGACCCAGCTGCACTCTCCACATAGATCTAGTACATCCATCCATCCCTCCCTCCCAGCCTGAAAGTCTGATAATAGACCCAGCTGCACTCTCCACATAGATCTAGTCCATCCATCCATCCCTCCCTGCCTGAAAGTCTGATAATAGACCCAGCTGCACTCTCCACATAGATCTAGTACATCCATCCCTCCCTGCCTGAAAGTCTGATAATAGACCCAGCTGCACTCTCCACATAGATCTAGTACATCCATCCATCCCTCCCTCCCAGCCTGAAAGTCTGATAATAGACCCAGCTGCACTCTCCACATAGATCTAGTACATCCATCCATCCCTCCCTCCCAGCCTGAAAGTCTGATAATAGACCCAGCTGCACTCTCCACATAGATCTAGTACATCCATCCCTCCCTCCCTGTCTGAAAGTCTGATAATAGACCCAGCTGCACTCTCCACATAGATCTAGTACATCCATCCCTCCCTGCCTGAAAGTCTGATAATAGACCCAGCTGCACTCTCCACATAGATCTAGTACATCCATCCCTCCCTGCCTGAAAGTCTGATAATAGACCCAGCTGCACTCTCCACATAGATCTAGTACATCCATCCCTCCCTCCTTCCCTGCCTGAAAGTCTGATAATAGACCCAGCTGCACTCTCCACATAGATCTAGTACATCCATCCCTCCCTCCCTGCCTGAAAGTCTGATAATAGACCCAGCTGCACTCTCCACATAGATCTAGTACATCCATCCCTCCCTCCCTCCCTGCCTGAAAGTCTGATAATAGACCCAGCTGCACTCTCCACATAGATCTAGTCCATCCATCCCTCCCTCCCTGCCTGAAAGTCTGATAATAGACCCAGCTGCACTCTCCACATAGATCTAGTACATCCATCCCTCCCTCCCTGCCTGAAAGTCTGATAATAGACCCAGCTGCACTCTCCACATAGATCTAGTACATCCATCCCTCCCTCCCTGCCTGAAAGTCTGATAATAGACCCAGCTGCACTCTCCACATAGATCTAGTACATCCATCCCTCCCTCCCTGCCTGAAAGTCTGATAATAGACCCAGCTGCACTCTCCACATAGATCTAGTACATCCATCCCTCCCTCCCTGCGGGAAGGAATGTGCCTTGAACAACCAGTTCCTGTGGCCTGGCAGTGGTGAAGAATTGTTTCCCTATGACACTGAAGAGTTAAATTTATGGTCTTCATTGGCTGCAGTACTGGTATTGTTCTGTGGGTGTGTCGGGGTGGAGTGGGAGAAAACGAGGGGGAAAAAGGGGGTGGTGAGAATTCTCGGGGAGTCTAATTATTGATGAAGGTGCTGCTGTAGCGACTGGAACGTCCGTTGGATGTTGGATGGGCGGAGCTGGGTGTCTCGTCTGACTACCATCACACTGACTTAATTGTTTTGTCTGGCGCGGTGCGTGTGTGCGCGTGTTGGGGGGGGGGGGGGGGGGGGGGTTGGGGGGGATGCAGGAAATGATAGGGTAGATGGGAGAGGAAAGGAAAGAGATGTAAGTAATGGACAAGGTTTTCTTGGACGCTTTGTTATGTCCGGTGGCTTCCTTCTTGTCCTTAATTTCTCCTTTTTTTAATTTCATTTTCTCATCTCTATCCCTCCTCCCTCCCCAATCCTCACCTTGTTTTCATCTAACCGTCAGTGGGGCTGAGATGGGTGGTGTTTATGGTAGATTCTAGTTGATTCCAGTCTACGGCTTTTCCTCACACTATTGCTTGAGTCCCTCAGCTCCAGCGAGTTTGGAGAGTAAATTAATTATGCTTCTTTGATTTTGGATTCCATTAAACATATTAAAAACAAAACAAACCAAAAAAAAACATAACAAAAAAACCTAACCAGTAAAGGTCTCCCCAATCTAGAGTTAATCGTCGTTAAAAAAAAAGCAAAACCATTTGCCTGGTTTTCTTGGTTACCCCTTAACACAGGCTGCCTGCTTTATGGCTTGT
>JAWDGP010004369.1:0-12500 GCA_033675545.1 Elysia crispata | reverse complement strand
AGAATGTTCAGGTTTTAAGTTTGTTCACCTGTGTAAATGAGGCTTTCTGCGTTCAAGCAGTTATCTATATTCAACAGAAATTGGCTTTCTGTCTGTTTGTCTGTCTGTGTTTCTGCTTGTCTGTCTTTATTCTGTTCCGTCTTACCTCACGATTTCACTGATGGCGTTTTAATATATGTGTAGTACGTGTAACGCTCTCTCTCTCTCTCTCTCTCTCTCTCTCTCTCTCTCTCTCTCTCTCTCTCTCTCTCTCTCTCTCTCTCTCTCTCTCCCCCCCCCTTTCCCTCCCTTCTCTATCCTCGTATCTCCTAAGTCCTTCAAAGCAGGCTATTTTTCACCTCACCAGGCCTAGCGCCACCGCTAGACTAATCATGTTTAAAATACCTCGATCCTTCACTCCCATCACCTGAACATCTCTGGTTCTGAAATCCACTTCTGCAGCAGAAATAGTCTGGGAGACCGTTATGACAGATGGCGCTTTTAAAAAAAGGGGAGAAAAGTGGAAAACTGATGAGGTGCTAACAACGCTAGTTCCTGACAGGCAGTTAGAGACCGGAGGGAGGGAGAGAGAGAGAGAGAGAGAGAGAGAGAGAGAGTGTGTGTGTGTGTGTGTGTAGGGTATCAATTTTCCCAGCGTTGACGTAGTTATTATTGATTGTGATGGGGAACGGTTGATATTCTGTGATGAAGTGTTCCAGCTATATCTGATGTTTAGATCAGAGAAATACCTCATGACGTCACACACCGAGGCCAGTGTTCGAGCTATATCTGATGTTTAGATCAGAGAAATACCTCATGACGTCACACACCGAGGCCACACATGAAAAACGATGCCGTTTTATCGTACGGTGATTTCAAATTTGAACTTATTTTTTAATATGAAACTTTCAGAAACACTAAAGTTCATGCGAAATGGCATTTGTTTGTTTCTATGTGTTCTTTTCCTAAAAGATTTAGAAAACATTGCTCTTTTGAAGCTTGTAGACCTTTATCTGAAACAGCATGAAATACAACATAAATACATGGGACAAATCGATAGAATTTCGCAGTGTAGTCAACTAGTACAATACACATTCTCAGATTGTCCTTCATTAGTTTCTCGTCGCCTAAGTCTATAAAAGAATCTTACACGGAGACACGCTGTATGTTCAGCATGATGATGAAGATGTTGATGGAGATGATGATGATGATGATGATGATGATACAACTTCCTCCCAACTCTGGGCGTTGCCAGCTGATGGCCGCGCGTCTCTCGCCTGACGTCGGGCTTGGCGTCAGATCCTCTGCTGCAGACTGTCTAAATGCCTGATAAGCCGTGAAATAACAAGACGAGGGTGAGATAAAAGTTTAACGTTCTGGAGTTTCACAGTCAGTGTGAGCAGCTCTTCTGCGGTGTTCGCCAGGGGAGATAAGAAAGTTATTACTGTACCGCTCAGCAGACATACCGGTCTCGGCCGCGTGGCTCTGTGGCTCAACGCTTCTGGAGGTCAAGATGGTGTGTTGTTGTTGTTGTGACGAATTGCATTTTCTCTCTGTGGTTGACAGTCCATAATTATGTATGTGTGCCTTTTTATCTTCGTGTGTCACTGTCTTTTCTCTCTTTCACTCACTCCCTATTTCTCACGCCCTCGATGTATTCCATGTAATCTGCTTCTTGTTTTATCATAGCACTTCTTTCCTCCTCTCCATTTTTTCCTAAGTTTTTTTAAAAACAGAAAATCTAAGGCAAAGTGAGAGAAAAGATTCGGAAATAGAGACTGATATCGAATCTTAACCGAAGTCTCTTTTTTTTCGTATCGCTGACCACGATTACTTTTTTTATTTATCGATTCTTCCGCTTGGAATCAGATCTAACCGAAGAATAAATCAGACAATTACAGCTCCGGGAGTTGTTCTAAGTTAAAAGTACTTGTCGGACCAATTTAGTCGAGACTAACTTTTCTTTCAGAGTTATTGAAAACTATGGGCGCAAGACGAGTCTAGCACTTGCCGGAAAATGGAGAGCTATTTTCTCTTCTGTCTTGTTGAATCTGGAGAAGCTTATCAAAATAATAAAGTTAAACTCTGTTAGGTTGTATTTTGGTTACATTAGTCACGGCTTGTAGCTGGATGAGTAAAGTGGAGGCTCCATTAGGAGAAGATATTGAGATATTGATACAGCTCTTAGACGTTCCATTTCTTTCTGACGATTAAAAAAAAACAAACCATAATTTCCCCTGCTGATTCAGTGTTGACAATTCATTCGATTTTTTTTTTTTTAATCAGGTTGAATTTATGTACATAGTGATAGCGGTAAGAATATGGTGATATTGCTGGAAGGCCGGGCTAGCTCTTAGCAGAGTAAATACAGTATGTACTTACCGACTGTTTCAGTCATGGAGAGTAGGAGGGGCGGAGTGGGCGAGGTAATTTCCTTTAGTGCTTGTCTGAGGGGGTGAGATTTATGCTAGAAGGTAGGGGGGTGGGGTGGAGAGAGAGAGAGATATTCTATGTGAACAATTGAAGCCTGGGAAAAGAAAAAAAGCCAGACGCTTGGACCAATCTAGTCAAAGGGTAAATACAAAAGTAATACACGTTAAAAAAAAAAAAAAGAAGAAATCAACCAAAAAGCAACGTGATGTATTCAGATATTTTTATTTTCTGTATCTACACTTCCAATTATCTGTGGATGGCTCTAGATCTATGCAGTGCCTATCTCTAGACAAGTCTATTCGTTGATCTCTTCCCACAATTCCCGATGACGCTAATGAATCTGTTTTGGGCGCTAACAAAGAAGGTGTCGGTTTGACACCGCAGCCATTTTGTTTGAAATTAGGTCAACAAACCGGAAAGGTTGAATGGGCGGGCGAAATGTCGCCGCGTCTATAGATCTAGTAGATCTAGTAGATCTAGAGCAACACTGTGTACACAGATCGGCGGTTATAATCAAGGATGCCGTACATGTACGTGGCTTTACCACCTGATGCTTTTAGTTGTCTAGTGCGTAGCTTGTAGAGTTCATGAACAATTGCCATAAATATCACAAAGATTTCAACAACAACAAAATTGGCGCACGTCAGCCAACTCAGACCAACATGGTAACAAAGCCATACTTACGTACAGTTGAAATAAGAGCAGAAAAGGGGCTGTGGCAAACAAAATGAAAAATGTTTGACTGATGATGCGTATGCCATCATTTCCTTTTTTTAACCGTCTATCAACGGCAGAAAAGGTCGCAGCCTTAAAAAAAAAAAAACAATCATAAAAGTGTACCAAGCTACTCTCTCTCTCTCTCTCTCTCTCTCTCTCTCTCTCTCTCTCTCTCTCTGAACTCCTCCGTGCTGTAGATGGAGGTGAGCTTCCGTAGACCTTTCACTCTCAAGCAATCTCCATAGAGCTCTTAACTTTTCTCATACGCCCACGCACTTAACTGGATAAATTATTAAAAATATTTGTTTTCTTTTCTAACTTGTACACTTTTCTCTTTCCGTCTTTTTTTTTTTTTTTGCGCCCCTTTCCTCTTTTTCATTTTTCTTACCACTCCCTTCTCTCTCTCTGTCTGTCTGTCTGTCTGTCTGTCTGTCTCTCTCTCTCTCTCTCTCTCTCTCTCTCTCTCTCTCTCTCTCTCTCTTTCTCTCTCAAACCCTCTGACAAAATCTTCTTTGTAACCCCCAATGCCAGCTGTGCCCTGTGGTCATCTTTCTGTCAACTCCTAGTTAATCCGCTATTTACCATGGTACTGACCCGTGCACAGCCATGACGCGCGGTCGGTCAAACATCACTGGTCACTAGTCTTGTGCGGTCAGCCGAACATTGTTGACCAACACGCGTGCGCAGCTCATTACTCGGAAATCAAAACAGCGCAACATCTCGTCCTTTGTGCATCCTTGCAACCGTGGCGTCTGTTACATGACGGGATCTGGTTTGTTGTCACAGGCTGAGACTCCTGGCGTGAAACGCTCGATGTTGTTAGAATGTCTGGAGACTGTCTGTCTGTCTCACAGTACAAAGCAGGGAGCGGCTGGGATGGATGAGACCCACCCATATCTAGCAGCCAGGGTGTTCAGAGAGTTCAGCATTGGCAATGTGTGGTAGCCTCAGGCCTGGCGGGGAAGAGAGGGGGGGTTGTCATTTGTGACAGAAGAGTGGCAAGTACGTAAGAAGAGAGGAAAAAAATTAAAAAAAAAAAACATCAACAAAAAAACGAAGGAAGAGAGATTAGATTTAAATTATGTTTGAGTGAGAAATGGACAAGACCAGGTTATTGTAAAATATCTGGATTGCAACCAAATTGGAAGCTACTGTACAGTGATTTCGAGACAGGCACACAACTAGAAGCACATTAATACAATACGAGTACCTATTTTACAACATATCTCTTAATACGTTGCGTTCAATAATGGACAGTTTATATAAATCTTGGCGGGTTTTCCCGCACAACCTCCGATAAGTTAGAATTGCCCAGAATTAATTAAACGACTTGAATCATCGAATTTCTACAAGTCATTGCATGTAATGTCACAACCCTTCAGGACTCTTGCCGAACAAAACCCCCACAGTTCACGATCTATCCACGTTTAATTAGTTTTTGGCTTGTGGCTTTTAATCCCTAGATTAAGGCTCTGAAACAGCCTTAGGAGACGTTCAATTCAATTATATTAAAAAAAAAAGAAACCAATACAGGCCTAATCAGTTGACAGGTGTTCCTCAAATAAATCAGTGTTGACACTTTCGATAGCTGCCCCACCTGTCTTGGTTTCTCACACAGTTAGTCATGTTTGAGACCTGTAAGACACGGCTTGGTTCTATAGAACGGGAGTCTGTAAGAGTTGGGTTTGGCGGCCATAACAAGATTCATAACAGTAGTAACATAACTGATGCGGGAAATCTGGAGATCTAACTGTTTCATAATATGGAATAGTATAAGAAATAGTTTTCAGTGCCCACACTTTGGGAGAGGCTAAAATTTCCTACAGTATTTTTAAGTTCTCGTTTATTTCGGCCTGGCAAAGTTTCTTCAATGCTACAGAATGTGAAAATGTTTAATGACATGGTTTTCAAGAGATGTGGTAGTTCATAAAAAAAAAAAAAAAAAAAAAAGCTTATAGGGAGTTGGACGGTCGCTCTCCCTCTCTCCCTATCTTTCTTTGTATTTCTACCTATTTTACATCCGTATTTTTGAGCCAATCTGCATGTCTGTCTACCTCTCCGTCACTCCTTACAAAACCAGTCAACTGAGCTAAGTTAAAGCTTAGAAGCTTGGAGCTTGGAGGTGTCCTATTCTTCCAGCTTGCCGTGTTTACCTCTTGCCCAATAGCTTTTCACTCTGTAGACAGCGTGTAAGAGTTGTTTAGTTTGCTCGCCCAGTTCGCTGCGCTGGGATCAGTGAGGTGCGGCTAGGCTATATCAGCATGGCTTTGTGTAAGATAATTTCACCTCTTGCGCCAGCCAAGACCCGTGCTAAGAGAGTGTCTCAGTGTAAATAAAGAGTCGAATACATGGGGTAGGGGGACAAAGCGTCTAATCCTCTTGGAGCGTCTTTTCTCTCTATAGATACCTCTCCATCTGTCACTCTGTTTCTGTCTTTCTCTCACTCTATTCAGTCTTTCTCTTTCTTTCTTTTTTTTTTTTCAATGCCTGCCTTTCCCATGCACCTGTCATCTTTAGTTTTACCTGCTTTTCTTTGTCTCTCTCTCTCTCTCTCTCTCTCTCTCTCTCTCTCTCTCTCTCTCTCTCTCTCTCTCTGTCTGTCTGTCTATCTATCTGCTCTCTCTCTCTCTGTCTCTCTCTCTCTCTCTCTCTCTCTCTCTCTCTCTCTCTGTCTGTCTGTCTATCTATCTCTCTCTCTCTCTCTCTCTCTCTCTCTCTCTCTCTCTCTCTCTCTCTCTCTCTCTCTCTCTCTCTCTTCTCTTCTCTGCATACATGACTACCTCATTTTTATATGTCTTTTATTTTCACCATATTTCTTTCCCGCACTGTCTACTTCTCTCATCTCTTCCCCCACACACACACACACACACGCACACACACTCACGCTCCATTCACTAGTATATCTTTTTGTTCCCTCTGTCGGCCTCTATGATTGTTTTTTTTTTCTCTTTGTCTCTCTGTGTACCCCAACCTCTCTCTCTCTCTCTCTCTCTCTCTCTCTCTCTCTCTCTCTCTCTCTCTCTCTCTCTCTCTCTCTCTCTCTCTCTCTCTCTCTCTCAGACCAAATTATTTGTGATGCAACAATGATGATTAAATCCTGAAGTGGTCTCGGGTCCCGGAGATTACAACAGATTACAACAGATTACACACCGTGTGTCGCTAGGTTGGCGGCAGAGGACATCGATGGAGACGGATTTGGCCACTTGGGATGGGGGAGGGAGGGGAGAGAGAGAGAGAGAGAGAGAGAGAGAGGGATTTGGAGGAATGAGGTGAAATAGAGAGATTATCGTAACTTTATGCAGCGTTTCCAATTTATCTTACGTTAGTTCTCATAGTGATGATAATATTGTATAATTTTTTTTCTGTTTATTAAAACCAATGTCCACTCGTTCTGCTTCAATTTGTTCCATTTTCCTCGTGTGAGAGCCGCGCTAGAGATTCTACACCGTCATCAGAACCCATTCAACCAACTCTTTCTTAATCTCGCTGGAAAACGTCCTACTCCTTGTGAAAATTGTCCTAAAAACTCCAAAAGGGAATGGGAGGGGAAACTTAAAACTAACAAAGATTACACGTTTAACCCTCTTTCTCTCTCTCCTCGTCCTCCTCCTCCCCCCAGAGTTCTTCAAAGAGCTGATCGACCGCGCGGCGCAGGGCCTGGACGAGATGTTCCTCGAGACGTACGGCGTGCTGTACCGCCAGAACGACCAGATCTTCAGAGATCTGTTCAAGCAGCTCCGCGTCTACTACAGCGGCACTGACATGGACCTCATGGGCGTGATGAACCAGTTCTTCGACAACCTCCTCATCAGGATGTTCCAGCTCATCAACAACCTCCAGGTCAACGACGCCCGCTACATGCGGTGCCTCACGGAGAACATGGACAAGCTCAAGCCGTTCGGAGACGTCCCGACCAAGCTGGGTCTGCACGTCAAGCGGGCCTTCATCGCCGCCCGGACGTTTGTCCAGGGTCTGGCTGTGGGCAGGGACGTCGTTGGTATCATCAAGGAGGTGCGTGTGTTCCGTGTTTTACTTGTGGCTGTCTTTGGTGAACGGATGAATTTGGTGCAACTGTGGGGAATTCCTGCAACGATTGTCTTGTAATAAGATTTCGGTCGGTTTGGTGCGGTTCACTGTTTATGGTCGTTAATGTTGGGTGTTTGTGTTTACTTTGTTGAGGGCATGGTGGAAGTCTAGTTGTTTTTCTTGTTGCTCTTTTTATTAGTTGTTTTGCAATTGTTGTGGTGGTTGCTGTTGCTGAAGTGTTAATAAGATAGAAATAATAATAATAATAATAATAATAATAATAATAATAATAATAATAATAATAATAATAATAATCATAATGATGATGATGATGATGATGATGATAATGATAATAATAATAATAATAATAATAATAATAATAATAATAATAATAATAATAATAATAATAATAATAATAATAATAATAATAATAATAATAATAATAATAATAATAATAATAATAATAATAATAATAATAATAATAATAATAATAATAATAATAATAATAATAATAATAATAATAATAATAATAATAATAATGATGATGATGATAATAATAATAATAATAATAATAATAATAATAATAATAATAATAATAATAATAATAATAATAATAATAATAATAATAATAATAATAATAATAATAATAATAATAATAATAATAATAATACTAAGTGACGATGAAGAAGAATAAGAAGGTACCGGTACCACAACAATAGCAGCTGTAACGAGATGAGCTGAAGTTGACCTCTCTGACACGTGGTCCGTGTATTTAACGACCAGTTTACAATGGGTTTCCCACCGTAACACAGAGCTCACTGCGGGCACGCACGGCTCCCGTGTGGCTGTCATCACCTGTCAGGTTCCCCCAGCGCCCGAGACTCTGCTCAGTGCTCACCCCTTGTTACCAGCCACCGCTCACGCTCGGCGTACTTGCGGCCCCCTGTGGTGACAACAACAGATGCTCCTTACATGGTTTGCCTAGGTGAACGTGCGGTCACGTTTTGGGAGTCATGAACCCTTGTACCTATGAGTGCGTACGGCCCCCCAACGGCACTATAAGCTGCGGCAGGCGTTGGTCTTGGGTTTCTGGACCAAACAGTCCAGTGGCGAAGTGGCGAAGTCCTGGACTTACATAATGTTACAATGATAATCAACCCACAACGACCGGTCACTTCCGTCCAACACTAGCCATCTCCCGCGGGCATGATCGTCTTGTCACAATCTCTCACCATCGACTCACACTGGGACTGGAGCGCTCACCTACAGGAAGATGCTGTCTGCCTCAATCGATGCTCGTGAAGCTCTGGACATTGTGGGAGGAGGCCATGGGCATGGGGGTGGGAGGAGGAGGGTGGGGTGGGGTTGTGTGAGACATAATGTCGATCTTATCTCGCCGCCAGTTTATGAGTAATAAACTTGGAGTGTTTTGCCTGTGAGTTACATCGCCCCTTTGTTTCCAGCAAATAATTCATCTCATTTCTTGTAGTCGTAATTATAACATGCCATATCCGTTTTGACCTTTAGCGTGAATTGCATGGTTAACTGTGAAATAAACAGAGTAAAGTAGAAAATAAGCTTAGCTCATGGCGAGAGATGCTGCCGCTATTTGGGAAACCTTTCGTGCTGTTTGTCCAAACAACTTTCATTCTACATCATGCAACAAGTCCATGATAATTTATGGCTGGGAACTAGACACAGTTGTCAGGTCATCTGAAAAATTAATGTGTCTGAATCTTGGAAAGTTCTCTTCCACATAGTACAAGCAGACGAGACGTGTTATAAAAGTAGTGAGGCAAAGATAATTACTTCCTTGCTGACGAGCCTCGCTTTGATGTGGTCAGACGATTTGACGCAACAACCATCGTAATGCCAATTAGTTGCTGCATGTATGGTACCAAGTTTACGCAGCTTCTTCTGAGTGGCGGAATCATCACGTGTCGGGAAGACGTTCACACGTGTTCATATTCCGTGCATCATGGTGCGGGTCTCTGACCAATGACGCCGTAAGCTGGGCTGTCTTGGACGCAGCTTCTTCTGAGTGGCGGAATCATCACGTGTCGGGAAGACGTTCACACGTGTTCTTATTCCGTGCATCGTGGTGCGGGTCTCTGACCAATGACGCCGTAAGCTGGGCTGTCTTGGACGCAGCTTCTTCTGAGTGGCGGAATCATCACGTGTCGGGAAGACGTTCACACGCGTTCATATTCCGTGCATCGTGGTGCGGGTCTCTGACCAATGACGCCGTAAGCTGGGCTGTCTTGGACGCAGCTTCTTCTGAGTGGCGGAATCATCACGTGTCGGGAAGACGTTCACACGCGTTCATATTCCGTGCATCATGGTGCGGGTCTCTGACCAATGACGCCGTAATCTGGGCTGTCTTGGACGCAGCTAATCTTAGTAATCTGTGTCTCTCATAATGAGGTTTTAGTACGATTCTCTTCCATCATATGCGCATACCGCATAATCTATCACTGAAGTTCCCTGAACGGTAAAAGCGAATAGAGCGAAGCTTCATCAGATGAGGTCGTCAAAGATTTGGCTGTATTTGCCTTGGAATTCTTTGACTAATATTAACAATGTGCACCAATTCTTTTGGAAATGATATCTTGTGATTCTCCCGAATTCCGGTTTCGATTACGATTCCGAAATCAAAAGATTGCATGCTGGGCAAAGTGAAAATTCCAAAAGAAGCCTCGAGTTTATCATGTCTTTAGCTTCTCCAAACTTGCCACTGTTCTCGTCCACAAAACCACGAAAAAATATGAAATCTCTAATCTCACTGGCTGGTGTTGAAAAAGGTGTACCGCCAAAATACTCACAGCAACTGCTATCTACCAGAACCCGCCATATTCAATAACCCGCGAAATCTCTGAAACTATCAGATTGAAGCACAGCCCGCTAGCATTACTTAGACAGTTACAGCAACTCTACATCATATAGCCGGAGAATCTTTGTAAGGCTTACAAGAGGCATGGAGGCATCGTATTATGTTAATGTTAGCATGCAAAACGCGTAGGTCAAAGGCTTGCAAGACCAAAAATTATACTTTGTAAGCCAAGTCTTTTTCATTAAAGACTATTTTTTTACTTTCACTTCCAGCATGCTTGGGAAGACACTCGAAAACAGCGGGAAAGATTGGGAATTTCCTGTGTTATGTTGAGAGCAATTTGACCTAATCTTCTTATCTTCATGCTTAATGTTAAAAGTTGTGAATGTTGCGATTTTGGGTGCTTTCCCATTCTCTTGTCGTTTGGAAAGCTTCAATCATTAATTATTGATAGAGATGCCTGTTCAGGAATCCTCAGTGACCAGAAATAACGGAGATTAGAATAAACTGAGAGATTTAAGCTGGACAGAGGAGTGCTTTATGGAATTATGTGGGTGGAGTGATGCATGAGAACAAAAAAACTGGGGGAAAGATTTAAAAAACCACACACAAAAAAAAAAAAAACGCAGAAGAGAGGAAAAGACATGGTTGAACAGCAAGGGGAAGAGAAAGAGTGACAGAGTGAGAAAGAGACAAGCAGTGAAAAGAGAATGAGCGAGAGAGCGAGAATGCTACAAAGCAAAGAGGGAGAGAAAGAGTGAAAGATAGCGCGGGTTTGATGGAGATGAAGAGAGAAGTTGAAAGTCGAGAGGTAAAAAAGAATTGGGGAGGAATGTCTTGATAGAACCAGAGACCGACAAAGAGATAAAGATTCAGGGGAGAGCAATAATAGAAATAATAATAATAATAATAATAATAATAATAATAATAATAATAATAATAATAATAATAATAATAATAATAATAATAATAATAATAATAATAATAATAATAATAATAATAATAATAATAATAATAATAATAAAGTAAAAGATAATAGAGGCAATGCGAGAAACAAAAAAAGAAAAAAAAAACAATAAAGAAAAACCTAGCGCTCAAACCAGGTGACCTGTTTCCTCGCCTGTCCATTTCTGCCGCTTGGCCGCTCTCAGCTGGTGCCTCTACCAGACCAGGCCAGGCCGTGTGTGATGGTGAGTGTCGGGACGGGGTGGGCGGGGGGTGAGGGAGGGAGGGAGAGAGAGAGAGAGAGAGAGAGAGAGAGAGACAGACAGACAGACAGAGAGAGAGACATAGAGGGAGAGACAGAGAGAGAGAGACAGAGAGAGAGACAGAGACAGAGACAGAGAGAGAGAGAGAGAGAGAGAGACAGAGACAGAGACAGAGAGAGAGAGAGAGAGAGAGAGAGAGAGGCAAAGAGACAGAGACAGACAGAGACAGAGACAGAGAGAGAGACAGAGAGAGAGAAAGAGAGAGAGAGAGAGAGAGAGAGAGAGAGAGAAGACAGAGACAGAGACAGAGAGAGAGAGAGACAGACAGACAGACAGAGACAGAGAGACAGAGACAGAGACAGAGAGAGAGAGACAGACAGACAGAGAGAGAGAGACAGAGACAGAGACAGAGAGAGAGAGAGAGAGAGAGAGAGAGAGAGAGAGAGAGACTGCACTCACAGACTTGAGAAGAACCTCTTGCTTGCTCCCTCCTGGAACATCTCTACCAAAAGCGATGACTTTGTCCGGGATTTGAAATGTATGTGTAATCAACCTTGTTGCTACATAGAATGTACAATGTTTTTGTTTTTGTTGCCTGATCTCGTAATAACTAAACTGGTTTCTTATTCTAAACTAGGAATCATCATTCTCTAGTAGAGACCAGAACCAATATTATATCCAAGGCTAATAAGACGGGTCTGGATATGTTTAATTGATTGAATGTGTGGCAGTTTTTATCCTTCCCTTCTTCAGTTCCTACTCCTCTTTTGGCCGTATTGGAAGTTTTTCTTTCTCTTCTTTTTCTTTTCCATTCATTCTTTTCTTTCTTCTTCTTTGTCTTTATGATCGTTCTATTCATTCTTCTTCTTCTTCTCCTCCTCGTCCTCCTCCGTGTCACCACAGATATCTCATATTATTCCTCCTCCCATCAGAGAGGATGCTAGATCAGTGACGCCCGACTGGCCTAGTTCTTGAGCATCAAGTCTTGTCACGTCCGGAGTTGCTCATGATCTAGCGGACGATCTAGAGTTATTCCTCCTGTCAGTAGAGTGAGGAGGTTAGGAGGGGAGGAGGGTGTAACTAGAGTTATCCGTGCTCATCGCCTCCCTGGCTGCACAGCCTCAGTGATGAATAATTTATTAATTTAGTTGGAGGGTCCTGAGCTGATGAGAGGTTTGGGGATATTGGCAGGATGGGTTACATCTAGACAGACTTCGTTCGTCATGTAGATAGAGATCAGTGGGAGAATGGAGGAGGAGGAGGAGGGTGGAAGATAAAGACGGAGACCGGGAGGGAGGGAGAGAGGC
>JAWDGP010004366.1:805000-837232 GCA_033675545.1 Elysia crispata | reverse complement strand
CAAACAGACCTACGTTATCATGATGTAACAAGAGATGGGCGACGTATGGAAAGAGACCTAGCTTATCAGTGTGTTACAAGAAACGACAGATATATGGAAACAGACCTAGGTCATCAGTGTGTAACAAGAAATGAATGATATATGCAAGCACACCTATGCTATCAAGGTGTATGCAAAAAGACCTAAAAAGAGGGGTGTAACAAGTAATGAATGGTATATGTAACAAGAGCTTGGTCATTGTTGTGTAACAAGATCTAAACGATGTCCGCAGATAGAGCTATGGGGCAACAAGAAATAAATAGTTTATGCAAACACATCTAGGTCATCAGGTTGTGCGATAAGCTGATCGGTATATACAAAAAGAAATAAAACATCTTGATGTAACATGAGCTTAACTACTTATGTAAAAAGATCTTGCTCAGCAACGTGTAACATGAGCTGAACGGTATATTCAATCAGAGTTAGGTCATCAGGGTGTGATATGCAAAACACAACTAGGTCATCGGGGTCTAACAAGAAATAAACAGAATACTTAATAAGAGCCAGGCCATCGGGATGTAACCAGAACAGCATACACAGCGCTAGGCGATTAGAGGATAACAATTAATTACCGGTACATGCAAACAGAGCTAGTTCATCAGGGTGTAACAGAAGCTGAACGATACATGCAAAAAGACACAGATCATCAGGGTCTAACAATAAATGATGAGTATTTGCAAGCAGAGTTAGGTCATCATGGTATAATGAAATCTGAACGATTTTTGCAAACAAAGCAAGGTCATTAAGGTGTAAAAAGAACTAACGGTGTATGGAAACAGTGCTTGGTTATCAGGGTGTAAGATGAGCTAAATGATATGTGCCAACAGGTTATGCTCATCAATGTGTAATAAATGCTGAACGGTAAATGCAAACACATCAGGTTATCAGTGTGTAATAAGAAATGAATGGTGAATCGAAACTAGGTCATCATTGTGTAAGAAGAACTGAAAGATGCCTGCAAACAGATCTAGGTCATTAGGGTGTAAGAAGAGCGGATAGATACACGCAAACATAACTATGTGTAATAAAAATGATATTTTCGACGAGAGCTAGGCCATCCGGGTGTAACAAGAACTGAACGGTGTATGCAAACAGAGTTAGATCATCAGCGTGTAACTAATGCTGAGCGATGTAGGTAAAACAAATCTAGCTCATCATGGTCTAAGAAGATATAAATGGCTGATGAAAACAGAGCTAGGTCATCGGGATGTAACGAGAAATGAATGGTACTTAGAAAATGAGATAGTTCATCCGAGTGTAACAAGAGTTGGACGATATATGCAAACATAGCTCTGTTATCAGAGTGTAATATGAGCTGAACGATATATGCAAACATAGTTATGTTATCGGGGTATAACAAGAACTGAACAGGATAAGCAAAGACTCTTAGGTCATCAGGTTGTACAAAGAAATGAATTATGTATGCAAACATAGCTTGGTCATTTTGGGGAGGAGGGGGGACAAGAAAGGAATGGTAAATGCAAACAGAGGCACAATAAATGAATGGTATATGCAAACAGAGCTAGGTCATCAGGGTGTATCAAGAAATGAACCATTTATGTAAATAGACTTAGGTATTCAGGGTGCAACAGGAGTTGAAAGATATATGCAAACAGTGTTAGCTCATCAGTATGTAACAAGATTCTTTTCCCTGTTATTCTCCCAAGAAAAATATAGAGATTATAGACTTTCAGAAAATTAATTAATAATATCGGCTCCTTGAGAGGATAATTCTAACAAAGTAACACCTTAAACAAATCACCTAAATCATGGATGAGTAGGAATAATCTTTCTCTTTCTGTGAGCCATTGTGTATCCTGATAATTTTCCTGGAAGCTGGGGAAAATAGACTCTATAAGGTCAATTACTGATTTTACAGATTTCCGAAATACGGAGGCAAATAATATCAGGCTGTTCTATTACTGGCAGAGAGGCTCTCCAAGTGACTACGCCGCATCTGTCGTCTGAATATGTGTGTTGGTCCTAAGCTTATATCCTTTTTTCATCTGATCACAGAGAGGACTTCGTGAGTATGCATTCACAACGTTCGCTCTTGTGCCACACCTGATAACTGGTAAGGCCTGTCGGAAGTCCTGCACATTAAAGCTGCAATGCCTCGAGGTTCTGTCAAGGGCTTCGAAAACTATTTTGTTTGACAAAGGGGCTTCATCATTTATAATGGCACTACAATCTTGAATAAGGCGTGCAAGTGCCGTTTCTTTCTTGGTGCAGCAAACTGGCAGTTCCGTCTAGGTGAGGTTCAAAGGGACTTTAAGCGTGCTGTGAGTGGTTCCTCCCCTTGTTAGTAGCGTAGCAGCAAGACTACTGCTGGCAGTAGCAATACTCTGACAGCGAAAGGATGCCAAAATTGTTTCGGTGAGAAATCCACCTAGAGCGTCAAAAAAAAAAAAAACCAGAACACCACCCCCCCCCACAAAAAAAAAAAAAAACTCGTTCACTTCTTAAACAACAGACACAAAATCATTGTAAATGTAAAGCTGATCACTGGTGAGGAGACCTGTGTTTCTAGCTGATATATCTTCTTAAGCCCCATTCAGACGTACAGTTTTTTTTGTATCCGATAAAGCCACCCGGTCAGTCCATGAGAATAAAAATAGTAGTGCAAAAAAGCGGCTTGACAAAAATCGCACCGGATAGCTTGATATCTGGCGCAGCTAGATATTTCCCATCCGGTGAACATCCAGTGAACTGGGGCACTGGCGCCTTGAGGTCGTTACTTTGATCTTGCCGCACGCGGAGCTAAAAATACGAATAAAAATATTTTTAATTACTGGTCCAATCCAAAAATTAGTACGATTTTCGTCATCAGCGACCTTGAAATAGTCATTTTTACGCGGGGAACAGAATTTAACGATAAATTAAAAAATAAAAACAATCATTGGTTATGTAACTACATAGGCCCTAGCCTAGCCCATCTTGTGGGGGGGGGGGTATTTATGTATGTGTGTGTAGGTGTGTGTGTTTCGTTTAACGTTCCACATACCATTTTTAAAGTCTGCCCACGGCCTACTGAACTGTTTTTTTTTATTAATTTTTATTATGATTTTTTTTCCTTTGAGAAGAAGAATATTCTCAATTCTAGATCAAGACCGCATTAAGTCAGTGCAGTGTTCTCTGATTGTAATGTTGTGTATGTAGGGTGTAGGCTTACGATGTCAGGCTGGAGTAACAAACAAACTGTCTTGGAGTTTATAGAAATTTATCGTTCCCTACCAGCTTTATGGAAAGTTAAATCAAAAGAATATTCGAACAAATTCGCCAAAGACAAAGGTTACAATCAATTAATTGAGTTCTGCAAGACATTCGAAAAAGAGGCAGACAAAACATATGTCGTCACAAAAATTAATAATTTAAGAAGTTCATTTAGAAAAGAGATGAAGAAAGTTGATAAATCAAAACTGTCAGGAGCTGGCACAGATTTGGTGTATGAACCAAAGCTTTGGTATTACAAAGACATTCAGTTTATACAAGACCAAGAGACTGTGAGGTCAGGTGCGTCAAATTTGGATGTTGATATGCCTACTTGCAGTAGAAACCACTGGACGAGTCTCAATCATCTTCACAAGAAGTCGAATGAGAGGTATGTTGATCATTTTTAAAACGCATTTTTTTTATACAAGTAACATTTTGCCATCCTCAACTTCTGCCTGTAAATCATCATCATCATCAACATCATCATCATCATCATTATTATTATCATCATCATCATCATCGTCGTCTTCGTCGTCGCCGTCGCCGTCGTCGTCAACCCTCCCCTCGCCTTTTTTAGTGTGCATGTGATCACCATTCGTGCTATGTAAGACTTTCTAATCATTTAAAAAAAAAACGTTGTAAATTTTACAGTAATAGATACTTTTAATTAACTTATTAAAAATAATGCGTAAAAGTAGGCAATGTCCTTAATATCGTTTAAAAGAATGATCATCTAGCAAAACTTATGACATAAGTCACCATAACCGCCTCATTAGTATGATAAATTCCTACAAAGATACTCGCGTAAACATTTTAACTTAATATTCTTTAAGTATGTTTATTTGAGCACACATTACAATTACATTCAGTCCATTCATTGAGTATTATTTTTAACACATCCAATAATAACGATTATATTTACAATGAAATTGTACCGTAGCCACTTTACTTGTGATCACCATCCTTAAACCCATAAAACCAGATCAATCAACTGAACTTGCAACCATTTCTCTCGCTGCAATCATTATCATCTATATTATACAAATCTACGCTTATTTTAAAATTAATGTACTAGTGTCATAATTTATCACCAATTCCACAGTATAGTCACATTTTTATACATTCTAACTACATGTAGTGATGTGAAAGAATTGCATTTTTTATTATGATGTAGAATCATTTCCTTTCATATTATTAAATATGATTTTCTTGCCATGTCACCTTGCCTTCGTTGTTGAAATAAATTCTGAAGTTATCCCTGACACGTTTGGCTGTTTCTGGTGCATGTCGAGTGTGACCTCTTTCAATGCTGGCTATATTTTCTCCATCTACTCGGTGGCCTTCTCGAATTACAAAAAATTTACATGTGTAACTTCATCTTCCATATCGATTGATTCTGGGGGAGTGTATGTCGATGCTGCATGTCTCCTGAGAAAATTGTGAAGCACACAACACGTCAAAACGACAATGTCAAAGTTTTCAGGTTTCAGATTCATCTTTTTCTGCAAAACCCCAAATCGGGCCACAAGAATGCCAAAAACGTTTTCCACTACACGGCGTGCTCGGGACAGCCAATAGTTGAATATTCTTTTGTCATGATCCAACACTTTTACGCTATAAGGCTTGAGAAAAATTAATTTTCTTTCAAGGCAAATGCTTCGTGAGAAATGAAGACATATGGAAGACCATTTTGAGGGTTGATATTTGGTAGATTGAGCAGATTATTAGTCAAGAGGTTGTTGAAACCTGTGCACTCAATCACACCTCTATCTGACACTCTGCCATTTGTTCCAAAATGGGCGTACAAAAATTCATAGTTAACACCATGCTGTTGAATCCTTTGTAATTAAAAAAATAAGACCCATGTCCGGGAGGTGGTACAATCGCAATGTGCTTTCCATCTACAGAACCAACGCAGTTGGGAAACTGCCATCTTTCTTCAAACATGCGTGCTTGGTAGAGCCAATCTTCACGAGTCTTTAGGAACTAGAAGAAAAAAAAAGAAATAATAATGTTAAAAATTTGTTTAATTGCTATGGATGTTTATATATATATATATAAATATATATATGCTTACACTATGAATGATGATAAATAAATATTAAATTGCTTTGCTGATGGCAAGGGTTATTTGCGCTTAGTTATATAATTTATTCTCCCTCCTCCTGCCTTCAATCCCAGGTGTCCCTTTCTCCATCAACCTGGTCTGATGTGTCATTGCATGACGATAGTCAGAGTCAACCAACTTTCGCACAGGAGGTGTCAAGTGCTGTTCTTACCCAAATGGAACCGAGAATATCAACAGCAAGGAAACAGAGAAAGAGGATATGCCTAATGAAGATGATGAAATACTGACAGCGGCGCGTGCTAGGCTAACGACACCGCCATCACCTCTTGACCAAAACGATTTATTTGGAAAGGCAATCGGTATGCACCTGAAAAATGTTCCAACGAGCAGAGCATTTATGGTAGAAAGCTTATTGAACTTGGCAATCTCTCACAGGCAAGTCGCTTGGATGTATCTCCAGTTTTGACAGGCGCTAGAAGAGTTGCGTATTATTCATCTTATTGAATTGATCTTTAATGTTTTACAGACTCCAACAGTGTGCATGCGCAAAATTTTTCAACAATTAAAACTTAATGCGCATGGTTCAATCGTAATTAATTTAATTTTTACTTGACAGTACTTTCGTTTCGCAATTGTTAATTGACATGTTTTGCCATATTGTTGGAATACTTTTGTAAGATGTGCTTTATTGCCGAATTTTATTATACACGTTTTCTATGGGTTTCCATAGAGCAGTTGTTTATTATTAGTTCAAAACGAACAAAAAGTCTTCTGTTTTCTCATGATTACTATTCAATTGACCATAGCTACTCTGGTTGTGGTAGCAGAAATACCTGGGCACATAATTTTGTTTGTGTCTATTTTCAGAAGTTAAACTAAGATAATAAATTCACTTTGCTCCAAATTTTAGAATGCTGTGTTTTGTATTTTGTTTTAAGTTTTTTAAAAAAAAAGGCACTAGCTAATGGAACGAATTGCACAGATGTCCAAAGCATTTTATATGTTTACGGCTTTTATATGTAGTAATCTCACTTCCACTTAAGTTTACACAGTGTACAGAAGCTTTATAGCGTGGATGCTTTGCCTACATCAATCACCTCAAACGATTGTAAATATCACTTCCTTGTCGCAAAGATAGGCCTATAATACCTTTTAATATTTATAATGAAATGAATAAATTGATTTACTCACGTTCATGTAATCCGCAACGACAGCATCGTAAATTGCTGAGCAGGTCTCTGGAATTATTTGGCACAGCGAAGGAGCAGAAATGCAAGCTGAAAATTTCAAATCCTGATAGTTTGCACCTGTCGCTAGAAACCGAAGAGTTGCGGTCAATCTCTGATGTGGAGAGATTGCTTCTCTCATCACAATGATTGTCTTTCAATTTTCGGACTTACAATGCGAAGTAAATATAGGTACGTCGCCTCATCCATCCTTAAAAAATTATTGAAGTCTTCTGGGTATACCCGTAATTCTTCCAGGAGGTTAGTATGAGTGTAAATATTTCTTTTTAATAGCCAACTTTTCGTCCAAATAGTCCTACGTTTGTGCTTCTTTCTGGACTTTAAGAGAATAACAAACGCTACTAAATCGAATTCATGTTGTTCATCCTCCATTTTTGTGAACGTTTTGAATTTCGCGCGAACTAGATACGACAACCCAATGATGTCATCATCTAGGCCAAGATTTGAATGATCAGGTCAACTGATATCCAACTGATGCATGTAAACAGTCCTATGATTGCTAATCCGGTTAGTGTCAGTTTCAACTGACCGGATGGCTTTACCGGATACAAAAATCTGTACGTCTGAAAGGGGCTTTAATGTGCAATAGCATAAGTTGTTTCTCTTGTTTATTCCATGCCAGTCCTTTAAACCAATTCTCTTTCAGGTGCAGGGAGACAATAGTCACGTAGCGGCCTTCCTTCCTTTCTAAGGACTAAATTCTCTAGTGCTGCCAATGACACGTTATCACTGCGATCATCTGATGTGCCAAACCTGTGGATGAAGTCTTCGCAGAGTTCGGTATTGTGATTAAACCACAGTTCTAATGGATTACATGGGTTGCAGTATTTGAGGGCGATGGCAAGCAAAATACGTAATGCTGCTGGTGAGGCACTGACTACTGCTTCTTGAAGTGTAAGAAAATACACGGTCATCTTCAAGAAGTCCCTTCATTTGGCATGCCTCCCTGTAGGCTACACAAAGCACATCATTGCACACTTTGAGTACTGAAAGCTTTTGGACCCTATACATGGTGGAGTAAAAGCCTCAGTTAAAAATATTCGTCCTATCTTGGGTTAACTGTATAGACTCTTCAGATGACATTTCCTTCGAACACCTCTTCTCCATCCACCGTTTTGCCCCGCTTAGACCAACTCCAAACTTTGTGTTTTTCCATGTGTAATAACGGGGAATGTCGACATGAAGTATCGTGCCAGCAAAGGCATCTCGCTGGCACAAGTGGAAAATGCTGTAAGAGGAGTGGACACTGGTGGTTCTGTTGCTGTTTTCACTGCTGCGGTGTGCTCTGTAAAGTATACACGCTGGCTGTTTACCAGATGTACAGCAAGTGAACGACTGGTGGTGAATCTTCATGCATCGACATCTGAAAGATTCTCCGTTGGCCTCTGTGCTGCCAATGTAGCGGGCATTCACAAAGCTCTTGATCTCATCGCCCTCACCGTTTCTTTGAATCTTAAAAGTAGCTTGATCTGTGCTCTTGGGTAATATTTCAGAACATATTTGAAGTTTTTAACGGAGCTGCAGATTTCTACGTTGACATGACAACTCAATTGACGCAGGAGCCATCTGTTGTGAATGGTTTTCGTTACCGTCCTTTCATCTTGAATAGATCTAAGTGCAGCAGTCTCACCGCCATCTCGGACTTCCTCATTCTGTACCTGAGATAGAAGTCTGCACCCAGATGATAAGAATGTTTTTGGGAAGGATTTGCTGCCCACTCATCTTTTAATGCATGTTACTGAATCATTGTCTTCTCTGCATGAGCCGTGAAACATTTGGGTGGTAACAATATCATACAATTCTTGATCTATGTCCTTGGTGGGGATCTCCGCACAAGCAGTTCTGTCATACAATTCTGGCGCAATCTTGCTTGCTCTAATTAGCCATAACAGTTTGTGGACATGGAGAAGACCACGCTTCTGAAACTCTATAGAGTACAACCATGCGTGAAAGTCCCCATAAGAAACATTTTTTTTCAAATAGTCCAGTAGCTTCTAGAGTTTTAAACAAAAAGCTCTTACAGTCAAGTCAGGACTATCGTGAGGTTCAAGTTGCTGACTCTATCCATGGCTACCTGTGGAAACCAGAAATGTATACTGAAGAGTATCATAAGCTGGACAAAGCTCATATATTTGATTAAGGGAGTCCTCAAGTAAATGCAGTAAGATGTCCCGTTGGCCAACAGGCTCTGTAGGCATCTTTATGCCCACCTCTTTGGTTTCTGGCGCATTAAATCTTCTCTCTGTTTGCCAAGAGGACGATGATTTTCATATATAAAAATGCTGAAGTTGTCGGTGTTGTTTCGCCTGACGAATTCCATAACGGTTTTAAGCTCTCTGATGTAAACATTTCTTTCCAAGAGTATATCTTGAATTTTTTTCACTAACTGGAGCCTTAGGCCACCAGTTATACTCATTCTGGTGATGAGTTGGGTCACCTCTCCATCGATGAAATAAACTTGCAAAATATTCGTAGTTCCATTTCGAGCAGGTGCCAGTATGCCAGTTAGGTGTCACACTTGACCTTGCAAGCGAAAAGTTGGATTTCCAGTCTGGAAGTGTCACTTCATCACAGTCAAAAGAGGTGATTTGAAAGGCACAATTATATTTCATCAAATTAGAAAGGGAGTACTCCGATACAAAGAAATGGCCTGGGTATAAGCCCCTTAAATCTTACGTAGAGGAATCACAATGGCATCATAATACAGAAAAAAAGGGAAATATTTTTAGTCACTCCCATGTCACTAAACTCACGGCTGTATGAAAAAAGATAACAATTAACATTTAATTTATACTGAGAATGTGATTCAGAACCTGTTAAAGTTATAAATTAATCAAGGCACTGTCTAGCGCTAAATCTACTTAAGCATACGACTTATAATACTTGTATTAAACACTACATTCCAAAATACAACTTAATTCGAATCACGGAGTTATACCATACACATAAAATCCAGACACAAAGCCAGTACTCCAAAATAGAATTAAAAAATCCACAATCACAATCGCAGAAATTCAAACAGCATTCAGTGCTTCATTACATTTCTCAAGCGAAGGTTTGGTAACAAAATATATAACAATGCTCATGGCACGTAGGCCCACTCTTAAAAAAATCAAAACTGTACTGACTTCCGGTCTTTATAATCACTACTTAAATAATATCAAGTTAGTCGGCAAAGTTCCCTGACAAAGAGTTCCCCGCTTTTCCCAATCTACGTTTAAACTTTCCCCCACAAAGGTCAACGCCGACCGACGTGCAAAATTTCCCCCCGTCGAGCTGGACACCCGTTTTGCCAGAATATCTATACCCGACCGAGATCATAGAAATAGTCCGTTACATCTCACATCTTACGATCAAAGCATCACATAAACTTAGTACGACTAACAGCTTCCCTAAATTCTCAAAGTACGTTCCAAGCCGACCGAAGAAAAATCTTCTCTGGCCAGCTGGACAGGAACAAAAGAATAGATCGGCTAGTCAATGTAATCATTATAACAAATTATCAAATGAATTATTATAGAAATGGAAATAAACCGCTAGAATGGTGGATAACCGAGTTAGCGCTAATAAACAAATGGCCAATAACATTATAGAGTTAAAAAAATACATAAAATCACACAAAAGACTACCAAACTTTCCATCCGGTTACACAAGCATCGTTCAGCTTCTGTTACGCCTCGATTACGTATCCCTGTTTGCATATACCGTTTCATTACCTGTTACTCACTTGTGACCTATTTGTATAGGCTTATCTCGGTCAGCGCTCGTTACAAATTGATTAAACAGCTCTGTTTGCATGCCGTGCTGTTCTTGTAGAACTCTCTATTTCTTCCTTTCTGATGATGGTTTCGATAAAACTCATCGTTTCATATATAATACCATACCAACTTGCTAACACAATTAGCGCGCCAACTAAAATTCATTTTTTTCTTCTTTTTGCTGTACGTTGCTTTGAAAAAGCGACGCAATTGTATGAACCACCAATTCGAAATACAGTATATTATTTTATTTAAAAACTTACGAAAGTTTAACATCGTTCTTGCTCACTCTCTCTTTCCCTCAACCACTCTCTCTCTCTGTGTCTATCTCCTCTCCCTATTTCTTTTTGTCTCTCTCTCCACCTCTCTCTGTCTCTTTCTCTCTCCCTCTCTATATTTATGTCTCTCCCTATCTCTTTCTTTTCTATTTCTCTATTTCTTCCTTTCTCTCTCTCCCCCTGTTTCTTTATCTCTGTCTCTTATCGTCTTTATCCTTTTATTTCTTTGTTTCTCCCTCTCTTTCTTTTTCTCCATCTCTCTAGTTCTTACCTTTTAGCTGTTTATTAATTACCGCATAAATATTGTCTGGTGTAGGATGCACTTTGCAGTGAAAGAAAACAACAAAAAAAAAACAGTGTCTAAGTGGCAACATGATAGTTTCATTTGCGGGCAAGTCCGGCGCAAGTCGCAGCAACATTTTTTGGCAAAACCACCATGAGGAGGGCAGCGTGTCAATAAGTGTTGACAAAAAATACCTGCAAGGACGGATTCGTGCTTTAAAAAACACAGGTCACTTAAGTGATACATTTACTTTAGTTGCGGCGCACTGGCCCCAGTCAAGCGATAACTAGATCACGGGGTATACGATCTGGAAGTTTCATTTAATTATCTTTTCATTTGTTCATTCACTCATTAAAAAAGTGAAAAAAAGTTGTCATTAAAAAAAATATAAAATTAGCTTTGATAGAAGCTTTTATATAAGTCATTTAAAAAGTTTGAAAAATAACCTGGTTATTGAGCTTATTAACATGATTATGTGACCGCTAGCGGACAAGCGGCTCCACAGAACTTGAAAAAATGTTACTGTCAATAAGACAAAATATTTTTCTAAACATTCACGCAAAAATTATATCCTCAGCTCAAAAATTGTCTGTGAGCTTAGTCCAAACATAAATCTTTTTAATTATTACTACAGTATATGTTACTCCATCGAGTTAAATATCCAAACAAGAGACAATGGCTAATAATGAAATATATTTTATCATTGGTGTTTTTGAAATATCTCTTGTGGCTGACCAGAGGCTTTGACAGGTGTTGATGAAGCTATGGGGTAGTTGGAACGGTGAGTGCTTGTTGCTCGTTAGAAGTCATGTCTATGACTGCTGCGCTGATAAATCATGTTTCTAGATCTATGTTCTAAAAAAACTTCTATGTATGTACCTCTGTCGATCGTTACTTCCACTGTCAATGTATCTGCTAGTGGTGCATCTAACGTGTTCGTTTTCTTGCTTTGATGGCTTTTCAGACAATGCTGTGAACTTATTTAGAAAACACGTCATCCAGTTGTTAAATTGAAAACTTGAGGTAAATTATAATTTTGGAGATAGATCAAAGCACAAGGGTGCGTGATAAAGGGAAGACACCCTGTTCCTTTCTAAACACAGGATAAAATATGTCTAAGTTCTGCCAATAAAAAAATATTTAAGTAAATTTTGACTAAAGATCAAACTAACGTACAAGATGTTTGTGAAAAAGATCAGAGCGCCCTCACTTGTTGACACTCTTGGACCAAAGATTAAAGCATCCATTTATATGCCTAGTTCATAGATTTTGAATTTACATACCTCGTTCAACACTAAAAAGAACAACAGAAGCTATTTTTTCTTGCAGTGTGCACTTGCCAAGTCGAATAAATATTACCCTTAAAACCCTGTCTATATCTAAATTTCTATATCATACTTTACAAGACTCTCCCATCTGTAAAGATCTTGATCTAGGTCAGTTGCTGACGAAAACGCAAAAGAAAAAATTTTTCAAAACTATGTTCTAGTTTGCTTACACAGCAGATTGTATTGTAGGATACTTCATGACTCCCAGAAATACAGAAAGAAGAGAGTGGAATTTTCTCCGTTCAGCCTTAGCAACAAGACTAGATCTAGTTAGTTTAGTTTCAGTTTAGCCACACTTCTATGGGATCCTGTCTATTTCTTTCTGTCTGTCTGACTGTCTCCCTCATCCTCTCTCTCTCTCTCTCTCTCTCTCTCTCTCTCTCTCTCTCTCTCTCTCTCTCTCTCTCTCTCTTTACTTTCTTAATTTTATCTAGTAATATTGTTTTGAAAAAGTCCCGAGGTGCTGAAATTTTTTTTAAAGAAATGGACGATATTACCAAATTTCATGGCATTTTTACTATATTTAATTTTCCAAATTTACTTTTTTTTGAGGCAGAGACACGGAGATCGAACGAAAGAGAGAAAGAGAAGAGAGAGAAATATGAGACAGAAGCGAGAGAGTAAGGAAAAAGAGAACAGATGGGAGAGAGAAAAAGAGAGAATGAATAAAGTAAGAGATAAAAAAGAGAGTGAGGGAAAAATAGAAAAGAGAGAGAGAGGGAGAAAGAGAGAGAGAGAGAGAGAGAGAGAGAGAGAGAGAGAGAGAGAGAGAATGAAATAAATGAGGACATTCAAGAAATGTCAACGTGTTTAACCTCAATTAAAACGGAAATGATATATGAACAAAGACACATAGTACACCAGCTTTTAAAAAATATTGATTATTTACCTGTTAAAGGTCTTGATGCTATCCAGTCTGTACCTATTATCAAAGTGAAGATATAGAATTAATTTTCTTTCTCTCTCTGAGCAGTTGTCTCTAAATTAAAAACTAACTAGAAGGTTTAGGTCTGGGTTTTGTTTGCCAGGAACTCAAGATTTCAAATAAACTCTGGCTGAAGATGAATAAGGATTAAATCTGTTCAACTTATTTCGTTTGATGGAAAGTATATCTATCATAATGAATTAAAAGTTTACAAGATTTCTTTCATCCAAAGGAAAATAAAGGTCATTTTCCACTGAGAAAATGAAAAATCAAATTTAACTCAAAAAATCAAATTTAGCTTAACATTTGTCCTTTTGTAATAAGTATTGAAGAATTTTTTTTTAGTAAAACTTAAAAAAAAACTAACGATCAGTTACCATTTTAGGTTGATCTACATTTTTTTCTTTTAAATTTTTTTTAATGTCGGTCAAAAATCAGAATCATGGGTTTAAATGTATTTTGAGTGCTTTTTTCCCATTTTTTCAACACTTTCTGTTATCTTGTAATTACCTCCAGAAAGTTATGTGTAGTTGTTTGTTAATCATAATAAAATAAAAATAATAATAATAATAATAATAATAATAATAATAATAATAATAATAATAATAATAATAATAATAATAATAATAATAATAATAATAATAATAATAATAATAATAATAATAATAATAATAATAATAATAATAATAATAATAACAAGGAAAAGAAGAAGAAGAAGAAGAAGAAGAAGAAGAAGAAGAAGAAGAAGAAGAAGAAGAAGAAGAAGAAGAAGAAGAAGAAGAAGAAGAAGAAGAAGAAGAAGAAGAAGAAGAAGAAAAAGAAGAAGAAGAAGAAGAAGAAGAAGAAGAAGAAGAAGAAGAAGAAGAAGAAGAAGAAGAAGAAGAAGAAGAAGAAGAAGAAGAAGAAGAAGAAGAAGAAGAAGAAGAAGAAGAAGAAGAAGAAGAAGAAGAAGAAGAAGAAGAAGAAGAAGAAGAAGAAGAAGAAGAAGAAGAAGAAGAAGAAGAAGAAGAAGAAGAAGAAGAAGAAGAAGAAGAAGAAGAAGAAGAAGAAGAAGAAGAAGAAGAAGAAGAAGAAGAAGAAGAAGAAGAAGAAGAAGAAGAAGAAGAAGAAGAAGAAGAAGAAGAAGAAGAAGAAGAAGAAGAAGAAGAAGAAGAAGAAGAAATATTTTTAGGTAAAAAGAACTGATTAATCATCTTTCCTTTTAATTGATACCTTGGTGTAGGCAGGTGTTTTAGTTACCTTTTCGATTTCATAGACTGATAAGGTTTACGAGACTTATTTATACATGCAGCATTTGCACATTTACGTGCAAAACACTGGATATATTATTGTAATTTAAGAAATCTTTTGAAGTTAAAGAGAAAACACAATCAGACAATCAGAGAGAAGAGATATATCGTATCCCTGAGGAAAAAAATGAGATAGAGCTAGAGATAAATATAACGAAACAAATTTTGTAAATGATGTTGTTTTATTATCCAACAACGTATTTTGCCATGCTCTTAAACAACTCAGAAAGAAGTTGCCATTTTCTATTCCCAAATCATTTTTGAGTTTCAATTCGGTAGTTGTGAAATTGCTTTCAGAGGTAATGCTATATCCATCATACCTAACATTTCTACTCATTTCGCATTCACTTAATGAGGGCATAAGATTTTTTTTATTTCTTATCATAGACGATTCCAAAAAATGAACATACTTTGCCATTAGTTGTGAACCAATTATGTGTAGTCTTTTATCAAAATAATGGATGAGGGTATACAGAATTATACCCCATAATCTACAGGCTCTACACGTTTCGAATAAAAGACTTCTGCGTCAAACAGGTATGACTGTGTTGATCTTGTAAGAAACCGTGAATCTAACAGGAGAGCGAGGCTGGTTTTAGTTTGTTTTCGATTCCACCTATTCCTTTAAAATGGTGAGTATCAAAGAAAATGGAATCCGCTTAAAGGCAACACCTTAAAGAGAAACATCTGCTCAACGTCAACTCTTTTTGGCGCCCTTTTTCTTTGTATTTCTTATTATGCTATATATTTGCAATGATCAAAAAGTCAACTCTCGTTTAAAGTCAACTAAGTTTGTCAATCCCGAGGTGTTGACTATCCAGATTTTATTGCAATGTGTTTAGATTGACATAATTATGTCTCATATTTCTAATGGCTGTAAACATTTCGAAAGAGAAGATATGTTTTAGGCAAAATCACGACTATATTATTCGTTTATGAAACCACGAAACCTCTAAGTAAACATAAATTCAAGTAGAGGAACAGATAGGTTTTCCCACCATTTCGTACAAGTTAGCTCGGATCTAATAATGTGTAAGGAATTTGCAAAATTATGTTTTAAAGAGAATTTTTAAGCCTGAAAACCTAAAAGCTCACAATCTAGATTTTTTAAACCTGAATTGAGTTTAAAGAGATCCGGGAGCTGTTTCGAAAGATCAATGAGACGTTATAGATCTCTTTCAGATGATCTAATTTCGATTGTTCAAATTGTGAGTACAATATGACTGTAAAGACCTTTTTTCTCTGACCGCATAAAATTTGTTTGCATAGCCTTTGTATTATGTGAAAAAAGGGATCACAACAGTCACACTTAACTATGTATCTATCGAAACACAAAATTCTGAAAAAATCTCTCTCTACAAACTCACGGTAGATGTAGGCCTAGGTTTTGGATATTGTAACTTTTTTTTTCATAAATTCATATTTCATAAATGAAAATGAAATTCGGGGTAAAACAAAAGAGAAAAAATATTGAAAAAAAAAATGATTATGAGAGAAAAAGGTAAAAAAAATGAAAAAAAAAATCATTTCATATGTAGAAACCGAACGGCATATAGAAGAGAAAAAGACTTTTATAGACAAAAGGGGGTAAACGAATTTTGCTTCATTTTATCGAAGTGGTGATGAATTAAACTCAGAGATGGAAAAAAGGGCTAAACACTTCTGAAAAGGGAGACAACACAGAAATAACTGAGAGATGGATGAAGCAGATCAGACAAGAAGATAGATACAGATAGATAGAGATAGACAGAGGCAAAGATTGAGAAAAAAATCATTTCAAAAAAGGGAGAGTGAAGGGGAAATTAAAAAGAAATAAAACTGAACGATGAGGAAAATGTGAATTAAAAATTAAAAAAAAATGAAATCGGACGGCATTTAGAGGAGAAAAAGACAGCTATAGACGACAGGACATAAAAGGATTTTGCTTCATTTTCTTGAAGGGGTGATAAATTGAATTAAACTCAGAGATGAAAGAAAAAAGCTAAACAATTATGAGAAGAGAGACAAGACAAGAAATAACTGAGGGATGGAGGAAGCAGGGCAGACAAGGAGATAGAGATAGATAGATAGAGACAGACAAGAAGATAGAGATAGATAGATAGAGACAGACAGACAAGGAGATAGAGATAGATAGATAGAGACAGGCAAGGAGATAGAGATAGATAGATAGAGACAGACAAGGAGATAGAGATAGATAGATAGAGACAGACAAGGAGATAGAGATAGATAGATAGAGACAGACAAGGAGATAGAGATAGATAGATAGATACAGACAGAGACAGACAGAGACAGGCAGACAAAGAATGAGGAAAAAATCGTTTGGAAAAGGCTAGAGGGAAGGCAACATTAAAAAAAAATTAAAACGACACAATGCGGAAAATGGGAGGAAACAGAGAAATTGGCATATAAAAGAAAGATAATAGCACACATTGCCTTTTCAATGAGAACATCTCTTGGTTATCAGCCCTTGATCCTGAAATGATTTTCAATTCAAATTCCTTTTTAAATTAAAAAGATACTTTGTTTTTAGAAAGTTATACTCATTAAATCTTATTGAAAATTGATAATGCCTGATAGAACTGTTAAAAAATAAAAAGTATAACTTTTTCATGTACATATTGATGATATTAATGAAAAAGGTCACAATAGTTCTAATGCATGCCGACTATAGGTGTATTTCTCTGACACAACAGGATATAACTATCTATATACATCTTCAAGTAATTGAGAAAATGAAATCAATAAATAAAGGTCATCCATTCGCCAGTTGTCTGGTTATCAATTTTTCTGAATCATATTTTTGGTAGCTTACAAATGTCATAGAATTCTAGAAATTATTTTGCAAAGTGGCTCCTTTTGACAAGAAAAAGAAAAAAAGAAAAAAAAATATGCTTTCCTGAAAAAAGAAAAAAATATTTATTGTCCTTATAGGGTTTAGAATAAATATTATCTATATAGATTACTGATTAAAAAAAATAAAATCCTAACTTTTTTTTAATTGCGGTCTTATTATCTGAACTACTGACATATTTAAACAAACTGTGAGGGGCAATAAAACATACTTTCATTTTTTTTTCTTTTATCATCATTTTATTCCTCTAAAACTTATAAAAAATTAAAAGAAATGAAAGCTTAAAAAACATAGTCGACCACACTTAGGTCAAACACAGATACCTGATATTCAAGAATTACTGATAATTATCTAGTTTTTCCACCTGCCCATTCCCCTTATTTTATTTTTTCTACTTTTTCTTCAACTTTATGCACAATTGAAAACCAATCAGTCGAATGAAAACATTTTTTTTTTATATTTTTGATTGTGACTTGAATTCGTTACATCATGTTTAGATCTAAGATAAAATTCGATATTCATTGCAAAAACGCTATGCTCCTCAATCTCTCTGCCGAAGTAAACATAATTTGTTGCCAGGCGCCCTAATATCCAATGTTGCAAGCGAGATTGACACACCTCTCCCTTCCCACCCTTATCTAGCCTGGTCTAGTCTTATGCATCTGGCGTGTTGCCCATCATATATTTCTGTCGCTAGACTTTAAAGAAGCTGATTGTAAACAGGTTCTGCTTTCCCACCTTTGCAAGCCCTTGGAACTTACCACAGTTCAATCTGTGTGGGGTCACCTCTTGCTCAGTTAGTGCTAGAGACTGGCGAGTTTTAAAGAAGGATCCCCGTTATTGATGGTTTACAGTCCACATTGCTCACAAGGCAGAGCGTTCGAATGACATTGTCTAAGGAGATACGGGTTCTATCCCTTGACGGAGCTACCGATGTTGGGGTCAGCTGGCTTAACCTTGAATTGACAAACGGCCTTTCACACGCCTTTAGATTGTCCTTGAACAAAAGCTGTCAATGCTTCAAGGAACAATACATATGGAAACTTAAGGTATGACCACCACAAAGTCTAGATAGGTCACAGGAGATTCATACAAAAAGTCTCTTATGCGAAAGTGAATGCAGCCAGGTAGGCAAAATGTTTGTATATAAATGTAATTGGTTAGAAACTTTATCAAATAAATCATTTAAAGTTTTTCTTCGAGCAGTTCTTTTTTTTCACGACTCGAATGTAATCACATGTTTTTTTTTTTTTTATCTTAATTTTAGTTGATGTTCCTTTTGTTTGTTTGTTTTGTTCTGTTGTTATTATTGTCTTTTTATTGTACTTTTCAAAACTGATTCCTTTTCATTTACAATTTGGGAATACAAACCAGGATCAAATTAATGCGTTATATAATTCTAAAAAAAAACTTTCATCCTGGGTTTATCTCTCTCTGTGTCTCTCGCTCTATATGTACATATATATTATATGTATATTTATATATATGTATATATATATATTAGCGGACTAGGGAGACTTTGAGCGCGAACTCCTCCGTTATTACCCAACCCACACCTTTGAAACTTTCCAGGCGTCTACAGCATTTATGTGGCTCGGTTCTCATTCATAAAAAAATTAACCAAATTGCTTTCCTCGATTTCCCCAAAATGCTTTGTTTCGTCAACATAAGGTAACTTTTGATCACCCATTTCGCGCGCCAGTTGGTCATTCTACGTAAGTCTTTCATAATCTTTTTGAGGTGTAGATCTAGGTTGAAATTAACTGCGTCGCCAAGAAATCTCGCAAGGTAGTGCACTTTCATGAAATTATCGAGAAAATTTACAGTTTTCTGATTAGCGTTTAGAAGGATCTAAAAATCAGATTGGAATAGAATAGAATAATTTCGACGATTTCCCTAACCCAAAAGGAATTTACTTCTAAATGTAAATTTTGTGTTTATGATTAGAGATATTGAGATATTTAGATTCTTGGTAAAGATGTACAAGTGGAGGCATATATATCTGGATCATGTAAGTAAGAGGAGAGATATCAAGATTGATTAAAAGCTTCTTTAAATGCACAAACGCATCTAAGCACGAGGAAATTTACACCAGGTTCCCATTTTTAGAGCGGGGTTTTCAGCTTGTGTTCCTATATTTTTATTACTATTTCTGCGTTGCCGGTAAACGTCTTTTAATACTACATTGTAACATTTCACAAGACGTGCACATTAGTTTATCACAGCTCCGGCTATGAAAGTCCCTTTACTGTTCTCATCTCTTTAGCTTTATTAGGTCATGTCGCAAGTATCAATGGTTACCTAGGTGAGATTGAAGGGGATATAGATATCTTTTCAATATCACATTTTTGTTTTACATAAGTTCATTATATCAGATTTTCATTCTGGGTGGCTCAACATAAAGGCATGATATATATTTTTTTTCGATGTAATTTACCATCCAGGAAAAAGCCTCTACATTTTCGTTTTCTGTAATACAAATAGATTAAACTGTAAGAGCAAGCTTTTTGTCTGGAGTTATGACACAGTGTTAAGTTACAGATCATTTAGCAAAATACAGATGTGATTCATTATTATACATTGAAAAAGTCATTAGAAACAATTTACAGAAAACTGAGATCCTCTCTTGTGATGCGGCAGATATGTGTACATTCCTGGATGCCATTTGCTTTTTTTTAGCTTGTATACTTTGATTGGTTCAAAAGAAGCTAAAACTTTGTCTTCTTGAATGGCACCATGAAAATGTTCGCAATGTGATATTTTTTGGGGGATGATAACACACACATGTTGTCATTTTGGATTGAGAAATAATTATGGTGTCCACATTTTCTTCAATTGATCAAAAAGTGAAATGAAAAAGTTACTGTAAATTCTTCAATCTTCTGTTAATAACGTTTACTTTATTCTCTCGGTTTACGATGGCTTCTAAGAAGTAAAAAAAAAAAGAAAATGAAATCAATAACACAAAGCTAAGAGATCTTCTTAGAAATAAATCACCTAAGAGAATAATCATGAAGAGAGCGTTAGAGGAAATTTGCAGTTGACTACGGCTGTACTAGTTAAGCGTTAAAAAGTCAGAATGAAAAGAAATAAAATAGCAACAATTACGGGAGAAAAGTGAATTTACAAAGCTCTTGATAATTAACTATTTTTGTAACAGATGAATTCTTCAGATACAAGAGAAACAACTGAAAACGGCACACATAAAACTGCTTAAGAAAATGCTAGGTTTTAAGTATCCAGTGAAGAATATAAAAGCTTTGATTTGCAAAAAAATGTAAAAGGTTGTCTATTTACTATTCATATCCTCGATTTCCGTCCACGTAACATCAGGCATATTCTATAGAAGGAAAAAAATCATCAAAACAGAACGCTTTTTTTTTACCTAACTATGAGATATGTTTGGAAGCCAATTATCTTAAAATGAGTAATGTATTTTGCCCAGAATTATCATTGTACAATTATCTCAAATCTTTTTTTTTTTCTTCGTTTTGTACGAGATAAAACGCACACCCCCTCCTTCTTTCACCCATCACCCACGCCCGTCCTCCTCCTCACTCCTTTCACTTCTTTTACCTTTAAAGTAAGATTATTTTTTGCAATCTCATAGATCGTTTCAAACAACTTAGGAGACATGAAGTAAAAAGCTAGCTCAACAATCTGAGCGACAGACTATGGTTTCCTACCATTGGATACACAGTGATAGCACATCAAAAATCACCAAAAAAGCAAAGGCTGAGGCCTGATATTCATCCTTTCTGCTTACACTCTACACACAGCCCATACTCACTTCACCCTCTCGGCTCAGACCTTTGTTTCCGTCTCAGTAAACTCCACCCATCTTTTTACTCGGCTTCAGAGTAACAAGAGGCTGCGATTGAACAGTAATTCGATTGGTTTGGACTAATAGTATTACAGAATTTAGCCAATCACGCTACTTCCCATCCAACATCTCCCTAGGTACAATCAAAGATGTTCTAAAAATATCACTAGATACCACGTGGTAATGGATTCCACCGCTTGCGCGCGACAACACAATGGCGCGCGCCATTGCTCCGGCTAAGCGCCCCCCTTTCTGAACCGCCACTACCCGCCAGCGCTGATCTCTCTGTAGACGATCGAAACCTGTCGATGTGGAAGCCGAATCTCTTTATTCTATTAAACAAATCACGACAACGAGAGAACTACAATGTGTCAAAGATCTATAGAATTATTTTAAACTGTACCATGACTGGCTCTGGAACATATAATCTGTTATTGGAGTATTTTTTTCTTTTATTGTGTCAGTCTTCCCAACTTGTTGATTGATGTAAATTGAACTTTTCATTGATGCAGGTGTAAAGCTCATAATAAAAAAAAACGTTTATTTTAGTTAAGTTTGCATTTCTTCCATGTAGATGTCTTCACTAGATATTCATTTAAACGGGCATTCATGCTTGTAACTAATCATTCTATCCAATCAATATTAACGTAAAAGTTTAAATATACTTCTTTTAAAGGCCTACAATTATACTAGTTAAAAAGCAGTTCGTGGACATTATGACCGCTGATTGTGCGTTTATAGAACTTAAACCTGATCTACATGAGTTCTGCCTTTAAAATAAAATATATAAAAAAATTATTCTGTATGTTTTTAATTTACCTTTTTAACAATCCATGATTAGCATTGCTTCTGCGTTATGATAACAAAACAAGCAAACAAATATTGCATGACCGAGACCCGTCTGTACTTAGTCAATCGAGATTTTGCAGTGAAAGTCATAGGGAATGCGTTTATGTCTTTCTCCTGCCAAATTAGTTACATTGTGGTTACAATTTTTCGCATTCACCCTCGGTCAAGCTAGGTTGATAACAACGGGTCGTTTTCTTCCGTTTGCAAATGTTGGCAATCTAAATTTTGATTCTTAGTTAACCCTTGCAGCGCCTGCCATCCAGGTTCCCCTAATTGTTTCCCTTCAGTAGCTGCCTTTAGAATCAAGTCAGAAATCAAGACTGGGAATGATATCGAAATGTTACAAGCTAAATTTTTACACCAGCGGATTTGCCTAGGTTTTTTCTTAATTGTTTTTCTTCAAGGTTACATTGATGAGAAAACAAATCCATTTATGAAATGATCCACTGCGAAAATTCTTTGGATTACACCGTTAAATTAAAAAAAAAATTGAACAGAAACAAACTGCAACAAGACAAACATAGTTTTTGAAATTGGGTCACCTTAATGCAATTGTGAAAAAAAAAAAACATTAAAAATCTTTTTTTTTTTCACTTTTTCAAATTTAGTGACACCTTCAGTTCCGTAGTTTAAGTCAGAAGAAAAAAAGGTGTACCTTCAGTTCATTTAATATTAAATTGAACTTGTATGAAATCTTTTTATAAAAAAAAATCATCGAAATTGTTTACTTACAAAAGCACTTCTTGAGAGATAAAAGAAAAAGAACGTGAAGACCACAACATTCAATGAAAATAAACTAAGATCTTGTGCACTTGACCTCTAATTATGATATAATGTTAAAACTCATACGATATGAAATATTTCCTTTGCGTTTAGCTATACATGCATCGTTATTAATGCAATTAACATTAATAAACGGCTAGTACTACTTTGGACCTCATGGTGAAACTAGACTTCAAATTCAATTTGAAATTAATGAAGTTTACAAATCTGATAAACTTTATGCGACGGACAACCTTTCGTTCTCTCGAAGAGTTTTATTAGGTGATCCCATTTAAGATATACAATGTGCACAGGATAAACTCAGCATGTGAAAGATGCTGAAAACAAACCAATACAATCCATTTTGTCTTAGGCTTCAAGCATCTTTTTTTTTACAAAATTATTTTAATGACTGTTCCTTAAAGATTTATTATTTTGTTGGATCATCCTGAAATAAGATTCCTGAAAAGGTAAACATATTTTAATCTTTATATATTTAACGTGTTTGTTTTGAATCATGCGATACACTGTGTCTTAAAGACAATATGAAAAACAAAGCCTTAATAAGATTGCGACAGAATGCGCACCAACAACATTGCAATACAATATGCCTATATGCCGATGTGTTACACTTTGCGTAAATAATTATTCGACACCCTATGCCTGTAAAACAGTGGATGCACTAAGCTTAAATTCAAATCGAAACAATAAACCACAAAAAAATGCAATATTCTGGATTACAACTGTGTTCAAAAGGAACTATCAAAACAACGAATATTAAGTTAAAGAAAAGTTTTGTTTGCATATATCCAGGTAACTGAGACAGAATGCTTTCTTTATTCTTTTTTGAATATGCTGCAAAATGAGCGTGTAGGGTTTTCTCCCTAAATTCCAAAATAAAGTGATGGTGCTTTTTTTTTAAACCAAGTTCTTTTAGCGATCTAGTAGTTGTTTGTCATTAAGAGATTTTAATTTATTACATTGTGGCCTAAAATTTTCTTCAATAAATTTGTACGTGTCAATAGTAAATTCTTGTTTGACGCTCTACAAGAATCCTACATATTCGTTACTAGGTATGCAAAGAAGGATTTTAGGTCGCGCGGGTTTGCCTTAACAGCCGAAAGAACAAGTACGTATGGTGCTTTGTTATTGCATCATGACTATTTAAAGCTCGTTCGATCGTTTTCTTTTATTATTTTACGAAATCAATTGGCCTAATTAAACTTATTATTAAATTAACGTGGAGCGAATGCTAATTTTTGAAGCAGTTTTTTCATCGCTTACTTATGTAGGGCTTGTTAAATTTTTTATGGGGCCTAAAATTTGAAACACTTTTCGTATAGTAACAGATATTGAAAGTGTATTAGTTTCAGAAAATTATTGGCATGGGATAAAATCTCACCATGAGCGCGGTTCCATCCGCACGAAGGAGATACTTTTTTCGTTGTGGTTTTTTTTATATTTTTTTCATATGCTTTTTTGTTTATTTAGCATGAACTTTGAACCTTTTAGCTAATAAAGTTTTACATTAAGTTGTTATTTTTTGTTTGATTTGTCTCCTTGAATGAAAATGAAATAAATGTCTATTTACTTCGAGAAAAAGACCACTCATAACTTTGATTTCTTTCTTCAGAATAAAATGAAAAATTACATGATGATTTCCTTTCTTAATTTTTTCTTCAAAGAGAAACTTCATTGCTGCTTAACCGTAATATTTCATTTAAAAAAAGACTTTGGTCAAAGTGACACACGTTTTAATCTTTTATTTCTGCTGCTATATAAATGTCGGTTTTAAAACTCCGTTGTCCAGAAAATCTGTTCTTGTATCATCTTTGGTCGATCCATCAAAAGTCTATCAAATAAAGAAAAGTACTTTCAAGTACATAGAAAAGTGGTATTCAGAAAAAAATTAAGAAAGAAAAATTAAAAAAAAAAAGATTAAAAAGCGCATTTGTGTAATAATGACAGAAAAAAATCAATATTTTCCTCCTTCTTGTACCCTTCATAGACTCAGATATTATTATCATTAAAGTTTTAAAGTTTTAACAAAGTGTATTAGCTATGTCGTCTTTTTTCTATGCAAAATTTTATTTCTATCAAAGTAAAAATATAAACCAGAAGTTATCACAGACAAGCTAGTGATCTAAACTCTGAGTGGCTTCTGGTTTATTCTGTATAATCTAATTCAGATATAGAAAAATCGGAAAGATATTCTAATTGCCATTTGGTATTCTACTTTTGTAAAGTTAGTTTCGAGTCGAAAAATAATTTCATGTGATAAAGGAATGGAGACTAAAACATTTTTAGACACATCAATATGGCTTCTTTTAAAAAACAAGGATGCAAATATTTCTGGGTTTTGATTTTTTTTAATCAATGCAGATAATGAACTAGATATTGATCAATATAATTATATATATATATATATATATATATATATATATATATAATATAATTATATATTATATTGGAAATTAAGATCTAGGTATAGGTTTTGGTATTCTATTTTCTTTCTTTCTATTTCTCGCATCCTTCATGTTAAGGTGAATTTCCATGCAAGATACGATCTTAACATCGGAGAGCTTACCTGTTTCATCTAACCACAGCTACAATACGCTGCCCAGAAAACGTAGGCGACTTTTGGTACATTGCGGTTCGAGCAGCAATAAGTCGTCTGCCTAGAGGTAAAATGTAAGGTGTGTCTGCCCCAACAAGGTTTTGAAGATTCCCAATCCCTGTATGATATGGTGCAGTCTATAAAAAAAATAAATAAAAATTGGACGTTTGATTGTCTTTTTTATTGTTTTGTTGTTGTTGTTGTTGTTGTTGTTGTTTTTATAAAATGATTCAAAGTAATCAAAATTATTATGTTATTTGATTTTCTTTCTTTCTATTTCTCGCATTTTTCATAATACGGTGAATCGCCAAGCTCTCATTAACGTTTAGTAGGCATGGGAAATAATCAAAACCACCGATAAGAGTCATCGTAGAGAACTTTTGTGTGAATAGATAATTATATAACAAGGCTTTTGAGGGAAGCCTTAAATGTCTAAGGAGATTACATTATTAGCTCACTTTCCATCGTTTTAATTAATTTCCAATAGTTAACCGGGTATTTTACCTTTTCCTTATGACAAAGCGTATTTTCCTGAATGATTTTTCATGTGATATTGGAATTTTTTTTTTATTTTGAAATTAAAAAAAATATGGTATGTCACCACAGAAGAATGCACTTTTTTATATAAACATCTGTTTCTTTTACAAATACGATTTTATTTTGGCATCAATCCAACTTTCAAACCTTTATATCTGTGTTTAAGAAGCCTAATGATTATATTTTTCTCATTTTTATATTTCCAATTCAAACTATCTTTTCCCTGAATAAATTTTAACATCTATAAGTACTCAGAATTGCGTTACGATTTAAATTGATATTTTGCATACCAAAACTTGGCATACTTTCATTTTTAAAACGTATATGAAGGGTACTAAATTTTCAGAACATATGACTAATTTAAGGTTTGTTCTAGACACAAAACAAGAAAAACTGAGGCTTGCAAAAAACATGGATGGTTTCATTTTCCTCAGATTAAAAAAAAAATAGAGAATACCATTTTAGCGTACTATGTAACAGCTATTAATATCGTTTAAATACACTGCCACGATAAATGTTACTTTAAATACTTTTATTATTATTATTATTATTATTATTATTATTATTATTATTATTATTATTATTATTATTATTATTATTATTATTATTATTATTATTATTATTATTATTATTATTATTATTATTATTATTATTATTATTATTATTATTATTTTCATTATTATTATTATTATTATTATTATTATTATTATTATTATTATTATTATTATTATTATTATTATTTATATTATTATCATTATTTTTGTCATTTTTATTATTTTTATTATTGTTTTTCACTATTTTTATTGTTGTTGTTATTATTACAACAACAACAACAACAACAACAACAACAACAACAACAACAACAACAACTACTACTACTACTACTACTACTACTACTACTACTACTACTACTACTACTACTACTACTACTACTACTACTACTACTTACTGCTGTAAATTATGAAGTAGCACAGCAAAGAAGTAAACCAAATCTGTGCGTTCTCCTTAATGCATCTCCATTTCATTTATCTATCCACCAAGACCATAAATCGGTATGTGTTTCTAATGTTATTTATTGCAGATACAATATTGTAAAAAAATAAGTGGTCTTCATGGAAAAAAATCGAAGCACGTATCTCTCCACGACAGCCCATAAATGGTTTTGAGTACTTCTATTGTTTATATTAAAGACTGTTATTTCTTAGGAATCTCTCATAGTTCTTCACATTTATTTAGAAATGTAAACAGTGAGCTTAGACATGCCATTAGATTTAAATCAAAACAAATTATGATTATTTTCTTTTTATAAAACTTTAATTGTGAGGCTTTGATAAATAATTCCCTTGACTTTGTTTTAAATAGCAGAAAAAGTTTTTAGATGCACACAATTCTCTCTGAAGGCTAGTAGTTATCGATTCAGATCGAGTTACGCTGTGGCTTTATCAAAGCACGCTTTCAGTTGTGACGTCCTAATTACTGAAATTTCCTTTCTTTCACTTCAGTTCAGAAGACTTTCAAGTAAGCTTACAATTATAATCTAAATCATGTAGATTTTCCACGGGGACGATTTTTGTCAATGTTGTATTAAAATATTGCAAGAGAACTCTCTGCCCATTTCATAAATCTATGTGAGATATGCAGCTAAGCTTACATGCCGTGTCTATAAGTCCATATTCCTAGTAGCCTTGTTTGGTGAAAATTCCTGGTCTTTAAAGTTGTTCATATAGACTGGCTGATTAATGTTTGTTTTTTTTTTGCAGTTAATCATTTGATTGTTGTTGTTTTTTTCTTACACGATCTGAATATTTCTTATGTAAAGACTTGGTATTAGATCTAGATCTACAAGCCCTAAAGTCTAGCGACAGCTGGAATTCTATCATTCTATGCATCCATCTATGATGTCGTGAAGCTGTGAGCGGCTTAGACCTGACTTTTCCTTCAGTCACGGGATTAACGATAGAGCCCCGTGATTGGTCTCGTTTTTTGTACTATTGGCTTATTCACCAACAGGTATTATGTACTAAACAAAATTCAGTGTTCAAGCGCATTTTATAATTTAAATTCCTAAATTTTCTTTACTTTCCCCGCTACATTGGAGATTGGTCTTGGCAGATCAGTACTCAATCAAATTAATTTGTACCCAAGACGTAGTTTTGCAGGAGATAGGATAGAAAGTAATCAATGTTAATTTTAATATTAAAGAGAATAATGATAAATATATTGATGTTGACACAGCAAGATCACTCATAAACTTTTCTGGCCATGTGATGAGAAGGGATAAACTAGAACATCACATAACAACTGGAATGATAGAAGGAAAACGTTTCAGGTGAAAACATTGTGAAAAGATGTTGGATGGACTAACTAAGTATCTTTAAGCATGACGCGTGACAAAAGCTCTGAAAGCGACGAGAGATAGATGTTGGTGGAAGGTCTACACTAAAGAGCATGGCGCCTGATTGATTGATTGGATAGTACGAATATGAGTGAACGTTTTGTGAATTGGTGGTACGTTGTTTGAGCATAAACAAAATAAAAGAGAGTCAATACATGTTAAAGAATTGTAAAGATTAATTTATTACTTACAGTGCTCTGCCGTTGTGGCGACGGCCATTGCCAAGATCAAGAGGAGACAGATCTTCATCATAGATGTCTGGTAGAGTTCTAATTCTTTGTGGTGTAAGATGCTGCTGTCGATGCCTGCTGCTTTCTGATATTCTCGTAAAATCAAAACCTTTTATAGCCGTCGATCGGCTCGACAAATGGATTGATTTGCATTAACTTTGATACATGTCCAACAGTAATCTCATAGAATCAAACATAACAGTCGCGTGCAAAATAATTATCTCTATATAAACCAATTAAAAAAAAAGGTCCCCTATTGCATTCATCGCATTTGAAGTTTTGATATCAAAGGTATATTTTTTAACATAACTATGGCATGTATATGAAAAAAAAAGTTCAAGCCGAATATCTCTCGCTTGCATTATCTGATGTGGAAGCATTACAATAATCAAAATTCCATCAACTTCAAAAAATAAAGAAAAAGCGTTTAAACAATATGCTGCTATGCTGAATAAAAAAAAAAGACCGTGACATGCTTAATAATAGTACATGTAAACTTCAGTAGTTGCGATATGTAAAATTGAATCGTAATTATTGTCGAAGGATGATGTACATGAAAAGGTGGTAGTGTAAGGCATTTTGTTATTTGAATATTTGATAATTTGAGTACAGACTATGATTAAAAATTGATAGCGGCTGTAATGATCTTACTAGATGGGTAATGTTGGATCATCACTTTGTTGAGTGGCTAATCGCTAAACTTATATTTTGTATAGCATTTGTATGAGATTGCGTGTTTTACACGGTGTTTTGTAATTTTCTTTCAGCGGCTGTATGAGAGCTACTGACTAGGGTTTTTTTGTTGTAAAGTTGGGTTTTAGTCCTTATTTTTAGTTTGGTTTTCATTGGGTTCTAGTTACAGACTGGACAGCTTATTTTTTGTATCTTAATTTTGTATTGTCGGCTGCAATAAAAGAAACGATCAAAATTTACATCAACACAGTTTTTATTTTCTGCACACTTACCTGTCGTGCCTTACCACTAGCCACATTACTCATTAGTTTGTCAAACCTGGTAGCTTAGTTGGAATTCGCTAAGTTTACCATTAAAACAAAGTGAATTCCTGGCGTTGTCGAACAACTTATACTTTCATACAAACACAAAATATTTCACACTTTATCACACCGAACCTGTAGAGTAGAGAGACAAACTTTATGGAGTAGGGAGTAGGCATATAGCCAATATTGGACAATTTTGCAGGATTGTTCATAGTGCCTATAGTGTCCATAGTGTGTTAGGTCTATACTACTGCTACCACACACTCACCTTATCGAGTCATTCTTTTAAGGCACTATAAATATATTTACATAGGCTTGCAGTTTTAAAAGGGAGAATAGAATGAAGCATAGTTTTATTCGCACCTGACCCATATTGGAGAACTAAGTATTTTATCCATTTCGGTAAAGGTTCTTTTCTTACCTGTTATTATGTCAAATGAAACTTTTATTCAATGACTGATTTTGTAATTTGGCGTCTCGTGGCCTGTATGGATCAATATGTTTGTCTCTGAGAACTTATGTGTTCTAAATGACTCGGCCGTCTGAACTTATTACTATCATAGTCTTTTTTGTGTCTAAATGTTGAAGAAAACTTTTAACAGGTTACAATTTAGCAACTACCCTTACTCTCTATGGTTGATATCTCAGTCAAGGCTATTCATAAGATCTAAGGCATGGATATCAAATCTTGATTCGTGATATTTCCAAACAATACCAGGAAGAAAATACAGCCAAAGCAGCAGATATCAGATTTAGCTTAAGCCCTTCAATACTTGGCATTCTTAAAAATAAAACAATTAGCATTGCTTATGCGTTATGATAACAAAACAAGCAAACAAATATTGCATGACCGAGACCCGTCTGTACTTAGTAAATCGAGATTTTGCAGTGAAAGTCATATATCACCCTAGGGAATGCGTTTATGTCTTTCTCCTGCCAAATTAGTTACATTGTGGTTACAATTTTTTGCATTCACCCTCGGTCAAGCTATGGTAATAACAACGGGTCGTTCTCAACCGTTTGCAATGTTGGCAATTTACATTTTGATTCTTAGTTAACCCTTGCAGTGCCTGCCATCCAGGTTCCCCTGATTGTTTCCCTCCAGTAGCTGCCTTTAGAATCAAGTCAGAAATCAAGACTGGGAATGATATCGAAATGTTACAAGCCAAATTTTTACTCGAGCGGATTTGCCTAGGTTTTGTCTTTTTTCATCTTCAAGGTTACATTGTTGAGAAAACATATCCATTTATCAAATGATTCACGGCGAAAATTGTTTTGATTGGACCATTAAATTAAAAAAAAAACTGCAACAAACTGCAACAAGATATACATAGTCTTTGAAATTGGGTCACCTTAATGCAACTCTGAAAAAAAACAAAAAAACATTAATAAACTTTTTCTTTTCTCTTCTTCAAATTTAGTGACACCTTCAGTTCCGTAGTTTAAGTAAGAAAAAAAATGGTGTATGTTCGGTTCATTTGATATTTAATTGAACTTGTATGGAATCTTTTTATAAAAAAAATCATCGAAAATGTTTACTTATAAAAGCACCTCTTGAGAGATAAAAGAAAAAGAACGCGAGGACCATAAATTTCAATGAATATAAACTAAGATCTTGCGTATTTGACCTCTAATTATGATGTAATGTTAAAACTCATACGATATAAAATATTTACTTTGCGTTTAGGTACACACGCATCGTTATTGATGCAATTAACATTAATAAATGGCTAATACAACTTTGGAACCCATACAGTCATGGTGATACTAGACTTCAAATTCAATTTGAAATAAATGAACCATCATTGGTTACAAATCTGATAAACTTTATGCGACGTACAACCTGTCAATTTTTTGTCGTTCTCTCGAAGGGTTTTATTAGGTGATCCCATTTAAGATATACAATGTGCATAGGATAAACTCAGCATATGACGTCGCAAAATGTGAAAGATGCTGAAAACAAACCAATACAATCCATTATGTCTTAGGCTTCAAGCATCTTTTTTCACAAAATTATTTCAATGACTTTTCCTCGAAGACTTATTACTTTTTTGGATCATCCTAAAAAAAAGATTTTAAGAAAAGTGGTAGTAGGTATATTTGCTAATCAGTGAATCTTTTAAATATTAAAATGTTTAAAGTATTAGATCATAATGGTGTGACAAAAGAGGCCCGACCAGCAAAAATAAACATTTTAAAAACTTTTTTCGTTGTGCTTCTTTCTCATTTTATATTGAGAAATGAACCACTAAAACCATAAGAAAACCATCAGTTTAGCCGTTGCCAACTAGTGACCGCCCAGGATAGGAGGCTATAAGAATAATCAACAGTGTTCTACACCAAAAGCGGGGTTTCTCATATTCGCAAGGTAAAGATGTCATTTGGTTGAAATTCTTAAATTGTCAAAATTATTCAAAAATGCATATCGTATAGGTCAATCAGTATGTGTAAAATAGGCAGAAAGTCCTTTTAACAGAAAAAAAGCAATCCCTTACTTACTGTTTGATTTCATCTAATCGAAGAAGAGCAGTAAACAAAGTATGTCTTAAGCATATTAACTCTTCAGTAATTCACACATCACACATGAACAAAAAAAAAGACATGAAGCGTAAAAATCATCATAGACCAAAGACAATTTTTTTAACGATAGGTTAACATCCATTTTTTAGTTTTTTCTGATTTTTTTTTCTAATTTTTTTTTTTTAACAATTTATTACTATCCGGCAATCTTATATTTTGTTT
>JAWDGP010004366.1:750000-802500 GCA_033675545.1 Elysia crispata | reverse complement strand
TACATAATGTATATATTATGGGATTTTAGATTTTGGCTAAGCACCATTGCTATTGTAGGTACAGTATAGGGTCAACTCGACTTTTCTTGAAAGTCCACATGACTTGGCTTGTGTGTCTTTATACCGACTACGCTTTTCCCCCTCTCTATCAATGCATTATATTAGTGCTCAACTGGCTATTTTATTATATGGATAATGTAGGCGTTGCTTGATACATAAATGTGTTTTTTATACTCGCTCATTGCAAAAAGGTACGATGTAGAATTCAACACTAAACTATAATGCTTGTTTACACGTAAAATGTGCTGCTAGCAACTTCATTTCACTTACTCATTTAAGCAATAGAAGGAGAACTTTTTTTTCATATTTTCCTGCATATTCTGAAAGTGTTTTTATAAAGAACGACGCCGTCTTTTTAGGTATTTGTCTCAACACTAATTGGCACGCCGCCCTGCTCATGATGGTCTTGCCACAAAATGTCGCTGCATCGTGCGATTTGCGCCGGACTTGCCCGCAAATGACAGCAACATGTTGCCACTTAGAAACTGTCTTTTTTGTTTTCTTTCACTGCAATGTGCATCCTAGACCAGACATTAATTCGTGATAAATAATAAACAGCCTATAGGAAAGAACTAGAGAGATGGAGAAAAAGAAAGAGAGGGAGAAATAAATAAATAGAAGGATAGAGACGATAAGAGACAGAGATAAAGTGACAGGGGGAGAGAGAGAAAGAAAGAAATAGAGAAATAGAAAAGACAAAAGAGAGCGAGAGACATAAATATAGAGACGGAGAGAGAAAGAGAGAGGTGGAGAGAGAGACAAAAAGAAAGAGGGAGAGGAGATAGATAGATAGATAGATAGATAGAGAGAGAGAGAGAGAGTGAGGGAAAGAGAGAGTAAGGAAGAAGGATGTTATACTTTCGTAAGTTTTCAAATAATATACCGCATTTCAAATTGGTGGATCATACAATAGATTTGCTTTTTCAACGCAACGTATAGCAAAAAAATAAATAAATAAATTATAGTTGGCGCGTTCATTGTGTTAGCAAGTTGGCATTATATGAAACGAAGAGTTTTATCGAAACTATCACCATTGGGAACAATTCTGATTAATTCTCATATAGATTAAAAGCTTGTCTGTTTGGTCATTTTATCTTCAATTACAATGCGGATTTGGAACTAAAATTGTTTTTTTAAAGGAAATAAGATCTTACAAAATTTCAATAATAGAAGGCGCTTATAATAGGAGCAAAGCAAGTGTTTCGTCAAAGACTTTGATCAAAGAAGTCAATTCATTATTTTATCCTCTTTTTTTTCCTCCTCAGAGACCCCTCTCATCACATCAAATTAGGTGCAAGCGGAATGTTAGGGTCGGGTCAAACCTGTGTCCTCAATATAACACTGTGTAGATTTATAGCAGCATGTGGGTTATCCACAGCATAACTATTGTTCACAACTCAATGGTTTGAGTCAGAGATAAAAAAATGATTTAAATGTGTATGAATTTACAGATTCGAATTCTGAACTGCACCTAAAACGTTGCAAAATGATCTCTAAGCGTTTAGAAATAATTAGCCACAGCTTGAGATTTTTCAAGGTGCAAATTGACTAATGCTGGCAGTTGAGACTCATACCTATTTCAAGCGCATATGAAAAATTTTAGACGGACCCTGTTTTAGAAATAACAATGGAACTGAATTGATATTCCTTTTGAAGTAATGAAGAGAAAACCGTATTTGCTGCGGTGACTATGATTCCATTGTGGCTTAACCCTAGATTACAGGACATAAAACCCGGTGCTTATTTCAAGCGCACACGGTTTAGGTAAACCATTTTTTAAGAAATGAAAATCGAAAGAAAGTAATATTTTTATTGATTGATCTGATGAAAAGTGTACTGTAATTATCCGCGGTGATTGTGAACCACTAGTGGTGCATTTAAGTCGCACCATTTCATACTATAAACGTCGAGGTTTCATGAATATGATACGTGTTTATATCTCAAAAGAAAGAGAGAAAATCCTTTAATACAATATGTTTGATGCAAGGACAGTTGTATTGCAGCATGTCTGTGGGCGTGGCTTGATATATGAGGAAAAAAAATAAGTTAGTAATACGACTAACTTAGGTTAGAACTAAAAACCACATTCGCGTTACGCCACATAATTTATCTTTTCATATGTATGGGGTTTCCATGAACATTTAAAGGATCATGCCCACGCCCTCACTGAGCTGTGAATTTTATGCGTTTTATTTTCAGTAGATGTATACGCAACACTGATCTCATATGCATAGATTTTACTCTTTTTGGGTGGATTGGATTTAACTAATGAAAACAGGTAATGTTGTGCCTACTAAGATAGTAGGTCAAAGGTTAAAAACATTGTTCTTTTGTTTTGTTCAGTTGTACTCTTCTTTATAACTCATTGAGAATTAGTGTTATTAATATTATATCATAAACATTATTCAGTAATGATAGCATCTTTACTAGTGGGGAACGCAATGGAGTCAGAGAATGTCAATTTTATTTATTGCGATTTCCTCTTTTAATCAACGGTCATGTTTATGACATGTGCGTACTGACGGATTTTAGTTTTTAGCGATCAAGTAACAACACAGAGGATTGGCCGGCTGATATGATATCCTCCTCAGTCCCTCGCGAAATAAATTTATGTATCCATCGTAGAACATTACCAGCTCTTAAGAAGTTGTCATCTCGTGTGTGGAAGTTGTGTGAACAGACCCGATACTTGGACAGCGCTAGCACATGGTAGAAAATCAGTCTTAGGGAATCATGAGCAGGCTTATAAGTGTGTAACAAGAGCTGACCGATTTATGCAAACATACAAACGTCATCAGGGTGTAAGAAGTCGTGAACGAAATATGCAAAACACACCTAGATCTTCAGGGTATAACAAGAAATGAATGTTATTTGCAAAAAGGGAAAAGTCATTCAGATGTAACAATAACTGAATGATATATATATATATATATATATATATATATATATATATATATATACAAAAATACGAAAAGAGCTTGATCATGAAGTTGTAACAAGAGCTAAATGATGTATGCAAATAGACATAGGTCATCAGAAAGGAAGAAATAGAGAAATAGAAAAGAAAGAGATAGGGAGAGACATAAAAATAGAGAGAGGTCATCAGGGTTGAGCAAGATTTGAATAAAATATGCAAATAGAGAGAGGTCATCGAGTTCTAACAAGAACAGCACGGCATGCAAACAGAGCTGTTTAATCAATTTGTAACGAGCGCTGACCGAGATAAGCCTATACAAATAGGTCACAAGTGAGTAACAGGTAATGAAACGGTATATGCAAACAGGGATACGTAATCGAGGCGTAACAGAAGTTGAACGATGTTTGTGTAAGCGGATGGAAAGTTTGGTGGTCTTTTGTGTGATTTTATGTATTTTTTTTTTAATTCTATAACGTTATAGGCCATTTGTTTATTGGCGCTAACTTGGTTATCCACCATTCTAGCGGTTTATTTCCATTTTTATAATAGTTCATTAGATAATTTGTTATAATGATTACATTGACTAGCCGATCTATTCTTTTGTTCCTGTCCAGCTGGCCAGAGAAGATTTTTCTTCGGTCGGCTTGGGACGTACTTTGATTCGGGGAACTTTAAGAATTTAGGGAAGCTGTTAGTCGTACTAAGTTTATGTGATGCTTTGATCGTAAGATGTGAGATGTAACGGACTGTTTCTATGATCTCGGTCGGGTATAGATATTCTGGCAAAACGGGTGTCCAGCTCGACGGGGGAAAATTTTGCACGTCGGTCGGCGTTGACCTTTGTGGGGGAAAGTTTAAACGTAGATTGGGAAAAGCGGGGAACTCTTTGTCAGGGAACTTTGCCGACTAACTTGATATTATTTAAGTAGTGATTATAAAGACCGGAAGTCAGTACAGTTTTGGATTTTTTTAAGAGTGGGCCTACGTGCCATGAGCATTGTTATATATTTTGTTACCAAACCTTCGCTTGAGAAATGTAATGAAGCACTGAATGCTGTTTGAATTTCTGCGATTGAGATTGTGGATTTTTTAATTCTATTTTGGAGTACTTGCTTTGTGTCTGGATTTTATGTGTATGGTATACCTCCGTGATTCGGGGTAAGTTGTATTTTGGAATGTAGTGTTTAATACACGTATTATAAGTCGTATGCTTAATTAGATTTAGCGCTAGACAGTGCCTTGATTAATTTATAACTTTAACAGGTTCTGAATCACATTCTCAGTATAAATTAAATGTTAATTGTTATCTTTTTTCATACAGTCGTGAGTTTAGTGACATGGGAGTGACTAAAAATATTTCCCTATTTTTCTTTATTATGATGCCATTGTGATATATATATATATATATATATATATATATATATATATATATATATATATATATATATATATATATATCGTCTTATAGTTGTGTAATTGGATGTGTTACTCATTATAAATTGTTTACCATTTATTTTTAAATTCATTACTACTAATTGGCCGATTGAGTCATTGCAAGTGTAACTGGGCTAGCCCTATATTTCTAGGCTTAAGTCTGTGGGAGACAGGAGTTAGCGCCCCTTCTCCTGGTAACTGACGCTCCCATGTAGGTGATGCAATGAATTCATCAGAGCTGGACGGTGGTCATGCTCTCGGTGTCGCGCCAGAGCGTGACCCTACCTTCGCCTCCCCTCTCTTAGTTACTGTCTCAGTGTATTGCATGGGTTGGATGTATGTAGTGGGACCAATTGTAGTGTTGGATTGGAAGGACAGTGAATGGGCGGTCCTAGAATGCAAATTAGATCTCTGACTTCGCTCATGGAGAGAGCAGTTGGTTTGACCTAAATACTTTTTTTTATTACTTTTGTTCTATGGGGTTGTTAAATAACAATTATGATTGGCTTTCTTAGTTGTTTTGTATAAATCTACCGCATCCATACTTGTACTTACATGTACATGTACGTTAATGTTCAGTATGTTTTTTTTTAAATCATTAATTTTGTCAAGATTTTCATTGGGTTGGAACTTTAACTAGTTATTAGAAGTCGATGGGCTCCCGGTGGTTACACCCCTAAGCTAGGATTACAGCAGAGTACCTGTTGTGAGGGCTTGTTCTTAAATCCAACTTGTGTTATTTGTAGGCGAGGCGGAGCACCCTGTTGAGGAACTGACCTCACGCTTAGTTTCACTGGGTTGTGTAAGAACTTACAGTGGTCTTAGAAGTATGATCTCTATCGCCTCGGGGCTTTGATCTCACTTTGTGCGGGGGAATAGCTAGTGGAGTAGATGGAAAGGTAGTGTGGCTTATATATATATATATATATATATATATATATATATATATATATATATATATATATATATATATATATTCTTGTAACTAGGGTTAGCTGGAAGAAGTCAATGATTTACTAGATTAACCGATTGAGCTTGTATTTATTTCATCCACCTTGGGTATGCTAGCGTATGGATTACTAACATAATTTACTTGCTTATAATATTTTAACGACGTTTGGTTCACCACCATCGTAGAGATGTTAATTCATTGTCTTCGTTCTTTTATGTCGTGAATACTTTATTATAGATCTTATGGTCATAAAAAGGTTATAACGGTGTTTATGTTTATTTTCATTTTCAGGAAGAATCTACTTAATCTACTTAGTCTACTGAGCTATTTGAGTAAATTGATTTTGAGCACCTCCTAATTGGGTTCTTTGAAACTTCTTTCTGGGTTCTTATAGACGTTCTTTCTAACTTTCTTTGTGACGTCTATGTAGCTTCTTTGTTGTTCTAATCTATTCCAATCTTTTACAACCTAAAAAAGCTCTAGTATAGACTGTTTCAAACTTACCTGTGTGCCTTATTTTGATTATTTCGTTATCACAGCAATTAATTAGTTAGTTAATTTGTTTAGTGTGTTTTGTGTAATTTGGATAGTTTTTCCTCTCTATATTTAGAGAGAGACATAGAGTCCACCAGCCAAAATCTGCAAAAAAGGTTGGGTCTTCAGGGTGTAACATAAGCTGATCGATACATAGAAACAAGAAACAAGGGTGAAGCAATAAATGAATGGTATAGGAAAACAGAGCTAGGTTATCGGGATATAACAGGAAATGAACGATGTATGCAGACATACCAAAGTCAACATTGTGTATCGAGAAATGAATGTTGTATACAAACAGAGCCAGTTTATCGGTTTGTAACAACAACTGATCAGTATAAGCAAAGATAGCTAGGTCATTAGGGTGTAACAAGAGCTGAACGATAAATGCTGTCAAAGTTAGGTCAACAGGTTCTATCAAAAGTTGAATGAAATATGCAAATACACCTAGGCCATCAGGGTGTAACAAGAAATCAACGGTATATGCAAACAGACCTACGTTATCATGATGTAACAAGAGATGGGCGATGTATGGAAAGAGACCTAGCTCATCAGGGTGTTACAAGAAACGGCAAATGTATGGAAACAGACCTAGGTCATCAGTGTGTAACAAGAAATGAATGATATATGCAAGCACACCTATGCTATCAAGGTGTATGCAAAAAGACCTAAAAAGAGGGGTGTAACAAGTAATAAATGGTATATGTAACCAGAGCTTGGTCATTGTGGTGTAACAAGATCTAAACGATGTCCGCAGATAGAGCTAGGGGGCAACAAGAAATAAATGGTTTATGCAAACACATCTAGGTCATCAGGTTGTGCGATGAGCTGATCGGTATATACAAAAAGAAATAAAACATCTTGATGTAACATGAGCTTAACTACTTATGTAAAAAGATCTTGCTCAGCAACGTGTAACATGAGCTGAACGGTATATGCAATCAGAGTTAGGTCATCAGGGTGTGAGAAGTGCTGCAAAATATATGCAAAACACAACTAGGTCATCGGGGTCTAACAAGAAATAAACAGAATACTTAAAAAGAGCCAGGCCATCGGGATGTAACCAGAACAGCATACACAGCGCTAGGGGATTAGAGGATAACAATTAATTACCGGTACATGCAAACAGAGCTAGGTTATAAGGGTGTAACAGAAGCTGAACGATACATGCAAAAAGACATAGATCATCAGGCTCTAACAATGAATGATGAGTATTTGCAAACAGAGTTAGGTCATCATGGTATAACGAAATCTGAACGATTTTTGCAAACAAAGCAAGGTCATTAAGGTGTAAAAAGAACTAACGGTGTTTGGAAACAGTGCTAGTTTATCAGGGTGTAAGATGAGCTAAATGATATGTGCCAACAGGTTATGCTGATCAATGTGTAATAAATGCAAATACATCAGGTTATCAGTGTGTAATAAGAAATGAATGATGAATCGAAACTAGTTCATCATTGTGTAAGAAGAACTGAAAGATGCCTGCAAACAGATCTAGGTCATTAGGGTGTAACAAGAGCTGATAGATACACGCAAACATAACTATGTCATGAGTGTTTAATAAAAAATGAATGATATTTTCGACGAGAGCTAGGCCATCTGGGTGTAACGAGAACTGAGCGGTGTATGCAAACAGAGTTAGATCATCAGGGTGTAACTAACGCTGAGCGATATAGGTAAAACACATCTAGCTCATCATGGTCTAAGAAGATATAAATGGCTGATGTAAACAGAGCTAGGTCATCGGGGTGAAACGAGAAATGAATAGTACTTAGAAAATGAGATAGTTCATCCGAGTGAAACAAGAGTTGGATGATATATGCAAACATAGCTATGTTATCAGAGTGTAATATGAGCTGAACGATATATGCAAACATAGTTATGTTATCGGGTTATAACAAGAACTGAACAGGATAAGCAAAGACTCTTAGGTCATCAGGTTGTACAAAGAAATGAATTATGTATGCAAACATAGCTTGGTCATTTTGGGGAGGAGGGGGGACAAGAAAGGAATGGTAAATGCAAACAGAGGCACAATAAATGAATGGTATATGCAAACAGAGCTAGGTCATCAGGTTGTATCAAGAAATGAACCATTTATGTAAATAGACTTAGGTATTCAGGGTGCAACAGGAGTTGAAAGATATATGCAAACAGTGTTAGCTCATCAGTATGTAACAAGATTCTTTTCCCTGTTATTCTCCCAAGAAAAATATAGAGATTATAGACTTTCAGAAAATTAATTAATAATATCGGCTCCTTGAGAGGATAATTCTAACAAAGTAACACCTTAAACAAATCACCTAAATCATGGATGAGTAGGAATAATCTTTCTCTTTCTGTGAGCCATTGTGTATCCTGATAATTTTCCTGGAAGCTGGGGAAAATAGACTCTATAAGGTCAATTACTGATTTTACAGATTTCCAAAATACGGAGGCAAATAATATCAGGCTGTTCTATTACTGGCAGAGAGCCGTCTCCAAGTGACTACGCCGCATCTGTCGTCTGAATATGTGTGTTGGTCCTAAGCTTATATACTTTTTCATCTGATCACAGAGAGGACTTCGTGAGTATGCATTCACAACGTTCGCTCTTGTGCTATACCTGATAACTGGTAAGGCCTGTCGGAAGTCCCGCACATTAAAGCTGCAATGCCTCCCATGGGGATTTCAGCATTTGTCATGTCCCTCGAGGTTCTGTCAAGGGCTTCGAAAACTATTTTGTTTGACAAAGGGGCTTCATCATTTATAATGGCACTACAATCTTGAATAAGGCGTGCAAGTGCCGTTTCTTTCTTGGTGCAGCAAACTGGCAGTTCCGTCTGGGTGAGGTTCAAAGGGACTTTAAGCGTGCTGTGAGTGGTTCCTCCCCTTGTTAGTAGCGTAGCAGCAAGACTACTGCTGGCAGTAGCAATACTCTGACAGCGAAAGGATGCCAAAATTGTTTCCATGAGAAATATTCTTCCCACATCCACCTAGAGCGTAAAAAAAAATAAAAAAAAAAACCCAACCCCCCCCCCCCAAAAAAAAAAAAAAAAAAAAAAAAAAACCCGTTCACTTCTTAAACAACAGACACAAAATCATTGTAAATGTGAAGCTGAGGAGACCTGTGTTTCTAGCTGATATATCTTCTTAATGTGCAATATCATAGGTTGTTTCTCTTGGGTATTCCATACCAGTCCTTTCAACCAATTCTGGTCTGGTGCAGGGAGACAATAGCCACGTAGCGGCCTTCCTTCCATTCTAAGGACTAAATGCTCTAGTGCTGCCAATGAGGCGTTATCACTGCGATCATCTGATGTGCCAAACCTGTGGATGAAGTCTTCGGAGAGTTCGGTCTTGTGATTAAACCACAGTTCTAATGGATTACTTGGGTTGCAGTATTTGAGGATGATGGCAAGCAAATTACATAATGCTGCTGGTGAGGCGCTGACTACTGCTTTTTGAAGTGTAAGAAAATACACGGTCATCTTCAAGAAGTCCCTTCATTTGGCATGCCTCCCTGTAGGTTACACAAAGCACATCATTGCATACTTTGAGGTACTGAAAGCTTTTGGACCCTATACATGCTGGAGTAAAAGCCTCAGTTAAAAATATTCGTTCTGTCTTGGGTTAACTGTATAGACTCTTCAGATGACATTTCCTTCGAACACCTCTTCTCCATCCACCGTTTTGCTCCGCTTATGCCAACTCCAAACTTTGTGATTTTCCATGTGTAATAACGGGGAATGTCGACATGAAGCATCGTGCCAGCAAAGGCATCTCGCTGGCAAAAGTGGAAAATGCTGTAACAGGAGTGGTCACTGGTGGTTCTGCTGCTGTTTTCACTGCTGCGGTGTGCTCTGTAAAGTATACACGCTGGCTGTTTACCACATGCACAGCAAGTGAACGACTGGTGGTGAACGTTCATGCATCGACATATGAAAGATTTTCCATTGGCCTCTGTGCTGCCAATGTAGCGGGCATTCACAAAGCTCTTGATCTCATCGCCCTCTCCGTTTCTTTGAATCTTAAAAGTAGCTTGATCTGTGCCCTTGGGTAATATTTCAGAACATATTTGAAGTTTTTAACGGAGCTGCAGATTTCTTCGTTGACATGACAACTCAATTGACGCAGGAGCCATCTGTTGTGAATGGTTTTCGTTACCGTCCTTTCACCTTGAATAGATCTAAGTGCAGCAGTCTCACCGCCATCCTCAGACTTCCTCATTCTGTACCTGAGATAGAAGTCTGCACCCAGCTGATAAGAATGTTTTTGGGAAGGATTTGCTGCCCACTTATCTTTTATGCATGTTACTGAATCATTTTCTTCTCAGCATGAGCCGTGAAACATTTGTATGGTAACAATATCATACAATTCTTGATCTATGTCCTTGGTGGGGATCTCCGCACAAGCAGTTCTGTCATACAATTCTCGCGCAATCTTGCTTGCTCTAATTAGCCATAACAGTTTGTGGACATGGGGATGACCACGCTTCTGAAACTCTTTAGAGTACAGCCATGCGTGAAAGTCCCCAAAAGACACATTTTTTTTTCAAATAGTCCAGTAGCTTCTAGACTTTTCAACAAAAAGCTCTTACAGTCAAGTCAGGACTATCGTGAGCTTTCTGTCCCTACTTGTAGTAGGTTTGAATTCCTGGCCATTTTTGGATTTGTCGTAAGGGTAATGAAACGATCTGGATACCCATAATGCTAACATATGTCATGCATGGTGTCCTGTTGTCTTTCGCACGTGTATCTGGATCCTCCAGTAAAAGTGGCTGGTAGGATGACTCGTTGACCGACATTTGCTGAATCACCATCTCCAGCAAACATTGTATCTCTAAAGGCTCCATAGCTGTCAGCCCTGAGCGTGCCTTGTTCTCTGCGATAGAGACATAGGAGCTCGGTTTCGATCTTTGCATACGTGTCTACTGCATACTGCTGGAACAATCGTCTCCCTAAAATGAGAAAGTTGTCGCTTCGTTGATAAAAATGAAAACAGTTGTAGTGCAGCTGAGAAACTTTGAGAAACTTTGTGCCTGATTGTCAGTTCAAGTTGCTGACTCCATCCATGGCTCCCTGTGGAAACCAGAAATGTATACTGAAGAGTATCATAAGCTGGACAAAGCTCATTATTATATTTGATTAACGGAGTCCTCAAGTAAATGCAGTAAGATGTCCCGTTGGCCAACAGGCTCTGTAGGCATCACTATACCCACCTCTTTGGTTTCTGGCGCATTAAATCTTCTCTCTGTTTGACAAGAGGACGAGGATTTTCATATATAAAAATGCTGAAGTTGTCGTGTTGTTTCGCCTGACGAATTCCATAACGGTTTAAAGCTCTCTGATGTAAACATTTCTTTCCACGAGTATATCTTGAATTTTGTTCACTAACTGGAGCCTTAGGCCACCAGTTATACTCATTCTGGTGATGAGTTGGGTCACCTCTCCATCGATGAAATAAACTTGCAAAAATTTCGTAGTTCCATTTCGAGCAGGTGCCAGTATGCCAGTTAGGTGTCACACTTGACCTTGCAAGCGAAAAGTTGGATTTCCAGTCTGGAAGTGTCACTTCATCACAGTCAAAAGAGGTGATTTGAAAAGCACAATTATATTTCATCAGATTAGAAAGGGAGTACTCTGATACAGAGAAATGGCCTGGGTATACGGTCCTTAAATCTTACGGTAGATGAATCTGTGAGGATCAAGATCGACTTTACCATTGTTGTTACACATGGCTTTAGTCTCTCCAGGAAATGTTGATGCCTGGCAATATTCACATATAAACGTCACTTTTTTTTCTTGGCTTGTAAGATGAAAACCTTCTGGAGTTCAGCTTAGTGCAACCGGTAGGATTGTGGTGACAGCTGGTGCAGTTAGAGGAGAGCAGAAGTGTGATCATTGACCTAGGTAGGTATGGTAAACCAGCGTTATTTACAAGATTTTCATCAACAGCTTTGGCCACTTCAGGCGGTTGGTTTTCATTCGCATGACTATTTGACCGCAATCGTTTAGCACCAGGAGTGTTTCGTCAAAGGCCGAGTGCTCTACATTTTCTCTGCATAGAGGTTTCGTGTAATGTGGTACGAATAAGAAAAAAAAATAATGGAATTGAATGAATGAAGAATTTCAAGCTTTTCCTCAATATGACTTTCTGCAGCAGATAATAACCAAAAAAAAAAAAATATATATATATATATATATATATATATATTTATATCTATATCTATATATATATATATATATAACATAAATATATATATATATATATATAAAATTTATATCTATATCTTTATCTATACATGGCAATGTTAATTGATATAAGCTAAAGTCACTTGCAAACACACATATCTAACTTACTTTGGTAGACTACTATTACAAGTATGACATTGTTTCTCTCTAGCTGACTCGTATACTATTTTCATTCCGGTCAAAATATGTATCCTTGCTAATTTATTGCAATTTAAAATGATCTAGACCTCTAATTTTGGTAGCATACTGCTATTGTAGGCATGGCACAGTACCTAGAAGTTGTTCTTAGGTAGACTTAAGCCAAGACCAAAGCCATATCTACTTTGCTACTTCACTATCATTTTACTAGTTACCTACTTTGTGTTTTGATCTGCACCTTAAGTCGATCGAGCAAGACTTCCGTAGTTACAGAATGATAAAATGGTGCACGAAATTAGTAATCGTAAATTAGCTTATGTTGACGAAACAAAGTATTTATTCGTTTAAATAGCCCTCCATGATTAACTCAATGTCCAAACGTTGGAGTTTGTCTTAAGATTTGACAGACTGACAATGTCACGGAAACGCAGAAGAAAAAGATTTGAGATAATTCAACAATGATAATTCCCCGCAAAAACGTATTACACTTTTTTAATTGACTTCCAAACATATCGCATAGTAAGGTAAAAAAAAGTGTTCCGGTTTCATGGATATTTTCTTTCCTTCGAGAACGCAAATGATAAACAGACATTTTTTTTTTTTTGCATTTTTCGCAAAGCAAAGCCTTTATATTTTTCTGTAAACCTAGAATCTTCCTAAGCAGCTGTCTGTGTGCCGTTTTCAGTTGTTTCTCTGGTACCTGAAAAATTCATTTGTTGTAAAAGCAGCTAATTATCAAGAGCTCTGTAAAATAACTTTTATCCAAGTAATGGTTTTTATTTCGACTTTTTTATTCTGACTTTTTAAAGTTTTACTAGTACAGCCAGAGTAAACTGCAAGCTCTCTTCATCATACTTTCAGGTGATTTCATTTCTAACAAGATCTGCTAACTTTGTTTTATTGATTTTAACTTATTGTTTTACTTCTTAGAAGCAAACGTTATTCGAAAGAATAAAGTCCACATTATTTAAAGTAGATGAAAGAATTGATAGAAACTATTCCATTTCACTTTTCTTTTTTGGGTATGATGAATCAATTGAAGAAAATAAGTACAAAAAATATCACTTAAGCCAAAATGACAAGATCTGTGTGTTATCATCCACGACAAAATATCAGATAGCGAACATTCATGGTGCCATACAAGAAGATAAAGTTATAGCTGCTTTTCAACCAATCCAAGTATACAAACTAAAAATAGCAAATGAATGTCTGTGTATGTATGTATATATATATATATATATATATATATATATATATATATATATATATCTGCCCCATCACAAGAGAGGATCTCAGGCTTATGTAAATTGTTTGTTATGACTTTCTCAATTTAAAATTAAGAATAATTCTTTTATTATTCAACAAAACATGCTAAAAGATATGTATGTAACTTTACACCGTTTGTCACAATTCCAGATAAATAACTTGCACTTACAGTTTAATCTATGTGTATTACAGCAAAAGAAAATATTGTGGTATTTTCATGGATGGTCAAACACATCGAAAAAATATATCGTGCTTTTATGATGAGCAAACCAGAACAAAAACTTAATAAAATGTACTTTTGTAAATCAAAAGTGTCATAAAACAAAAGATATGTATATTCCCTTAACTTTCAATCTCACCTGGGAAACCGTTGAAACATGCGACATGACCCAATAAAGCCAAAGAGATGAGAACAGTTAAGGGACTTTCTTAGCCGGAGCTGTGATAAACTAATGTGCGATTCTGTGGAGAAGAAACTATTTGATCTTAACAGATTGTGTTACATGATCACGCTTCCAAGTTGTGCAAGCAGGAAGTTGTGAAATGCTACAATGTGTAAGTAAAAGACGCGTACCCGCAACGCAGATCTACTAAGAAAAAATTATAAGATATCAACTTAAAAACCCCGCTCTACAAAATTGGAACATGGTGTCAATTTGCTGGTGCAGAGGTGCATGTGCATTTAAAGAGGCTTTTAATGAGTGTTGATATCGCTCCTCTTACTTACATGATTCAGATATATTGCCTCCACCTATCCATCTTTCACTACTATCTAGATATCTCGATGTTTCCAATTCTTAACATAAAATCGTCTTAATATTCTATTCTTTCCAAATCTGCTTTTTTAAAATCTTTTAAACAGTAATCAGAAAGCTTTAAATTTTCGCGTTATTTTCATTAAAGTGAACTCCTTTTCGGGAATTTTTGACCACGTAGCTAACTTTTACCTAGATTATCACCTCAAGTCGGTTACGAAAGACTTCCGTAGAATGACAAAATGGCGCGTGAAATTGGTGATCGTAAGTTAGCTTATGTCGACGAAACAAAGCATTTTGGGGAATCAAGGAAAGCAGTTTGCGTTGATTTTTTATGATTTAGAACCTAACCACATGAATGCTCTAGACGCCTGCAAAATTTCAAAGGTATGGGTTGGGTAATAACGGAGGAGTTCGCGAACAAAGCGTTCAAAGTCTTATTATATATATATATAGATAGATAGATAGATAGATAGATAGATATAGAAGATCTTACCTTAAATTCTCTGCATACTAGTTTTACTACAGTTGTGTTTCAAGCGAAGGACAAAGGTGTCGCCTGTCCTCCGCTCTCTTCGGGTATGACTGAGGTGTGTTCGGTTGCCGTTCCGACCTTGTGTTGTTGTTTATTTTCGTTTCCGGGCCACTGGTAGTTTTCTAGTAAATGTTTCTTTCTGTGGGGGCACGATGAAAATATTTCCCTTCTTTTGTTGAGGCTTTTAGAATGAAATATTTCTCTGTTATGCAAAGGTTGCATCTGTTTGTTGCCGCATAGTATGGCTGCGCTCTTTCGATTATATCCCATGATAAGTATTCGGTTTTTGATTCCTTAAGTTTCCATATGATTTCACTTAAAGTTGTGGCTGATTTTTTGTGGTTGAGTCTAAAGCTCGATGTATGCTGATTGTTTTGAACTCATTTTCTGTTATTCCTATATAAGTGTCTTGTTTTTTCGAGGGTTTCTGTTCCACAGTTGCCTTGTATACCACTCCCTTTTGGAGGCACTGGCCTTTGAGTGGGCAAGATTTTTTATCTCTGCAGTTGCAAGTCTTTCCTTGTTTTTCTTTTATCTTTGTGGATTCAAAGACTGTTTTATTGTGGTTAGAAATTATTTGTTTAATATTCTGCATGCAGCTATAGCTTAGCTTTACAGTGTTTTTATCTAATATTTTGTGCAGCTTGTTGTTTATTGGGAAGTACGTGTGTAGGAGTCCGAAAAACATTTTCCCGATGTTGGTGGCGACATTTACACAGAATGGGGGGGTTGAGCCAGATGATGTTAAACTGAACTTGAATGAAATCTTTTTAAAAAAAAAATCATCAAAAATGTTAACTAACAAAAGCTCCTCTTGAGAGATAAAAGAAAGAGAACGTGAGGACCTCAAATTTCAATGAAAATAAACTAAGATCTTGTGCACTTGACCTCTAATTATGATTTAATTTTAAAACTCATACGATATAAAATATTTACTTCGCGTTTAGCTACACATGCATCGGTATTGATGCAATTAACATTAATAAATGGCTAATACAACTTTGGAACCCATACAGTCATGGTGATACTAGACTTCAAATTCAATTTGAAATAAATGAACCATCATTGGTTACAAATCTGATAAACTTCATGCGACGTACAACCTGTCAATTTTTTGTCGTTCTCTCGAAGGGTTTTATTAGGTGATCCCATTTAAGATATACAATGTGCATAGGATAAACTCAGCATATGACGTCGCAAAATGTGAAAGATGCTGAAAACAAACCAATACAATCCATTATGTCTTAGGCTTCAAGCATCTTTTTTCACAAAATTATTTCAATGACTTTTCCTCGAAGACTTATTACTTTTTTGGATCATCCTAAAAAAAAGATTTTAAGAAAAGTGGTAGTAGGTATATTTGCTAATCAGTGAATCTTTTAAATATTAAAATGTTTAAAGTATTAGATCATGATGGTGTGGCAAAAGAGGCCCAAGCACCAAAAAAAAAAAAAAAAACATTTTAAAAACTTTTTTGTAGTACTTCTTTCCTATTCCAAATTAAAAAAAAACCCACTAAAACCATCAGAAAACCATCTGTTTAGCCGTTGCCAACTGGTGACTGCCCAGGATAGGAGGATATAAGAAAATCAACTGTTTTCTACACTGAAAGCGGAATTTGCCATATTCCAAAGGTAAACATGTCGGTTGGTTGACATTCGTAAAATTGTCTGAATATTTATATAAAAATCTTATTGTATAAGTGTATAAGTATGTGTAAAATTTAACAACAGGTAGAAAGCCCTTTTAATAGAAAAAAAGAAAAACTTTACTTCCTGTTTGATCTGATCTAATCGAAGAAGAGCGGTAAGGAAAGTGTCCTAAGCATATAAAGTGTTCAGTAACTCATACATAACAGATGAAGAAAAAAAAAACATAAAGCGTAAGAATGATCATAGACCAAAGAAAATTCTTCTTGATGGGTAGGTTAACAGCCATTTCTTAGTTTGTTCTTATTTGTTTGTGTTTTTTAATAATCTAGTGATATACGGCAATCTTATATTTTGGTTTAATTAAGAACATTTAGAACTCGATATGTAATCGGAAAATGTGCTTAAACCAATCTGTTTCTTCTGCTTCTTCTCCTTCTTCTTCTTCTTCTTCTTCTTCTTCTTCTTCTTCTTCTCCTCCTCCTCCTCCTCCTCCTCCTCCTCCTCCTCCTCCTCCTTCTTCTTCTTCTTCTTCTTCTTCTTCTTCTTCTTCTTCTTCTTCTTCTTCTTCTTCCTCCTCCTCCTCTTCCTCCTCCTCTTCTTCCTCCTCCTCTTCTTCCTCCTCCTCATCCTCCTCCTCCTCCTCCTCCTCCTCCTCCTCCTCCTCCTCTTCTTCTTCTTCTTCTTCTTCTTCTTCTTCTTCTTCTTCTTCTTCTTCTTCTTCTTCTTCTTCTTCTTCTTCTTCTTCTTCTTCTTCTTCTTCTTCTTCTTCTTCTTCTTCTTCTTCTTCTTCTTCTTCTTCTTCTTCTTCTTCTTCTTCTTCTTCTTCTTCTTCTTCTTCTTCTTATTATTATTATTATTATTATTATTATTATTATTATTATTATTATTATTATTATTATTATTATTATTATTATTATTATTATTATTATTATTATTATTATTATTATTATTATTATTATTTTATTATGATTAACAAACAACTACACAGAACTTTCTGGAGGTAATTACACGATAACAGAAAATGTTTCAAAAATGGGGGGAAGCTCACAAAAAACTTTTAAACCCATGATTCAGATTTTTGACCGACATAAAAAAAGTTAAGAGAAACAAAAATGTTGATCAAACTAAAATGTGAACGGATCGTTTTTTTTTTTTTTCTTTTTTTTTTTATGTTTTAATTTAAAAATTCTTCAACACTTGATAAAAAAAGGACAAATGTTAAGCTGAATTGCATTTTCCATTTTCTCAGTGGCAAATGACCGTTACTTTCTCTTGGATACAATAAATGTTGGAAACTTTTACTTCATTATGATACATATAATTTCAATCAAAAGAAATAAGTTGAACAGATTTAACCCTGATTAAATTTCAGTGAGAGTTTATTTGAAATCTTGAGTTCCTTTCAAACAAAGGCTGGACCTAAACCTGCTAGTTAGTTTTTAATTCAGACACAACTGCTTAGAGACAGAAAAAAAAAATTCTATATCTTGACTTTGATAATAGGTTCAAACTAGATAGCATCAGGGCCTGAACAGGTAAATGATCAATATTTTTAAAAACTGGTGTACGATGTGTCTTTGTTCATATATCATTTCCATTTTAATTGAGGTTAAACCACGTGCATGTCCACATTTCTTGAATGTCCTCGTTTATCTCATTCTCTCTCTCTCTCTCTCTCTCTCTCTCTCTCTCTCTCTCTCTCTCTCTCTCTCTCTTCTCTCTCTCTTTCCCTCACTCTCTTTTTTTCTCTTTTAATTTCTTCATTCTCTCTTTTTCTGTCAGGGTTTTGAGGGTAATATTTTTTCGACTTGGCAAGTGAACAATGCAAGAAAATATAGCTTCTGTTGTTCGTTTTCAGAGTTGAACGAGGTATATAAATTCAAAATCTATGAACCAGGCATATGAATGGATGCTTTAATCTTTGGTCCAAGAGTGTCAACAAGTCAGGGTGATCTTTTTCAGAAACATCATCTACGTTAGTTTGATCATTAGTCAAAATTTACATAAATGTTTTTTATTGGCAGAAACTAGACATCTTTTATCCTGTGGTTAGAAAGGAACAGGGTGTCTTCCCTTCATCACACACCGTTGTGCTTTGATCTATCTCCAAAATTATAATTTACCTCAAGTTGTTAATTTAACAACTGGATGATGTGTTTTCTAAATAAGTTCACAGCATTGTCTGAAAAGCCATCAAAGCAAGAAAAGCTTTAGATCTGTGGCCGTATTCATAACATTTTGGAGTTAACGCACATGTAAAATAAGCGACCTGTCTTTATAACGATATCGTTATCTACGACGTATTCAGAAGATTTCTAACGACATCGTTAACTAAGTCGCATTCAAAACATTTGGTATTTATTTACTATTACTCCTGCCCGTTATTTTTATGGCGCAGTAATACAGTTATTTTCGTTTCTCTTTCTGTGTTAAGATGGCGGACTCGGAGGCAGGACGGGAGTAATGGTAAAGTTTTACCAAACATTTTTCTAACGATAGCGTTAAAAATAATGTCCAAGATAATTAACTGATCATTTACTTTTGGCGTGTTTTGCAAAAAATTGTCACTTTTCACCCGGAAGTTAAGGCTGTTGCCTTGTTTACATTTTATATCGGGCTTGACAACGATGTTTAATGTATAGAAAAAAAACTGTTTGGAACATTATGCAGATTAATGGTTCTTGTTCTAGCTGCAACCCAAGGAAGAAACTGTTGTTTAAATATATATATATATATATATATATATATATATATATATATATATATATATATATATAATAGTCTTTGCTTTAACATAATGTCCCTCATCTGATCTAACATAGAGCTAGATCTAGATTTAAATCTAAGCTTATTTAGAGCTATTATCATAACAATGCCTACAGTTAATCTAGACTTTGGAAACTCAATGCAATGCATTGTAACATGTTGTGGAACAATAATTGCTGTTCAGAATCGAGTTCAAGAGTAAAACTTTAGTTAACTAAATTCCCAGCATGTTATCTCTCATTCGATTTATATAAGGGTTATGCCTAGATAAATATTAGTTTTATAGAAGAAAGCTGTGCTGGTGTATAAGTAAAGTTTAACCAAATTACCAAGCAAACCTGTGTCTGTACCTAGATCTAGATCTAAATTACAATTTATTAAGGTGAAGTAAGAGGCCTATGCATAATTACTCTTTGACTGAGTCTAAATAACCTAAAAGACCACAAAGACTACGTTATTTGTTCAATTTCATAGGAGTAAAATGTTTCCAATCATTATAGCCCATGCCAAGTTTTTTTTCAAGATTTAGATGGGAAAGGCCCTTCATTCATGTCCATTGGTAGTAATGCTACTGCAAATGGTTATAATATTACTTATAAAAGTGTAAAATAAAAAAGAAGAATTGGACTTTCTCTTAATTCAGCTAACATTACGATGAATTTAAAAAATAAACATCCCTTGGTTTCACTATCTTTTTATGTATATTATAGCTCTTTTCCTGGTTACTCTCATTTTCCAATTTATTTAGAAAAGTCTTTACAGATTATGATTATAAGTGAAAAGAATAGGTGAAAACATTCTACTATTTCTAGGTATAAAATACCCTCTGATGGGCATAACATACTCATTATTTTATTTGAAATTTTTACATTTACTCTTTTTAACAACTATTCAAAAAAATTAATGATGTAAAATGTGTGTTCTACGCCTGGTTTGTATTAAAAAAATAGAATTATAAAGAATAGCTAAATTGAGATGAAATTAAATAATACTGAAATAATACTGTATCTTAGGCACTACATAAAAGTGCTTGCAATGGACCTCCTTTAATTTTAACCAACTCTTTTAACAGCAACTACGTATAAATACATTTTTAAAGTCTGTGGTTCCCCCCCCCCTCACGCCTTTTTTGCTATCCATATACCAATACTTGAGAAATCGATTTTAAAACTTGATCAATTTTTCAAAAAGTGCAACATTGTTCACAGATTTTCAATCTCTGTGCATTTAAAAATATATAAATCTTTTTGTTCTTTTTGTAGAGGAGTATAATATTTGACATGTTTAGTGGCCAGCTTGTTAAGTTGAAGGAACAATAAACACAATCTTTTTAAAACTGGATAGAAAGAAGTTATTTACAAGCAAGTCTTTGAACAGAAACTTTTAGCCATTATTAAATGACTTCTCTTTCTCTTACATGTATTGTTAGTTTATATATATATATATATATATATATATATATATATATATATATATTTGTTTTTTATAATCTAAATAAAAAAAATCAGCAACATATAATTTGAGATCAGCATGTGCAATTTCAGCAATATTCAGTTTCTATCACAGTTTTGAGTTGCTTAATTCAATGTCTTTTTAAAATATCACTGCTCACTTCAGTAAATTTTTTTTTTAGGATAATTAATCATTTAAATAATTCAAGACAACACATTTTGCACTTCTGCAAAATGATATTCGCTTATATACATATAGTCTACATGTAGTGGGTAAATCTTGTAAATTACTTTTCAATTTAGAACATTGGAATGAATAAAGTTCATTTTTACTGCATGAAATTTATTCATAAGTTTGTTGAGCTGCCTGTTTTCTGTCTCTGTAACTTGTTGAAGGTAGTGGAGGAAAACAATAAGATCTCAACTCTTTATTTATTGAAAACTGCAGATTGAAAAAGTTGAATAACATAACAAAGTGATGCATTTCAAAAGAAAAATAACACTTTTGTATTTCTTGGTAAATAAAACGTTATGGTTACCTAAATTTCACCAAGAAAAAAAAGATTGACTCTATGTACCATTTGCAAAGTCCAATATTGAAATCGCTTTGTTTCGAGAGATTTCATTTTCTAAAATCATTTGCGTTTTTCTTTCTGAATAACCAATAATCTTAAATACCCTGGTGAATAAAGAATGAAATACATTTTTTTAAATAATGACTTCAATTGGGCTTGATTAAAAAAATGTCCTAATTCTAAAAGAAAGCCTAAGGCAAAATCTCATGAGTTCAAAATGATTGATGATTAAGTTCATTTAAAAAATCAGTTTACCAAAGTATAAGTATATACATGTATGTATGATTACATCTGACTATAATTATTTTTTAATCTCTTATTTCTTTTTAATTCAATTCTTTGTGCTCACTTTTTGTTATAATGCATAAATTTAGAAGTTATGGGTTTTTGGGATAATATTTTTATTTTCTCTGAAGCTGGACTTATCAGGGCTGATATGTAAAAACATTTTTTTAAAGTAAGAGCAAATAATAATAATTATAATAATAATTATAATGATATTAATGAGGTTTAAAAAAGAAACAAACAGAGAAAATCAAAAGAATATAATCTCAAGAACTGTGGAACTCATGCATTTTGAAAACTGGTTTGTGGAATCACCACAAAATAAACCATGTACTTCTCTTTTTATAATTTCAATCATGGATGTGCCTACTTCCATTTGAATTAGGAAAATGCCAGCGTTGAATTTTGAGGCAATTTTTAATACATACATCAGTCTCACAATATGCTAATTAACTACTGGAAAATGAGAATTTGTAAAGAAATCCTTACTATCTAAGTATCTTGCCCTCTGTCAGTAAGTTCGTCTTCCTGTCTCTCTTACTTTCTTTTCTCTTTACTTTGGTGATATGAAGATACATTTAGAGAGAAAAACGAGAAAAAAAAAGAGAGAGAGAGAGAGAGAGAGAGAGAGAGAGAGAGAGAGAGAGAGAGAGAGAGAGAGAGTTGTTGAAAAGCTAGGAATTTCATTAAATTAATACTGTAGTCATAGTCTGCACGAGTCTGCAACTGTACAAAATCGCCAAAGGCATTCAACTCCATTTCAAGTAGTTTGAGTTTGATTGCAATTGCTCAGCCTTGATAAATGAATAAAGCTAACATTTCCTTCTCTCTCTCTCTTTCTCTCTCTCTCTCTCTCTCTCTCTCTCTCTCTCTCTCTCTCTCTCTCTCTCTCTCTCTCTCTCTCTCTCTCTGTATAAGTTTATACCATCTTGTAACGAAATTATATTTCGTGGCTTACTGGTTTATGTGACGACGATTAAACTTAAACTACCGTACATGTAGGTTTAGTCTATTCATCATTCACCACTTTCAAATTCCTAGATTCTGTAGTGTTTGCAGATCATGCACTTGACCAGATCCAATTTTCAATCTAGGTCTAAGTCTAGCTAGTCTACATTTCAGATCATTCTTGTGGATCTAAGACTTCAGTAGCTGAATTCATAGTATTGCCGATAGATTTTTTTTCCTTTCCATCCCTTTTTTTTATTTTATCATTTACTCACATTTGATTATTTTCCGTTAATCGTAGCTGAGTAATAAAAAGGCATCAGATTTTATTCAACTCTTTTCTAATCTACATCTAGATCTAGATTTATTTCAAAGTATAGTTAAAGAATACAAAAAAGTGTCTTGCAAAACACTCCCAAAGCCACCATATTGGGAGAGAAAAACAATTCCTTGGTTACCAAAACGATTGGAAAGTGTTCGTCACCTAAGTCCATTAAAGCGATTGTAAAAATTTTAGGGTAGGCCTGAACCTATTGTTAACGTGATCGTTAGCTCTCTTTAAAAAGTCCTCCCTAACGATGACCTAACGACCGGTCGTTAGCGAAAATGTGCCTTTTGAATACGTCGTTAAATTAACGCATGCGTTAGCCAGTTAACGACAACCTAACGATAGCGTTAAATTCTTCTGAATACGGGCACTAGAGTCCTACTGATGAAATAATTCTCCCAGATTTAGATCTAACATTTAGTTTGCTCAGATCGGTTCTCTTTTCTATTAAACTTCAAAAACCAAATTGTACGGGTCGATATGAATTTTGGAATACTTGAACTAATTTGTACTCCTATATGCATGATATATATATATCAAGGGATTTTCGATTTTGGCTAAACACTACTGCTACACTAGGTACAGTATAAGGTCAACTCGACTTTTCTTGAAGGTCCACATGATTTGGATTATGTATCTTTTTACCGACTACATTTTTTTTCTCTATCAATGTATAATATTAGTGCTCAATCGGCTATTTTATTATATCGATAATGTAGGCTTTGCTTGATACATGCATATGATTTTTTTCTTTTATACTCGCTTAATTCAAAAGGTACGATGTAGAATTCAACGCGAAACTAAATGCTTGTTCACACGTAAAAGTGTCCTGCAAGCAACTTCATTTCGCTTAGTCATTTAAGCAATGTAAGCAGAATTTTTTTTTTCATATTTCCCTGCATGCTCTGAAAGTGTTTATCACAGCGTCTCAAAATCGTCTCCCAGGGATACTTTAGATTAGGCCTGGTTGCCCGCATATCTGCCATGTTTCGCAGGTTGAGTTACGTATCGTAAGCATGAGTCATAACGTAACTGCCACGTGGTTTTCCTAGTGACATCGGACGCCGCAAGCCAGCGTTAGGCCTGCTCAGTCTGGTCGGCTGTTTAGACCAGTAAAATCTGCTGCTACTGGTAAAACTGCCTCGGATCATGTGATTGTTATGTAATGTAATTGTGTGAGCATGCAATGGAAACACTCTCTTCACAGCGCGCTTGCACCTTGTCCAGGCTAGTACTCAGTACCAGTAGCATTAGAGCATCGCTGGCAGTCATCATGTAACCTTTACATAACAGTTATGTTCTTGTTGAGAGTGCCAGCATGTTTGCGAAAAGTGATTATGCTACGCACCGCTGCGTGGGAGGAGTTTATGCAAATGATGTCGGTCAGTCTAAAATATTACGTCGTAGTCTAGCTTAGGGCTCGTAAGCTTTTCCTGCGAAACCTCGAAACTGTTAGATACGCTCTGCTGACGCTGCTCTGCAGTATAAATCAGTGCGCTCGTTATTTTGCGTAATAAAGTCTGTCTTTGTTTAACAAGCTATGGTCAAGTTTGTTATCGAATTACACCGGTTTCCTCTTGACTTTCGATCTATAAACTTTGTCTTGTGATTTTTGTGAAATTCCCGTGTTTTTTTCTCTTTAAAAGGTTTTGTTTTAGAGCTTCGTTTTGCGCACTCAGTTTGTTTAAGTTTTATAAATTTACTATTATTGTATCAACTTAATGAGACAATTACAGTCAAACGGCCCCATACAAATCATTTTTTCTTCTTCAACGGTTTTCAAATATTAGTTGTCTCTCTGATTTAACAGGTTTGATATCCTCAGCAATAACAGAGAATTTTTGAATATTTTTTTTACACCATTATGGAACATACTAAAGATCGTCACTATATGCGAATGAAATGTGCCAAAAATGTTGCCAACTGACTTTAAATAAGAAGGGAAAAAAGCAATATAAAATTAAAAAGTCATTCTCTGACGTTGAACTAAATGATGACATTCGCATGGTGTTTGGGATCCATCCAAAATCAATGACTTTTTTTCGCAATATGTTGCGATATAATTTAAGGCAAACATATCAGCGTGGAAAAAGCAGAGGTGTGGAAACAATAAAAGCGGCTATATCTATGGCACAAACAACTAGCGCTTTATGGTGTGACTTCGACGAACAAAATCTCTAATTAACTTATCTTTGTGGTGTCGTCACTCTAACCTAGCTAAAGGCATGGGAGTTTACAAAGTATGCACGGGCTCTCAAACTTAGAGAGACACGACCAAGAGAGAACTCACTGAAAAAAAAAAACCCACCCAGACACCCATACCACTAGCCACTATTTAGTTTTTACAGATTGATAACACAACACTAGATACACTATTTACACTTGAAGACAGAATTGACACAATGACAGATAGCCATACAGATAACGAAATCAGCGTAGAACTAGTAGGTACCAGCAGGCCCGGTGATAGCATAGAGACAGATAGAGAAGATTCCCACCAGTTATATCAGCATGAAAATAGAGACCACACAGACACTTCCCCCACTAGAGACAATTTAGAAAACGAACACGTTAGATGCACCACTAGCAGATACATGTACATTGACAGTGGAAGTAACGATCGATAGAGGTACATACATGTAACATAGATCTAGAAACATGATTTATCAGCGCAGCAGTCATAGACATGACTTCTAACGAGCAACAAGCACTCATCGTTCCAACTACCCCATAGCTTCATCAACACCTGTCAAAGCCTCTGGTCAGCCACAAGAGATAGTTCAAAAACACCAATGATAAAATATATTTCATTATCAGCAATTGCCCCTTGTTTGGATATTTAACTCGATGGAGTAACATATGCTGTAGTAATAATTAAAAAGATTTATGTTTGGACTAAGCTCACAGACAATTTTTGAGCTGAGGATATAACTTTTGCGTGAATGTTTAGAAAAATATTTTGTCTTATTGACAGTAACATTTTTTCAAGTTCTGTGGAGCCGCTTGTCCGCTAGCGGTCACATAATCATGTTAATTAGCTCAGTAACCAGGTCATTTTTCAAACTTTTTAAATGACTGATATAAAAGCTTCTATCAAAGCTAATTTTATATATTTTTTTTTTAATGACAACTTTTTTTCACTTTTTTAATGAGTGAATGAACAAATGAAAAGATAATTAAATGAAACTTCCAGATCGTATACCCCGTGATCTAGTTATCGCTTGACTGGGGCCAGTGTAAATGTATCACTTAAGTGACCTGTGTTTTTTAAAGCACGAATCCGTCCTTGCAGGTATTTTTTTTCCAACACTTATTGACACGCTGCCCTGCTAATGGTGGTTTGCCGAAAAATGTTGCTGCGACTTGCGCCGGACTTGCCCGCAAATGACAGTATCATGTTGCCACTTAGAAACTGTCTTTTTTTGTTTTCTTTCACTGCAAAGTGCATCCTAGACCAGACAATATTTATGCAGTAAATAATAAACAGCTAAAAGGTAAGAACTAGAGAGATGGAGAAAAAGAAAGAGAGGGAGAAAGAAATAAATAAAAGGATAAAGACGATAAGAGACAGAGATAAAGAGACAGGGGGAGAGAGAGAAAGAAAGAAATAGAGAAATAGAAAAGAAAGAGATAGGGAGAGACATAGATATAGAGAGGGAGAGAGAAAGAGAGAGAGACAAAAAGAAAGAGGGAGAGGAGAAAGACAGAGAGAGAGAGAGTGGTTGAGGGAAAGAGAGAGTGAGCAAGAACGATGTTAAACTTTCGTAAGTTTTTAATAAAATAATATACTGTATTTCGAATTGGTGGATCATACAATTGGGTTGCTTTTTCAAAGCAACGTACAGCAAAAAGAAAAAGAAAAAAAAATTTTAGTTCGCGCGTTAATTGGGTTAGCAAGTTGGTATGGTATTATATATGAAACGAAGAGTTTTATCGAAACTATCATCAGTGGGAAGAATTCTGATTAATTCTCATACATTAACAGCTTGTCTGTTTGGTCATTTTATCTTTCATTACAAAACGGACTTGGAACAAAATTGTTCACTATTGTTTTTACGAGAAACATAGTTCATTTGCACCATTGTTGTAACTTATAGTATGGCTTGGCAGGTCTATTAATTCAAAGTTCAATAAGTTAAGGCTATTTTTGATAAATTCATTCCAACTATTTTCTCTTCAAAGCTGAATTACTCCTTACTGTGCTAATAGAATCTCATTTGAGATTCCATTTTTTTTTTCTCAGAGCATAATTATGGAAGTTAGTTATTTCTAATGGTTGAAATCTAGGCCTTAAATTTTATTAAATTTGCAAATAATTTCGAAGCGACGAAACTTAAAGTTATCTACGTTCTTTACTTCTGTTTTTTTCTCCTTAAAATTTAAGATAATCTTTCAGAGATGATGGCTTTATGTCGCGCCAGAGCTAGATTGAATGGTATACAAGCCCGCTGCCACGTAAACCAGACACGGTCGAATAAGGAGAATTAGGAATTCATTCACACACACTCACAAAAGAACAAGGCATTCATTTTCCCACAGGACCACAGAACTAGAAAAAGTTTGACTAAACTAAGTGACCGTACCGACAATAGGCGTGAACAATTACTGAAGTCCTAGACATCGAGAATTCTCATTTTGAGAAAACTAATTCCCGTAAGAACATCTTTAACTTTTAAATTCTTTTGAATTTTTTTTTCTGTTATTGTCTTCGTCTTTATACGCCTTTGTCAGCATTCGCCCCTGTCTTTCTCAAAACTATTCTTCTATTTTTAAGCGGTTTAGTTCGGAAAATTTTTTCATAAATAATAATAATAATAATGATAATAATAATAATAATAATAATAATAATAATAATAATAATAATAATAATAATAATAATAATAATAATAATAATAATAATAATAATAATAATAATAATAATAATAATAATAATAATAATAATAATAATGATAATAATAATAATAATAATAATAATAATAATAATAATAATAATAATAATAATAATAATAATAATAATAACAATAACAAAAGTGAAGATGATAAGTGATCATAATTAGAATGCTAATGATGATGATGATGATGATAATGATGAAAATGGCGGTTGATGTAAAAATTAAGAGGTGGTGTGGTTGTCCCTATTACAAAACACACTGAGGCTATGCCATTAAAAGAAGAAGGTCTAGATGGAATTGGTCACATGTAAAATATGCGTTTGATCTGAAAATATACTTTACATTGCTATAAATGAAGTTGCTGAAATAATGAAGCTTGTATCGTTTGTTCATACCCCAACAGTTATTCCCGCAAAGGATAAGAATCACATTGAATAATCTTTATAACATTACAAGTATATTATGCATGAATCTACAGGTAAAGTGAATCGTACTAATTCTTTTTTAACTATCAATCGTTATCTAACATCATCCTAACTTTCTCTTTCTCTCTGTCTCTCCTCCTCCGTCTCAATCTCCAATCTATTTGTCTGTGCATTTCCTTCTTTCGAAAACCTTTTTTTTCTTTTGCTCCCTTTAGTGCTATCGCTCTCTTCATTAACCCCTCTTTAAAAATTTCTCTCTCTTTCTCACATACACATACTCTCTCTCTCTCTCTCTCTCTCTCTCTCTCTATCTATCTATCTATCTCTCTCTCTGTCTGTCTGTCTCTCTCTCTCTCTCTCTCTCTCTCTCTCTCTCTCTCTCTCTCTCTCTCTCTCTCTCTCTCTCTCGGGATTTTATTCCTCTTTACATCAAAATTGCTTTTCAATGTCTCTGGGGATGCAACTGACTTATTTAGACAATTTGGTTAAATTTTGTGTGAAACAACGGGAACCAATATTTTACTCGGAATTTGATGGAGGTCAGTTTTAAATGTGGGCACTTTGTTGAGATAATTTCATTGTACATAATTTTCATATTTATTCTGCATTTTAAGGAATAAGTTGTAAAATTATGTTCTGCCAGATCTGTTAAAACAATGTAAAACGACCTATGCGTCGTTCATAAGTTAAATGAAACCAAACAACTATAGGAGCAAGTTTGTAGCATATCCGTTGTTGTAAAAATATCTTTTGTAACTTTCAAAACTGGATTGGATTCTAACAAAAATGGTTATGTCCATAATTCTGAAATTGATACTTCTTTTTATTTTAGTTTCAATCCGGAAACCTAACGAGCGTAGTAGTAATCTATACTAAAAAAAAAGTAGAGCAAATAGATTTGTTGTGGTTTCTCACTCAAGTCAAAAATGGAAAACTTGAATATGAAGTAATAGAAATGTGTTGATCAAGATGAGGAAAAAAAAAAAGAGAGAGAGAGAGAGAGATAGAGAGATAGATAGATAGATAGATAGATAGATAGATAGAGGAAAGGAGAGAGATAGAGAAAGAGCATATGTTTTCATTACAGATTTGAAGCTTAACATCTGAACGGTTAATATGTATTTACCCTAAACTGGAAAATAGGAATGCAGTTATTAGATTAAAATTGGTGGTAAACAATCTTTCAAAAGAGAGAAAAGGGTATAATATGCGTTTATTTGATAACTAAATTTTTCATCAGTTAACTTACCATCAGCAACAATGTAAAAAAAAACCTTGAAAAAAAATAATGAACATTAACCTTTTTTATGGTTCCTGTTATTTTCATGACGCAATATAGTCTTATCACGAGCTTTTAAATGTGTGCTTCAAATTTCATCACAAGAACATTAAATGTTATCTAAGGAAGTTCAGATAAGCAACGCTCTCATTGATGATACCCATGTAAGATAAACAGACAGGCAAAGAGAAGATAGAAAGGGAAGAGGGGAAGGGGGGGGGGGGGTGTTGAGAGAGAGGGTACAGAGAGATAGAAAAAAGAAGGGGAAAAGTATGATAAATAAAGAGATGGATATGATCGAGACATAAATAAATAGAATAGCACAGATAGAGATAGAGATAAAGAGAAAAATAGATATAACTATACGTTGATACCGATTGGCAAGAAAAGAAATTGAGATAGATAGATAGATAGATAGATAGATAGAAAGAGAGAAAAAGAGAGAGAGAGAGAGAGAGAGAGAGAGAGAGAGAGAGAGAGAGAGAGAGAGAGAGAGAGAGAGAGAGAGAGAGAGAGAGAGAGAGAGAGAGAGAGAGAGAGAGAGAGAGAGAGAGCGACTGAGAGAGAAAGGGAAGCAAAGAAAGACAGAAAAGTAGAGAGAGTTTGACGCCTCAATCATTGACGGCCAGTGCAGTGGAGCGGAATCTATAATTATGATTTTATAATTTTATACAGGGCAGAAACTGCATATTGAAGCATTTTTTAAAAAACATGGGCTCATTTTCTTTTCAAGAAAATATTACTCAAATACTCCACGCATCCGCCTCTCTACCCCAACCACAAAATTAAAATAAGCGCTGCAAAAATCCTAATTAATTACTGTCTGCCATTGCTGGCAGTACTGCAGTTGTCGGTGTTCGTAAATAATTCTTCTTCTTCCTCTTCTTCCTCTTCTTCCTCTTCTTCTTCTTCTTCCTCTTCTTCCTCTTCTTCTTCTTCTTCTTCTTCTTCTTCTTCTTCTTCTTCTTCTTCTTCTTCTTCTTCTTCTTCTTCTTCTTCTTCTTCTTCTTCTTCTTCTTCTTCTTCTTCTTCTTCTTCTTCTTCTTCTTCTTCTTCTTCTTCTTCTTCTTCTTCTTCTTCTTCTTCTTCTTCTTCTTCTTCTTCTTCTTCTTCTTCTTCTTCTTCTTCTTATTATTATTATTCTTCTTCTTCTTCTTCTTCTTCTTCTTCTTCTTCTTCTTCTTCTTCTTCTTCTTCTTCTTCTTCTTCTTCTTCTTCTTCTTCTTCTTCTTCTTCTTCTTCTTCTTGTTCTTCTTCTTCTTCTTCTTCTTCTTCTTCTTCTTCTTCTTCTTCTTCTTCTTCTTCTTCTTCTTCTTCTTCTTCTTCTTCTTCTTCTTCTTCTTCTTCTTCTTCTTCTTCTTCTTCTTCTTCTTCTTCTTCTTCTTCTTCTTCTTCTTCTTCTTCTCCTTCTCCTTTTCTTCCTCTTCTCCTTCTTAATCTTCTTCTTCCACTCCATTATGTCCATTGTAAAAGTTTAATTGCTAAAACAGAAATGGAAGCCTCAGAGAGGCATCTTTTCAATATTATTCCGCGTATCGATTTCACCGGTTAACGCTTCAAACATCACAAAACACGGCAGAGTTATATCTTTTTCAGCCACGCCCCTCTCCTCCTTCCCTTGCCTCACCCGATCCCTCACGATTGTCCACAGTGTAACGGTCTATCTGTTTGCCAGTCTACCGGCTTTGTGTCTATCTTTTTTTGTCATTATGTTTGTACGCCCTCTCTCTCTCTCTCTCTCTCTCTCTCTCTCTCTCTCTCTCTCTCTCTCTCTCTCTCTCTCTCTCTCTCTCTCTCTCTCTCTCTCTCTCTCTCTCTCCCTCTCGTTTCTTTTCACTACCGCTCTTCTTATTCTTTCTCTCCCTCTATTTTTCTTTCTCTGTATTCAAGTAAATTGTTCTCAGATTGTAATGTTTTCTAAGTTTCGCCACCAACAAATGAATACCTTCAGCAATCGTAGCGAACTAAATTGGTTCTTACATGACTCAGCTCGCCTATAATGGTTTATGGAATAGACGCCTTTGAGGTCAATCAGTTTTGTGCAAGTGATAGCTTAGCTTCAGGATTCCTTATTGTATATATCACTTCGCTCTGTTTCAAATAGATCTGAGAGTTTACATAATGCTGGAAATAAAAGTTGGCTCACATTGAAAAATCAAAATTTATTTAAGACATCTTTAACCATTCATTATCACATATATTAAAGTACATGTGTAGCTATTAATTACATATTTTTTTGCATTTTTTTTTTAGGAAATTCATAGCCTTTTTATATGGTTTAAAAAGCTTTAAATAAATTAGGAAAGTAAAAAATAGCTGATTTCTTGTATAAATTTTTCCAATTTTCGAAAGTCCCGCTGTCAAATCTTATAAAAGAAAATAAAAATTTGAAGACTTATAGTCTAAACAAAATGATGAAGTAAAGGAAGCGGTTGCATGCGGTAATCTATGTGCCTTAATAGGAAATCAAAGACTTCTAGGCTGGTAGATATAGTCACTGTGAGTAATTAACAAACTTTAAAGATTCCCATATTCCTTAGAATGACGTGTTTTGCAATATCTAGACACATGCTCTATAGATTTTTCTTCAACCGAAGTTATTATTGTGAAATAATATTGCCATATGAATATCTGGCTTTAAAGCTCATGATGCAAGTTTACAGCGGATAATAATAAATAACTAGCATTGTCTCTCTTAGGAAATTAGTGGTCAATAATGAAGGCTAGGACCTGACAATTCTCTCGACAACCGGAACTCATCTTTTATTTATAGCAAGAATAGTATCAAACTAGAGGCTCTGGTGTTTTTACCAAAGGTGTCTGGAACCTCAAGTATCTTTACTGCGGTCCCATGGTCATGATGATTTAAAGGGCAGAAGTTGCCCAATCAGAAGGCAATCATTTTTTTTGTTTTTTGCTTTAGGATGGTTTATGAAACTCACACAGGTATATATACTGTCTCTCTGTCTCTCTGCCTCTCTCTATCAATCTATCTATCTCTCTCTGTCTGTCTGTCTCTCTCTCTCTCTCTCTCTCTCTCTCTCTCTCTCTCTCTCTCTCTGTGTCTCTGTCTCTGTCTCTATATGCCTCTAACTGCCTTCCTGTCTGTCTACATCTCTCTCTTCCTTTAAACTTTTTTGTAAGCTAAGTGTATCTTTCTTTATTTCTCTTTCTGTCACTTTGACTCACTTTTTGAGCTCCTGTCTGTCTGTCTATCTGTTTCTCTTATACTCTTAGCTTTATTCATATATGTATATGTCTATTTTTTTTCTAAATTCCTCCATCACCGTCATTATCTGCCTGCCGATCGATCTCCTAGCCCCTTCTATCCCTCTCTGCCTCTTTCCTCCTCATCTCTCTCCTTCTGTTTCTCCCCCTTCCCCCACACCTCTTTGTCTCTTACCTTTCCTCTCTCTCTTACCCCATTTCTACCTACTACTCTGATCCTCCTCATGAACACACTCTCATATATACATCCCTTTTTCTTTTCTCCATTTTCTATTTGGTTGTGTGGAGTCTCTGGCTCTCTTACCCTCCCTCCCTCTCTCTCTCTCTCTCTCTCTCTCTCTCTCTCTCTCTCTCTCTCTCTCTCTCTCTCTCTCTCTCTCTCTCTCTCTCTCTCTCACTCACTCGCCACTTCTCTTTGCGTGTCTGTTTTTCTCTCAGTATGTAAAACACAAGTGGAATAAGTGTATGATATGTGTCATGAATTTGCAGTTTGAGGTGATATCAACTATTTCTATATAATTTCGCCAACAATTTACGGCATCTACAAAGTAATTTTACCGTACCCAGGGGAAAAGGAGGAGGAGGGGAGTGCGGGAGTGGGGAGGGGTGGAGGCGACAGAAAAAGAGAGATAGAGACAGAGAGAGAGAGAGAGAGAGAGTAAGGGAGAGGCACAGGAAAGGAATAGGAGAGTTGTGTGACTTTGCATTTGAGAAAGCAGATAAAAAGACTAACAGACAGGGAAACAGGCCGACATGCATACACTCACTTGATCTCATAACTATGTGGTGATTGAATTCAGAAGAAAAATGTAAGATCTACACAAAAACGCATGCACACACACACACATATATATATATATATATATATATATATATATATATATATATATATATATATATATATATATATATATTTTGTTTACTGGCATTCCATCTAGTGACCTGTACCTTCTACCTGAGATTTATTGAAATAATTCGAAACACAGTCTCCTCTCCTCATACAGACGTACCATGACTACGCCGGCTGCCGGGGCTCCAATATTCTGGGATAATACAACAGACCTTGGCAGACAAACGTTCGAGATCTAGTTATATTTTTTGTTCTATTCCTACAAGCTTGCTGAACTTTGTCGCATACAGTTCTCAACTACAAGCTTCACGCAAGTTTGGACTCGGACGCGGCAAAGGGTGTAGAGAGCATAGCAGCAAACCAATTTGAGACGGGCACACGCACTGAGAATGGAAAAAGGGATAAATGAGATTCAAGGCAGGTCACCGATGACCATGGAGATGTCTAAAAATCCAAATCCTCTCATTTCAGCTGGAGCTAGGCCTGTGTAAAACATTAACTGGTTGTTGAGAAGTAGTAGTATATAGAGGGGGGAGGGGGGGTTCTGGACCACCTTGTACGAAAAACATACCACATCTACATGCACAATTACCCCAACTCTGCATGTACGGAAAACACGCCTGGCCTACATGCAGAATTACCCCAATTCTGCATGTACGCAGATCACTTTTTTCGTACACGCGGCAATTCTGCATGTACACATCTAGCCTATGGTTCGGTTCGGTTTCGGTTTCGATTGTACAGAGCGGGGGTTCTGGAACAGCTAGCACGAAAAACATACCACATCTACATACACTCGGACCCCAATTCTTTATGTACGGAAAACACGCCTGGCCTACATGCAGAATTGGGGTAATTCTGCATGTACACATCTGGCCTACACACGTGGACTAGGGTTGCTTTGCAATAAAAAAAATATCAGTATTTAAATAAAAACGTTTTAGTATATACACAAGATTAAACATGAAGGGAACAAACAGATGTGATTGGTTGTTGTTGGGAAAAACGTATATCTGTGGTAGGAGCTGCATGGGGAAATACTGCAGCGTCCACAATGCCAGGATAGCAAAGGGCGGGGGCACGATTCCCTGTATAGGCTGTGGATTAGGGGTAAAAACAGCTCTAGCTCGTTGTAAAGAATGTGGCGCAGATTGTGCTCGAGTCAAGAAATGGAGGGATAGGCAGTACAACTTTAGGGAGGAGTTTCTACGTCTATCCACCATAGAAATTTAGCTATGCCCACGCTCTTGCCTTAACCCTCTACACGAGGGTTAATTTTAGCCAATATTTTTTTTCATTTAGATATTTTGTTACATATAGGTATATAAATCCAAAATGGTGACTATGGATGAATACATAGAGCAACTACTGGCAGAGATGCCCGATTCGACTCTCCAGGATGTGGTTAAAAACATCCTGGATGAGCCCATTCCCGAGGCTGTGAAAAGACGTTTGCTGAAGCCTCTACAGCCTCGGAAATATCGACCTATTCCTCCACCGCGAAAGGCAAAAGCGAGGAAAAGGAAGGCCATCCAGGAGGAATTTGACCCCATCCCGAGCCACAAGGTTCTGAGGTCTGTGGGGGACTACCAGGAGGAGCTCCTGGGCCTGTTTGAAGAACCGGAAGAAATCGCCTTCCGGCGGACGCGATGGACGCTCGGAAACTTCCTGCGCGGGTGGCAAATGGATGTGCCCCAGGGGCACCCACAAGGTGCTGACCCCAGAACCTTTCTCCAGAGTGTGGAACCACAGATCCGCGAAAAACTCGAGGAGGAGCTCAGAGCCTTAAGAGGAGGGTTGAAATTCCAGCTGGCTATAAAGGTAGAGCTCGTGAAGGCCAACCCAGACGGCAGCGAGGAGTTCATGGAGCCCATCCTACGCCACAAACAGGAGGCCGTCCTTCAGAAAAACGAGATCACAGCAGCCCTCGAGGAAGCATTCCCGAGGCTGCAGGAAACTCTCGAAAAATGGACCCAAAGAGGATCTGGGTGGGCGGTAGTGCAGGTTCGCAAACTTTGGTTAGATATCGCCCGATATCAACCTCTCCGGGGCGGATCCTACATCCCACTGCCGCCGGAACTGAAAAGCAAGAAGGCGGTGGTCAACGTGAAAAACATGGATGACCACTGTCTGCGATGGGCCCTTCGGTCTGCCCTATTTCAAGCTGCAGATCACCCAGACAGACCAGCCAAATACCCCACCGCAGATGGCCTAGACTTCACCGGCATCGATGCCCCCACACCAATATCTCAGATCGGCAAGGTGGAGCGCCAGAACGACCTTGCCATAAACGTGTTCGGCTGGGACAAGGGAGTGATAGTGCACCACATCTCCAAACAGCCAGAAGAGGATGCCAGGATCAATCTGCTGTTGATTGAGAAAGCGGGCAAGTTCCACTACACCTGGATCAAAAACCTCAACCGACTTCTCTACGACCAGAACAAACACAGAGAGCAGAAGCACTTCTGCGAGCGTTGCCTCCATGGGTACAAGCGCGAGGATCTGTTGGAAGCTCACAAGCTGGAGTGCAAGGGAATCGGCCAGACAGCCGTAAGGGTGGAGATGCCTCAAGAGGGCAAGCTCACCTTTCAGAACCACCACAAACAGTTGCCCGCGCCATACGTTATCTACGCCGACTTCGAAGCCCTCACCACGAAAGTCGAAGGGCCGGAGCTCGACCCGACAAAAAGCAACACCCAGAAGACACAACACCACGAGGCATGCAGTTACTGCTACGTGGTGGTGCGGTGCGACGGGAAGACAGAGGCGCCTGCCGAATACCGGGGGCCCAACGCAGCAGAACACTTCCTCCGAGCTCTCCAAGTGGAAGAGCGTGGGATCCAGAAAGTGCTGGCGAAACCGCAAGCCATGAGAATGACAAGAGCAGACTGGGAGAGCCACAGGACTGCGAGCAGATGCCATGTATGTGACGGACTCCTGAAAGGAGACTCTGTAAAGGACCACTGCCACATCACCGGCAAGTACCGAGGAGCCGCCCACAGCGCCTGCAACCTCAAACTGCGGCTCAGCCCCAAAACCACAACCATACCAGTTGTGTTCCACAACCTGCGGGGGTACGACAGTCATCTCCTTATGCAGGCGATATCCAAGGTGGAGGGTAGGGTTTCCTGCATCCCCAACAACACCGAGAAGTACATATCCTTCTCCCTGGGGCAGCTGCGCTTCATCGATAGCGCCCAGTTCCTGCAGGCGAGCCTCGACAAGCTGGTATCCGCAAACAAGCCCGAGGCCTTCCACATCACAGCCCGCTATGAGCCCGACCGCGCGCTGCTCATGCGCAAAGGTGTGTACCCCTATGAGTACATGGACTCCTGGGAGCGCTTCGAGGAGACCCAGCTTCCACCGAAGGAGGACTTCTACTCAAAGCTCACAGGCGCAAATATTTCCGATAGTGACTACACCCATGCCCAGAGGGTCTGGGAGACCTTCGGGTGTCAAACCCTAGGCAACTACACCGACCTCTACTGCCGGACCGACGTGCTGCTCCTTGCCGATGTCTTTGAGAACTTTCGAAAGACTTCCCAGAAACAATATGGGCTGGACCCGGCGAATTATTACACCAGTCCAGGCCTATCTTGGGATGCTCTCCTCAAAAAGACCGGAGTAGAACTGGAGCTGCTCACAGACTATGACCAACACCTCTTCATCGAGAAGGGGATGCGTGGAGGCATCTCGATGGTGTCGAAGCGCCACGCCAGGGCGAACAACCCCGCAGTAGAGGGATACGACCCGGAGAAGCCCAACAGCCACATTCTCTATCTTGACGCCAACAACCTTTACGGGTGGGCCATGAGCCAGCCCCTTCCGACTGGCGGATTTCGATGGGTAGAGGACTGTGATGGGCTGGTTGGTACAATCCAAGACCAACCGGCCGACGGGCCCGAGGGTTTTATCCTCGAGGTGGACCTGGAGTACCCCCAGGAGCTTCACGATGAGCACAACGCCTACCCGCTCGCTCCAGAGCGCATGGTGGTTCAGAAAAAGTGGATGTCAGAGTATCAGCATGGCCTTCTGGGCGCAGGGGTGGTGTCCGCCGAGGTCGAAAAACTGGTCCCCAACCTCCGCGACAAGAACCACTACGTGCTCCACTACCGCAACCTCCAGCTTTACTTGGGGCTCGGGATGAAGCTGAAAAAGATACACCGCGCCCTGCGCTTCGAGCAGAGCCCCTGGATGGAGCCCTACATTCGGATGAACACCGAGCTGCGAAAGCAGGCCACCAGCGCCTTCGAGAAGGATCTCTACAAACTGATGAACAACTCTGTCTTCGGTAAGACCATGGAGAACCTGCGAAAGCGAGTCGACGTCAAACTGGTGCGCGCACACGAGGAGGACAAACTCCGCCGGTTAATCGCCAGCCCGTCTTTCGCCAGAGCAAACATCTTCGACGACGACCTCGCCGCCATAGAGGTCCACAAGAGCCGTCTAGTCCTCAACCGCCCAGTATACGTGGGCATGAGCATTCTCGACCTATCGAAGACGTTAATGTACGACTTCTACTACGGGCAGCTGAAGAACCAGTACGGAGACCGGTGCCAGCTCCTTTATACCGACACCGACAGCCTCCTCCTCGAGATCGAGACGGAGGACGTCTATCGGGATATGATTGCGCATGCAGGTCTATACGACACGTCCGACTACCCACGCGAGCACCCTCTGCACAGCGTTGAAAACAAAAAGGTGCTGGGGAAGATGACAGATGAATGTGCCGGGCGCCCAATCGCGGAATACATCGGCTTGCGCCCCAAGATGTACAGCATCCTCGAGGCTAACGGGGACAACACGAAGAAAGCCAAGGGCGTGAAAAAGTACGTCGTGAAGAAACACATAAGACACAAACAGTACAGGGAGGCTCTCTTCGAGAAAACGACCTTTCACCACGGCATGAATGTCCTGCGATCAGAGCGCCACCATATCTATGGGCAGCGCCTCCACAAGGTATCGCTGTCTCCCTTCGACTCCAAGCGTTGGATCGCAGAAAACGGGGTGGAAACTCTTGCTTATGGGCATAGGGATGCCCTACCGACTGGTACAGCCGAGATGAACGCCTACATTGACGAATTTCTTAACGGTTGAGAACACCATCGGGAGGCAGTTGAGTGTCAGGAGGCACAACCAAAAGCTCCTCACGGACAAACCCCCGACTAGGTCCTCGACCTTCGAAGTCAAGATAATAAAGCACAGGCTCTCCGGGCTTGGTCAAGGTGCGCCCTAGTCGGTACACCCGGAGGGACCACACAGGGTCTGTAGCGCGACGCCGCCCACCCTCGAGCTCGCCAGGCTGATAGAGGAAGCGAACACCAACCCCCGAAGGGAGCTTCTGCTCTTGAAGGCCAACAGGGCGGCCAGGAACCGTAGAAGAGGGCTCTCCACTCACAGACTTTACCTTAATGGCCTCAGAGGGTCGCTTACCGGTCAGCCGGGTGACCTCTCCATTCAGAGCAGAGACGACCGCAGGCAGCCGCCGCACCCACTCTGTGGATCGTTCACCAACAGGCAGCCGCATCTCCTGGGCGTACTGGTGGCCGAAGAGCCTCTCAGACAGAGTTCTGTTCCACCGCTCCACGATTCCTTGGTCCCGGTGGTTACCGACCCGGCCGCGCCTTACCTCGACGGTGTGTATAGCAAGGAGTTGGCTAACTTCCCCCATAAATTCGCGTCCAGGGTCCACCTGTAGCAGCTTGGGCCACGTCAAAGGCCCCCGTTTGTAGATGCGAGACAGGGCATCGGCGACACCTGCTGCTCCCTTGGTGGTCAGCGGCTCGGCCTCCTTGTACCGCGAGGCAACGTCGACTACGGTGAGGGCGTACTTATAGGTCTTCCGTCCCACGCGGTCGTGGGGAAGAAAGAGCAGGTCGGCTTGATGGACCTCATTTGGCACCTGGACATCAAACTTTGGTCTTGGTATGTGCCGCGCCGCAGGTAGGTAGATCTGCCAGATGGCCTGTTTCTTCAGCCAGTCTTTTGCCACATCGAGAGGGACCCCCGCTGCAGACGCCAGCTTCTTGATGGCGGCGATTCCTTTCCAGTAGCCCCCGGGGCTGTAGTAAATCCTCGACAGGCGAGAGTCCATTGTCACACATTCCAGAAACCCAACCAACCTCAAACACACCGATACCACGGGCAACCCATCGCGAGCGCGCGGCCGGAAAAATTGGGGGGGTCACACCGTCTATCTCTTAGCGATATAGTATGTCACAAGGCCGGTTGCGGCCATCCCCAGGACGATGAAGACGATCTTTTTGGGCGCTACTAGGTGTATAAAAGTCGGAAAGCTGGGGCTCGGGGCCTAGCGGGTCAAGGGTTTCCCCGGTGATGCGGGTGTACTCGCGCCATGCTGCGTCGGCGTCGTGGAAGTCCTGGACTGCCTGGTGTTGTTCCCTGAGCTTTTTGTTGATCCAGTCAAGGCGTTCAGTCCGCTTCTGAGACCATTCAGCCTGGGCGGTCTGCAGTTGCTCCATGGCCTTGTCGTGTCTTTTCTGTTCTTCGGCTGTGTCTCCTTTGTCGAGCTTCGAGAACAGGTAGTTGCTACCTGAGAACGCCAGAGCGTTCACGATGGCGCCTCCGGCCATCATCGCGATGCTAGCCATTGTGCTACTACGCAATATTAGGGGGGATTATTTTTTGTTTAATCAACTCGTCCTTAGTCAAAATGGCGAACGAGACATTCATGATCAGCAGCCCGGCGTCGCGTGCCGACAGGTCGAGTTTTGGCAGCGACCCCTTGATGGCCATCTGGCCAAGTTTTGCGTACCCTATCGCAAACCCGCTGACAAGGGCGGCATGATACAAGGTGTTCGCTATAGCTTTTCCGTCAATCGAAGCCATGGTGTTGTTATTCCATATAATGTGGATTATGCGCAACCTTCAATTGCTGAGCAGGACCCGCGCTGTTTTGCAGGACCGGGGGCTTTTTCTCCGGTAGCGGCCTCGGCGGTAGCGACGATTCTGCGCGGTGAGACCAATAGGCCAGCGCCCCGGCAGCAGCCACCAGTACGCCTACAGGCCAGGTAAACAACGCGGGGCCTTCTTCTTTTTTGTCGCGTTGCGGGGCGGCTTCCTCGTTGCTATGCGCGGCGGGCGGGTCGGCCACGAACGCGGGATCCCGCAGAGCCTCCTTGGCTGCCGCGAGTTCTCTCTCAAGTCGCTCCGACTTGGCTTTCCTGGCGGCGGCGCCGGCACGCCCCGCGGCAGCCTTCTTCTCGTTTTTCAGTTTAGACAGCTGGCTGGGTGACGTCTCGGCCGTCACCCTCAAAACAGGTTGAGACTGTGGCTCCGTCTGCGTGGTTGTCTCCGGTGGGGGCGGCTCCGTCGAGGCCGTCTGCGTGGTTGTCTCCGGCGACTCCTCCGGTGGAGTCACATTGCTGTCTCTCGAGTCCATCTTCTTCTATGCGCCTTGGACACTGGTGTCCAAATTGGCAGTACTTAGCCGTGGTCAACGCCACGGTGATCGGCGCCAGAAGATTTCCATAGCGGTAATACAATTCGCAAGCAGTGCTGTTGAGCACGCGGTCGACAACCAGGTCGGACTCGAGGTCCTCCATGAGAGGCTGCCGGTTCTCGGGCGGTATCGGGAGAAACATAGTGGCCACGGTCGTATAGAGCTGCAGCGCAGCCTTCCCCAGCGTTTTTGTCATGCAAACACCGAGTCGTGCCTCGTAGCGGGTGTAGATTTTTCTAACCTCGTCGTCGTCCATTTTGTCGATTTCTTCCAAGGACAGGGACTTCCCAAGGTACTTTCTGGCCTGCCCCCCTGCTGCGATAATGGCCAGCCTATCGCGCTGTTCCGCCACCGTTGTAGGCTGTGGCACAGCTGGTTTAACGACCGCCGCTGCGGGCGCTGGTACCTCGGTTTCATCGGCGAGTAGTCCGTCGAGCAAATCGTCCATTTTCTTTTCGAATGTCTTTGTATGTAATAAAGAAATAAGTTTCCTAATTTCTCGCCTAGCTTTAATATATTGGTGGACTACCCACAGGAGAACCACAAGTGTGGTCAAGGAGAGAGCCGTGTTTAATATTGTTAACAACATCAGCTAAGCAAATGATAAGAAGATGGTTGCGAAGTGATTAACATCAGCTAAGCAAATGATATGAAGATGGTTGCGAAGTGTTTAACAACAGCTTCGCATGTTTCTTCAAGGCGAGCTGACACCTAACGGCTACTCGTTCTTCCCGGTTCGCTATGACGTCGTTCTCCCGGAGGCACTCCTCGAAAGAGTCTCGGTCCTTACAGTGGAATAAAGCCACCCACTGGGTCTGTTCACGCAGGTCTTTGAGGACCGAGTTGTATCGCTGAGACAGCACCCAGACGGATTGCTGGGCGTGGCGGCCGGAGAAGGCCAACTCCGAGAGGGTATCTCTCTTTTTCGTCATCGCCTGCGAGGCGCTGCAGTCGTCGATGATGAAAAGGGTCGGCTCGCCTTTGAAACGGTGGTACCAAAAGCGGAGCCAATCGTGCAGACGTTCGCCCGGGTCGACAATAAACACCTCGGGGTCACTCCACACCCACGGGCGACCCTGGTAGGTGGTGTTGTGCCGGATAGTGGGGCATAGTATGACGATGTGGTGGAAGACTCCGCGATAAGGCCCCTTCTCAAGGAGGTCCAGGATGAACGCCGTTTTCCCACAGCCTGTTTGCCCAGAAATGACGGCCGCGTGGGCGGCGCGCGGCAAGTTGTTAATACAAGATGGACGTGATTCGCCCATCCTCCAGGTTTAGTTGTGCATCCATGATGAGGAAGACATACACATCCAATACGCCGGCGGCCTCGGGCTTCTTCGTGATCTGCAGTGTCACACCTTCCGACGCGTTCTCGATTCGTCGCCCCGTACCGTGGAGCTGATCGTCATCACTGGACCGCAGGTCAAGCCACAGGGCGTACTTGCTGGTGAGGTACTCGGGGAGAGACACATCCGCCAGGGCGAGGTCTTTCGCGACCACACCTACCATGGGGTGTCGTTTGGAGCCGCTTGCGTGAAACTTTCTGGCCTCGTCCCACTGCTGGTATGCGCGCAGGCCCTGCGCATAGAGCTCGTTCGGGACGCCCTCGATGGTAACTTCAACTTTCGTAATCTTGGGGTTGTAGAAGGCCTCCGTGTCGCGCTGGAAGGCAGCCGCGGGGTCCACAAAGAGCAGCAGGATTCCCTTCATGGAGCGCGCTGGGGTGTTGATGTTTATGTTCCAGACTGTGTCGCTCTTATCTCGGCGGAGCTTGCGGTGCCGGAGGATACGCTCGTAGAGGATCGCCAAGCGGTTGGCGTACTGGGAGCGGATCAATCGGGCGAGTTCGGCGTTGGTGACCTTATCGAACTCTAGACTGATGTTTTCGACCGTGTAGCTGGTGGCAGCGGCGGTGGCCTGTACGGTCGAGCCGTACTCGTTAAACGTGAGTTCATACTCCAGCCGGTCTCCGAGCCCCGCCTGGTAGAACGGCATGTGACTCTCTAGAATTTCAAAGTCGAGTGGCACGAAGAACCTGTTGCCGTACGCTTCTGAAATGGCCTTGTCGGCGGGGACGTTTGCGGCGTCCCCCGCGCCGACACGAAGCTTGGTCGCGTTGCGGTCGGCGGTGGTGTCTATGCCCTGATATTGCGCGTTCCCGCGCTCACGGGCGGTCTTCCAGAGATCTTGGTAGCAGTAATAGACGTCTGAATCATCGATCGACATAACCTCGTTTCCGCTGAAGCGAATGGTCACCCTCTTGCAGATTGCGCGGCCTATATTTTGAACCAGCGTTCTGTTGGCGTCGGTCGACGACAGCGAAATTGTGAAAGCCAGCCGCGCGGTCCCAGGCACGATGACATCGTCGGCCCCCAAGTTGGGGAAGCGAACCAGCAACTGCTGGTTTTGGTCGACCGTTGCGGGGTTGTTGGTCACTACAACGGTCTGCCTCGTGGCCTTCACCCCAAGGGGGTCACGTAGGCGCCGGTACGGGTTCAGTTTATTTCCGAAAGCACTTGAAGCCATGGTATTGAACCTAATACAGAGTTCTTCAAAACACGAACATGGCGGACTTCGATTTCAATGAGTCTAGGCGTGCCAGAGTTGACGTTGCCCGCGGTGCTGTTGCCGATGACATCCCCCTCCTTGATTATACTAATGACGACACCACGGGCGGTGGTGCTGAAACCTCATTCATTGACCCTCCCGAAGACGTATGGGAGGCCCAAAATGAAACGCCCTCATGGGCTGCCAGTAGCGTCCCATCAGGTGTTTCTCAAGAAGATCTTGCTGATGCACAACATACAAAGGCTCTCGTAGATAGATGGCAGAGAGAGAGGGGGGAAGTGCAGCAAAACCTAGAGTTCGCATCTTCGACCAAGGGTGATCTCTGGCTAAGGTGGGGGAAAAAATGGCTCCTCCTAACCAATAAGAATAAGCCTGGGGAGTTCCTCGCACCCTCGACTATCAAAAGGTACCGCGTCGATGTAGCTAAGGCGTTGGGCGTCTACAAGAGCACCAACCTCTCTCCCCAGGATGATGCGGTCCTCAAAAAAACCGACCAGCAGGTGGGCGAGGCGGCCTCGGACATAGAAACAGCCCCGCTTGAAGATCTTGGGCAGACCATTATAAAGGTCGAGGCCGCTGTTCAGACCGCGGGAAATATCTTCGCTGTGCCAGAACGGCCCGGCGTCCCCCCAATGACCCAACGCGAATTTCTGGGCATCTGCCGGGCCCTGGAAACGATCCGGGGGGAACACACAAACAATCTAGCCAAGCTCACGGAACTGGATAAAGACATTGCCGAGGAGAGGAGCAAGCTAGAAGAGGCCTCTGACGAAACTACTAAAAACATAATTGCCGAACGCCTGCGTAACCTGCAGGATGATAGGGCCGCCCGCCTTGAGGCCGCTTCGTCCACCAGGGAGGCTCTCCGGTCCCAGTTCAGCCGTATACGTGAAACCCTGCACCGGATCCTTCATGAGGACAAAACCCTCGCCGAGCGAATAAAGACCCTCTTTCGTGAGCAGGGAATCACGATCGTGTCGATCCTTACGGCCCTCGGGATGATTATTTCTACAATAGTCCTCGCTCTCCCGGGCGGTTCTGGAGGCGGCGCCGCCCCGCCGCAACCGCCGCAGCCTCCCGGCAAGGGCGGGGTCAAAGAGTGGCTTAAAAAACATCTCCAAAGCCTCGGAAGAATCCTGGCCAAGCTGGCTGGCAAGGCGGCCGCCGCCCTGCCAGGAATTATCGGGTCGATCGTCTCCTGGCTCCTGTCCCTCCTCGGGAAAACCGCAGTCTGGCTGGCTGGAAATCTGTGGGCCGTTCTTCTGGCTGTCGGGGGCTTACTGCTTGTGGCGGCACGCGAGTGGCTTCTACCCAAGAAACCAAAGAAGGCCTAGGCCGACGGCAATACCGCCTACGATGAGGGCTGTTTTTTCGTCCTCGTGGGCCTCATAGTCTGCTTTGGCTGCCGCCGTTGCTGCATCGGGGTGCGGCTTTGCACCGCGCTGACTTTTAGTCGCCTCTGACGGTGGGTCGACGCCCATCGGTATAACGAGCCCCTTTTCGCCGGTGTCATTTGCGGCGTCTGGTGGGGCGACACCCTTATTCAGGCCGATATTCGAGCCCAGGTGCTGTGCACTGGTCGCGATAACGAGCAAGTTATTGTAGCCCGCTCTCTTATCCATACGGAGTAGCATGTTGCCTGGGGCCATGAAAAGACCCTCCCCAAAGGATAGGTTGACCTCAGAGCGGGCATACTGTAGGGCTTCCTGATAACGGGCTATTGATGAGGGGATGTCCACAGGAGAAGCTATGACAGTTTCAACGTTCGCTAGGAACTGCTGCTGCGTATCTGAGGCCGTCGCCCCGGCGCCTAGAATGTTTGCGCGGGTCTGGGCCTGGGCGGTGAGGATGGCCCACACGTAAGTCCGGCTACTATCCTTCAACCTATTGACCCCGGGGAGGGTGAAGCCATCTGACTTATTGAGTATGAAATTCTTCCAGGCCGTGTCTACTCCGGCGGTATCCTGATCGATGTAGTCCACGTGGGGAATGCCGTGTTCTGTCTCGTGTGTGAACGACATTCTGTCCGGGTTATACTCCCCGTCACCAACTGGGCTATATCCGACCCCGGGCAAGTAGAAGTAGACTCGGCCGAGCCCCTGGGTGTGGCCACGGATCTTCCAATCAGAGTGTGGAGAGATGCCAAATTCTTCGCAGATTCTCTCGTACCCCTCGCGGTCGTAAGGATTGTTTACCGCTTTCCATTCCTGCTCCGGGGGAATTCGGGCCTGTATATCTTCCAGTATACGGCGTGTCTGGTAGTACGCGTGGAAGCGGTAGAAGGACTGCAGAGGGGCATCAGCGACAGTCAAATGGTCATCCGCCGAAACTCCGCAACCTGTGGTGGCACACCAAACGGCGAAGTTTAACTGGTTCTGCCAAAACTGCATCGGGGTTTTACACCAAGCCTGGAACGTGTCGTCTGAATAAATCCTAGGCAGGCGGTAGTGTTCGAAGACATTGCGATACTTAGCCCTGAACCATTTCTGCAGGTCGTCGGCCTGAACCTGAACCTGGCCTTCTGCGAGATTACCAACATCGCGAGCCGCGGCTTTTTGGAGGCCGGGATTGTACTTGGCTTCACTATTAAACTTGAAAGCTTTCGCATTCATAATATTGGGCCAGCATGTTCCACACGCTTTCGAACGTTCAAAGGGGGGAGGCAATCCCCCTCCAGCGGTGCATTGACAACCGCGACGGGCGCCTCTCCATTGGTTTGCGATCGATAACCTTCGCGGTGGGGTGGTATAACATCGAGCATGGGGAGACGTTTTCATGGAGATTTACTGGGGGGTCAGAAGAAACCCTCAACATCCCGCCCGGTCTGTATGGGTTCGACCGGCTAAAGGAGGTTCTCAAGGGGACCACGCACACGCTAGCGGTGAGTCGAGAAAGCGGTTTGATCACCCTAGAAGTTGCCCCCGAGCGGGAAATCCGTCTATCCGACGGCTTGCTGGCGCTTCTCGGCCTGGACGACGGCTTGGGCGGAGTCTGGCTCGACGCCGGCGTGTATACGGGCGATCGCCCTGTAAACTTTGCGACGAGGCAAATGCTGTGGGTCCACTTGGAGGAGATAAACACGGCCGAAAATATTGTTGATGGGGCTCCCTCAACACTCCTGGCCGGCATCGGGCTGGGGCGCCACGCCTTCGGGGACATAAACACGGTCCGCATGGAGTGCCCAGAATATAAGCGCCTTCGAGATGGCACGGTCGGCGAGTTAAAGGTTTCCATTAGGGATGCATCATCAGGAAAGGCAATTTCCAACCAAGATCTCCCGATACACGTTACGCTCGAGGTCGTCAGAAAATGAGTATCTTCGGCGAGAGGATCAGCCGCGGGCCTGACCTGGCCGAAGTCCTATCAGACTATGCTAAAAAAGACTACGTAGATGCACAGGACGGCCTCCGTGTCCTGAAGGCGGGCGACACCATGAGTGGTGATCTGGACATGGGGGGGCAACTGGTGCGTGGGCTGCCCAGAGACCTACGGCCGTACAAAGGTGATGAGGCTACTTCATGGAACCAGGTCGTGAGAACGGCGGCTGATGCTTTCGAAGCCGCGGTAGATAGGCGTAAGCCTATGATAACTGTGTGGGCCGAACAGAAACGGTCTATGCTCGATAACCGATACGAGTGGTCATTTGGCAGCGACGCAGCTAGGGGCCTTGCAGATGGGGGCTACCCCATGATGGCCGCAGGTAGGGTCCTTCGTATGGGGCTGTCGACAACAGCACCTCACAACTTAATCTCCGCCGCCCTTGTCAATATTTCGGTCAACGGGATGGAAAACCCGTTATATGGTACGATCAAGCCCCCGGGCCAAGCCTGCGGTATTTCTATATTTTCAACCCCTCTGGCGCTGCAGCAAGGCGACAAAATAAACTTTAGATCAGCCTCGTCCACCCCCGAAATCGCGAGCGCAGTGGTCTCCCTCCTAATTGAACTTGACTTGTAGATGACACATTGGTGGTAAAATACAATGAAGCAAGTTACTCCAACAGCCCCATCGGGCGCTCTCTACCCAGAGCTGCCCGATGACGGCAATGTTGCCGGCGGCATCCCGCAACGGCCAGATCAGTACTTCCGACTCCAGGAGATCTCGCGACTTCGTAAGCACCTCGAAGACGAAAAAGATAGACACTCCCAGCTCTTTAAGAAATACCGGCGCGGGATTAACGCTGTAGATGCTGTCGACACGGCGCTACTCTCAGCCAGTGTGGGGATGGGCATTGGAGGTGTGGGCCTCCTGTCCACGATCATAGCAGCCCCGGTTGTACTGGGGCTTGAGGTTGCAGCCTTGGGCTGCGGACTCCTCGGTGTCGCCGGTAAATTTGTCAGCCGCCGGCTCTCGGTGAAGGCAAAAAAGCACGACGAAATTATGATTCTTGCTGGCAGTAAACTCAACTCCATATCCGCCCATGTCTCGAGAGCACTCACAGATGGTCAGATCTCTGATGAAGAATTCCGCATAGTTGTTGATGAGGTCCACAAATATACCCAGATGAAGGCAGAAATTCGGGATAGGGCAAAAAAGGCGCATGCCGCGGTCACTCTCGACGAGGAAGCGCTTATTCAGAGAGGCCGGGACGAGGCCAGGGCCAGTTTCATGAAGAAATTGGCTGCACCTTAGTCTTCTTTAAGCGGCGACAACATACGCCATACAGCCCGCCTCCATACTCCGTAACTCTGTAAGACTAACTTTCATCCACATTTTTCTTATTTATGCCCCTTGAACCAAACTGCAAATAGCTCGCCTATTTAATTCCTGGTTTGATCAGCCAGCCTGGCCAGTATGCTATAGTTGGACTTTGACCCCCTGTCCTAGATAGCTGGTTGTGTGTACATTGCACCATCAGTCTTATCTGGCTTCTAGATAGCTGGTTGTGTGTACATTGCACCATCAGTCTTATCTGGCTTCTAGAAGGTACAGCTGGTGTAATATAGCAGGATGTAGCGGAATATTCACAACTATGGATTGTGGTGCCTATCAGCTTATATATAAGCTGTAAGTTGTCACGCATTCCACTCTCGACGAGGAAGCGCTTATTCAGAGAGGCCGGGACGAAGCCAGGGCCAGTTTCATGAAGAAATTGGCTGCGCCATAAACTGCTTTGTAGGCCACGGCACGAAGGGCCGTGTTGCCGACGTGCCGACGTGCCAACACACAGCCCGCCTCCATACACAGTTACTCAGAAACAAGTTGACAGAAGTTGGTGGTTTAGTGATCCTCACTGGCCCAGGATCTGAGAGCAAGTGGCTGTGGGGGTGGCTGCGCGAGCAGCTGCTCGCGCCGCCGTTGTTTACCTTGGATACCGCGTTCTACAAAGAACGCCGTTGCTATGGTGTGTTTACCTTGGATACCGCGTTCTTTGTAGAATGCGGTATCCAAGGTAAACAACGGCGGCGCGAGCGGCTATTACCAAACTCCCCTCTCTCACTTCATAGAGCGAGTACAGCCTGAACACAGCACAACGGCGGCGCGAGCTGCGCTGGGCATGGCAGAGGGTGTGGGGGTGGGTGCCGCGGCAAAGGCTTCGCGTACATTGTGCATGTAGGCCGGCCTCTGGTTGATTTTTTTGTTGTTGCGAAGCAATATGGTTGGGGGGCCCGCCAGGGGGGTGGGGCGGGCCCCTCGTCTGGTTAACCAATTGGTAGTTGCGCGTGTGTAGGCCGGACGTGTTTCACGTACATACACAATTGTTGCAACTGTGTATGTAGGCCAGGAGTGTTTTGCGTACATAAAGAATTGGGGTCCGAGTGTATGTAGATGTGGTATGTTTTTCGTGCTAGGTGGTCCAGAACCCCCCAGCGCCAGATGTGTACATGCAGAATTGCCGCGTGTACGAAAAAAGTGATCTGCGTACATGCAGAATTGGGGTAATTCTGCATGTAGGCCAGGCGTGTTTTCCGTACATGCAGAGTTGGGGTAATTGTGCATGTAGATGTGGTATGTTTTTCGTACAAGGTGGTCCAGAACCCCCCCCCCCCTCTATATACTACTGAAGTTGGTTGATTGAAGTCGGTCAGAAGAAAGAAATTGAAAAAATAAGATTTTACAGGGTTAACTACAATTTTTATAGGAATGTCGACCTTGAGGATTCAAGAGATATAAGCGAGAGAAAAAAAAAGAGAGAGAGAGAGAGAGAGAGAGAGAGAGAGAGAGGAAGGGAGGAGAGAAAGAGAGGAGGGAGAGAGAAAGATGTGTGATGCTAAATTGTATGAGAGAATTAGGAACTAATGCATTATAAACAAAAATATTGAGAAATCGTGGGGAAGTGATCATGCATTCTGAGAGGGGATTTAAAGCACTGAGTTACATAATATAAAATTCTATTGAAGTTAAAAAGCCATTGCAGATGTAAATTTGAAAGTACTCATAAAATATTCAGTTCTTTATTAAAGACTTTTACTTTTAAAAAAAAGTTTTAAAATAAAGCACACTTTAATATAAAAACTATTTCTCTTGTGCAAAACTCAAAGAGACCATATCGATCCTTGCTGTTAATTATATTCTCCTTGATAGGAGGGAAATAATTTGTTGAAGACATCTGTATAGTTCTATGATCGTTAAATTCAAAATTTTAATGAGTGGACAGCTTTTGGTGTAGATTGATTCTTATTTTTCATGACAAGAGGCCTTATAGTGCCATTCATTTCAATATCATTTTTTCTCTTCTTTTTAATAGAAAAGATTCAGGAATGAATTGGTCTGTTCCTTCTTCTTCCCCAAAGACGAATGGTTCGTACCCACGTAAGTAATTTGAAGGCCCGATAAAATAAAGAATGAAATCAAGGTGTAGAGTTGGTCAAACGACGAACAAAGTTTGCTCGTATCAATAATTCATAAGAGTAAAATGATGAAAAAGGATGATGTATTTTGATTGAATCCTTCATGCAACATTGATGATATTTCTCTTACGCCAGATATTTAGCCATACTTGTACATCAATAAACCACGACGCTATTGGCACATATGTAAGTTATACTTTTAGCCCATGAGAAACGAACAGGTTGTTCGCCTCACTTGTGAATATTTTGCATTAGTGGTAGCAAAATCTGACCATGGTCCTCATTATTTCGATGCATTGAGATGCGTGTATCTACAAAACCTTCATTTCCAACTCTCTTTGAATTGTCTTTCCTCAATACTCTTCGAGAGTGGCCCTCTGAATCCCATTAATCTGAAGTATTCAGTGATGCACAGCGAATGACGTACTTATTGAAAGGCATCAGCCCTGTCCATGGACTAAAGAATAAACCTATTTTATGAAGCTTTCTAAAACGTTACAGTGGAGCAGGCTTACATTTTCCTCTTCTCATTACATTTTTCACATTTAATTCATGCACGCCATTTCAATTCTTTTGATGACGAAACAGAACAAAAACACACATGCAAAAAGACTTCAACTAGCAAGTGAAGATTTTAGTTACATTTAGTTTTACCCACAGTTCACATTTTGTAGGCTCCATTGTTATTCTTTATTTTCAAATCAAATATCTATATTTTTCCAATTTATTGTAGCGGGCAAAAAGATTATCAAAAGCATCTAAGAAAGAAATTATAATTTGACCCCTGCGTGCCTCATTAAATTCTGGATATCATAATCAATAAAACGATATAGTTTTCTTTGGTTCCCTTAGAGATTCTCAGCCATCTTGGCATTAAAACCCAGGCTCCAATCCTGAATGTGTGGCATCCAACTAGTTTAAAATCTAAACGGCCCATATTTTCATTTTATTATTCTTGTTAATATTTTGTTAACATTTTTTTGAATCCAGTTCACTTATTAACAATATTACAGTTTTTTCGCATGATCTTTTTTAAAAAACTAGTACTTTAAAAAATCACAGCTTTATATTAATGCATTTTAAGGTTAGTCTCGTCTGTAATAATAGTAAGGCCTTAAAAATTTGAGAAAATTATATGTGGTGCCTGTCCATTAGAGGTGATTTTTGGCTCGCTAAGAAACAAGCTTAATTAGTCACAGGCGATTTGGGAAAAGTAATGAGCATAACAATTAGAGTATCATCATTCTTTAGACTTGCTGAGGGCTATGCTACGTTAACTAACTCGATCTAAGAATGAGGCCTACATTTCCATGAAGATTAATCTGCTCTCCTTTAATTTTTCACGTTTTATAATGTCTTTACCGACTCGATACTGTGCACTTCAAAGCGTTGATATTAGGCTCAGTGCTTTCTGACATAGGTTCCTTGATACAAACCCCATTGCGAGCAAAAATAGAGCACCTGAACTCTAACTGCACGTAGAACTCAACTCTTTGGTACCGGTAAATCGCATTCCATACTCAAGACATATTAAAAAAAAAGAACAGGTTAGAGCTGGACTCAGTTTTCGTTTTAGCTTTCACATCTTGCTATTTTGTAAACTCTCAGTAACCTAGACTGTTAAAAAGTAATCAAAACTTACCATTCCTTAAACATGCACAAATTGAAAACTGAAAGATTGCATCAAGCGCCGAATCACCGGCCCGGGGAGGGAGGGGTGGGGGGTGAAAGATGCTAACGGGCGTCATTAACCTCTTCTGGTTGGTAGTCAACAGTTGTCGGAACGAATTAACTTTCCAAAGCTGTTTAATGATCTTTGAAAAAAGCTTGTTATAAGGCTATGAATTCCCGAAAAAAATAGTCTTAGAGACACACTGCCATGCGTCAATTCAAAGCTGCCCATTTATGTTATACTACATGATAATTAGCATTGACAAAAATGAATAAATAAATTAGGATTTTTACAAAATTAGCAAACTTTTCTTATTGGCTTCACTGTCCATGAGATTTTTGCTCAAGTACGTTCTATGCACTGTGGAAAGCATTGCCTTCTCAACCTTTTTGTATATTATCTACTATCTTTTAAAGGTGCGCGGAATCAGGAAAGAAAAAAAGAAAGAAAGAAAGATTCTCATAGGAACCAAATTCTACGACAAAATAGTTCTATGGTCATCTT
>JAWDGP010004366.1:542500-745000 GCA_033675545.1 Elysia crispata | reverse complement strand
GGCGCAGGCTTCTTTTGGCTGGCATTCCTGAATCTGACAGGTTATTATAGTTAACTCATTAATGACTGGGTTTAGGATGATTTAAACAGATCTTTAACATCACATAGGAGACGAGAACGTTTTTGAAGCGGTTGATATTTTTCTCTTGATTAGCCTTAATGGGAATAATCCTGTGGTACGAACAGAAAAAAGGTCTTACAGCGATATCTGTGGAAAGTTACGAAATTAAAAGAAAATCATAAGAATTTTTTTTAATGTACGTTAAATAAAGTCATTTTTGGGTGATACTTAACAGTTCATAGATTAAAATAATTAGAAGCCGCCTTTTTAAAAATTTTATTCTTCATTGATACATTCGTAGAAAGCTTTGCTGAGAAATGATTCCTCACATTATTAAGACATGATGAAGGTATCTCAATAAAATTGATGAATTGATGGAGTCTACACAATGTTTTAGTAAGCTTACTTCTTTTTGGATTTTTCACGTCACATGGCTCAAACGTATTTCCAAAGTTATCTCTAAAACATTGCATTTTATCAAAAAGGCTCAATGTAACCCACATATTTTGAATTGATATTGGTAACAGTGTTACATGGATATGAGAATAGTTTTAAAAATGAAGATGGTTGTATGGAGACGTAGATAGATAGATACATATATATATATATATATATATATATATATATATATATATATACATACGAACATACATACATACATACATACATACATACATACATACATACATACATACATACATACATACATACATACATACATACATACATACATACATACATACATACATACATACATACATACATACATACATACATACATACATACATACATACATACATACATACATACATACATACATACATACATATATACATGCATACAAACATACAGAGAGATAGACAGACAGACAAACATACCTATCTACATAAATTAATAAATTAACAAAACAATGATAGAGTTAAAGACAAATTGATAAACAGGTGGATACAAAAAAAATTTTGAAACTAGTAGCTGATTAAATGCCCACACAAAAAAGCTTTCATAAACATCAAGTTCGCTAAAACTTAACTTAGTGCAGCTAAGATCATAAAGAGACGTTTTAATGACATTTAAAGTGAAGTCATGCATTTTGCACGGTCGGAGTTTTGCAATGGATTTTATAGACCTACTGAAACTTTAGATGTTTATCTTTCACGTTTAACTACAGAGTAGTTTTTGTTTTTTTGTCGAAAGACTAACGTAGGTTGCGAAAGTTAAAGTGAAAACAAATATTTGTTTTGCTACCAGAAAACCGTCTTTTCTTTTCATATTGACAAGAAGTAAAACTGTAGCGTTGCTAGAGCACTTATCTTTATATTTTGCGCCAATCTTTTTAAATGTATTCTTCAAAGTATTGTAAAAAAATAGAATTAGAATATATCATTTGCATGATCATAAAACTATTTTGAAGGTCTTTTAAATGACATAACAAATTTATTAAAGTATTATTCTATACGCGGCATAACTCCTTCTGTCATCAAAGCTTACTATATACATTGACCACTCACTCACTCACTCACTGATTCCTCCTAACCGTGATGGTTGCCAGGTAGGCTTAAGGAATTTGGCGTATCAGTTTGCGCCAGCTATATCCGTCTTCAGGTTATCTGTCCATTCCAGTACATTCTTTGATGTTTACCTCTTGCTTCTTTCAAGATTGACTTCTAATCTTTTTAGATAAGCCTACAAGTCCTAACGACTTCTATAGCTTTTTCTCATTTTTTGTTCTGTTTTGTAGTACGCCCTGAGCCCACGTCGCAAGCGTGTTAGCTGCTCACTAGAAACCTTTATATGATCATACATTATTATTATTATTATTATTATTATTATTATTATTATTATTATTATTATTATTATTATTATTATTATTATTATTATTATTATCAATCGTTACTTTAAATCAAACAGCATAATGCTTGAGTGAACTAAACATCTTTTATACAAATAAATGATTTGCGAAGATGTTTTACGTTGTTTTTGTTCGCAAATGGGCGCCGTGCTGCAATTGAAATCCCTTTACAAAGGCTCATACGATTCGCGCCCCTGATTAATATTTGGGCTCGGTCTATTCAATCTCAGATTTGATGTGATGATTGTAACAAAGGCGGTTCAGTACATTAGCTAATTGACCAACCATTACAAATGAGAACAAGCCATATTATGCAGATTAAGTCATTCTGTGGAGCAGACAAGATGTCGATCTTGGCATGCGTGAGCTTAGTTTTAAAGTGGTTTCTTGATAAACATTAACTGAGTGTGTAGACCTCCAAGTCGCAAGCTCTACTTCCAAAAACTTTACAATAAAGAACAAAAAAAGACTGAATGCATTTTCTCCATTGGAGTCATTTGCTTCGCGACTTACGAATAATAGAGGTGAAGGTCAAACATCATTTTTAATGGTTTGTATATTTTGTGTCAGGAGCTGGGGCTGAAGTTTTTACATAGTCCAGGGGGGGGGGGGGTTAAACAAGAGGATATGACCGAAAACACATAAAGCTAAAATCAGCCATATCAATTGGATGTTATAACTGAGCAGAAGATCGTATTACTCTAATATGAAAGAGTCAACTCTTGTTACCACAAGTTGAAGCAGAGGGGATATTTGGCGGCTGCGTTGAGCAAATCGATGCGAATAAAAAATGTGTGTGTGTGGTGTGGGGGGGGGGAAGGTGTAAAAAGTGGTTGACCAGAGCCGAAATGACAAAAACAGACAATGAAGAAAAGGAGCACTCGTGTAACTAGGTAATATTTTAGCAGTTTTGGCCCAGCTAGAAGTGAGGTTCGGTGTTCGATCAGGAGACAATGAGAATTCAGTTTAATTTTATGATTGTCCCGAGTGTGGCATTAGTTATTGTGGTATCGCGTGTCGAATTTTCGTCCAGTGTTAGGTCCAGCCCTGCGGTTAGTTAAAGAGTGCAGGTATGTATAATTTCGCTACTTATATACTGCAGGATAAGTCAGGTACATTGTATTATCATTGTAGACGGTTTATGGAATCTATTTATCTATTAGTCATCATTAAATTATAGATAAAAGAACAGAATGATTCAAGAGTTACGCCGCTTACCAGAGATATTTTGTTTCACGATGCCCGCGGTCAACAAAATATTTTTTAAGTAATTCTTTCGGTTAAGTTATTTATCTTTATTTCATAAGAGGCAAGTTAGAATCAAGGAAATGTTTTTTTTTTTTTAATTGCAGTTTATGATTGTATTCATAAAATGATGTTTATAAGGGAGGCAGTGCCTCATGAAATGAGGACATGATATAAGTTTAATTTCGAAAATTGATATAAATATATATGCATATATAGAATAATTTTTGTTATTCAATGCATTTTTTTTTCTTCTTCTTCTTCTTCTTCTTCTTCTTCTTCTTCTTCTTCTTCTTCTTCTTCTTCTTCTTCTTCTTCTTCTTCTTCTTCTTCTTCTTCTTCTTCTTCTTCTTCTTCTTCTTCTTCTTCTAAGTCTAGAGAAGACCTTTTGAGATCATCTTGGCGGTTTGGGCATGCTGCCTGTGCTATAGTTGTAAGAAAAGTCATTCGTCTGCTAGACTTTACTCCCGGCTGTCTTTATGAGTGTTCTGCTCTTTTGGTAGTTTGCTGTGTCTTGGTGCTGCTTTAGTTTGCCTCCGCTTTTGGCCAGAGCACCAGTCAAATCAGGGACTTCAATCGTTGACACAAACTCTTTTAATATTTCGTATCCCTTTTTTCTCCTTGAATTGTCTATTACAAAATAAAATAGTAGAAAATGCAATATCTGTCAGATATCTTCTTTTATAAAAGCCAAAATGACAACGTAAGTGGTCTCATTTTAGACAAATTAAAAAAAAAAGAAATATTTACACAGATCATTGTTCTTCGTGTCGTAAGTCTAAATGTTTATCTTCCTTTGTTCTTTGGCTCAAATATTTGATCATCATTTATCAGATATTTCTTCTTGATGCAAAATCAAAATTAATCCACGATAAAAAAAAGTAATAGCTAGATGCATTTGTCAAATAAGTCGTTTTGCTTCACCAATGACTATATATTCGAGTTGTATATCAAAATTGGTTATCGCAATAGTTAAAATTGTCTAAAAACTGTGTGTAGAAGCCCATAAAAAAAGACGATTAATGCCATTGATCACTTCAAAAAATCTTCCCATTAAAATTGATTTCCTAATGTCAAGTCTAGAATCAGGGTAATAATGGCGTTAGAACAATGAAAAACAATTTGCACATTGTATCGCCTTCTATATCCCCTATCTTTTTTTCTAAAAATCCGAACTTCCAAATCATTTATCTTCTTTACAATTTTTAATAGCACTTTCGTCGCTTTTCCCTGGGCGCCGAATTCCCGTGAAATCTTCTGATGAGTCATTCGCATTATCTGTGACGCACGAGCAAATCCACATGTGAGCACATGTAAATCGAATTATAAGATACGGTTTATTTATTTAAATTAAAACTTCCTGTTCTCTCAATGCACTGCTAATATAACCGTTTATATCAGTTATCGTTTAAATATTCTTTTACTGTCTTTCACCTTTCTCAAACACAGTCAGGATATTTCCGATTTTGTATCCCAACGCCAAAATTAATTTTATACGTTTTTACTGCTTGTAAGAATTATAACATGATTATAGCTGATGATATGCCTCCTTCTCCTCCTCCTCCTCCTCCTCCTCCTCCTCTTCTTCTTCTTCTTCTTCTTCTTCTTCTTCTTCTTCTTCTTCTTCTTCTTCTTCTTCTTCTTCTTCTTCTTCTTATTCTTATTATTATTATTATTATTATTATTATTATTATTATTATTATTATTATTATTATTATTATTATTATTATTATTATTGTTATTATCATTATTATTATTTTTATTATTATTATTATTATTATTATTATTATTATTGTTGTTGTTGTTGTTGTTGTTGTTGTTGTTGTTGCTATTGTTGTTGTTGTTGTTATTATTATTACTATTTTTACTCTTCTTATTATTATTATTATTATTATTATTATTAGTAGTAGTAGTAGTAGTAGTAGTAGTAGTAGTAGTAGTAGTAGTAGTAGTAGTAGTAGTAGTAGTAGTAGTAGTAGTATTTACTATTATAACTTGAAAACCCCATTCCACGAAGGGGACCCTAGTGTCGATTTCCAGGATCTGGGGTTTTATGTGTGTATTAAACAGACTTATAAACGGTCTTGATATCTATCCTTTTGTTTACATGATTCAGATATATGCCTCCACCTATCTATTTTTTTCTTAAATCTCGATCTAGATATCTTGATAAGTGTTATTCCAAACACAACATCTAGACATAGAACTCGAACTCAAACCCTTTTGAAATTCTAAGTCTAAAAGTAAAATGTTAATCTACTAAGATTTCGATCTTAACCTTTTGATTATAGTCTAGCTCCTGTAAATATCTAGGCCCTAGATCTAGAATTTATGTTCAAGCAAAGTTTTTGGACTCTTAACTTAGACATTCACTTTAACATGTAATCTAGATCTAGTCCAGACAGTTTTAGATCTGCCGCTGCCTACCTTGCATGCATACTTTCAGTTTCATTCCTGCCATCTCTGTCAAGCTGTGCTAACAGGAAGTAGTTGGCAGAATCACAATTATGCGTTTGAATTTTCAAAAACATTATTTTGGTGAAAATAGTTTTAGCACTTCAATCTATAAAGAAATTTACAACTTGTTAGCACATTTGACGCGCGTAGGTGGTCTAGAAATGTTCTATTACATGGTCCTCTTTTTTCGCTTAGCTCGATTATTTAGAGATATAAAGGACATAAATTATGTAAAATATCAACAAACCATTCTCATTATTGCAAAGGCAGAAAAAATATTCCTCACGTAAAAGGGTTTTACTGTAAATAGTATTAGTGGATGCATATTTGATAGCAATGGTAATACTGTTTACTAACCGCGCACAAAATTTCATCATAGCAAATATTGCGGAAGTAATACGTTAAGAGAATTTGTATTTGAAAACTGCGAAATGGGTTCATTTATGGCCTTTGAAAATTATACGAACATTCTTTTGTTTTTAAATCAGATTCACTCTAGCCGACGTAGAAAATTCAAGATTACCGAATAGAAACCTGAGATAAGAAGGCTATAGCAAACAAATGCTATCAAAATTAAATAAAGAGAGTTTCAGGTGTTCAGTCAGCCTGAATTTCAACTGAAGAACCAACCTTTTGTTTTTAAAAGCAATGACACCTTTGCATTTATCTCGTGTCCGTTGCCTTTATCTTTGTCTTTTTTATATTTTGAAATGGAACTTTCTGTACTTATTGCTTATATATCTATCGGCTCGTATAGATATTTAGGAAACGTATTTTTTTTCTGCGAATTATAATGTACGCATAATCCTTAATCAAATGCAATAAATCCTAATTCCTGCTTTATACGTCAAAGAAAATTTGAAACTTTAAGAACTAAACACGATGGGTACTGGTGTGTTCTTATGAGTGATAAGATCATTGGTCTGTTATTTCTTTGAGCTGTAGGGATATATCATGGACGACGTTAAAAAATTGAGTTAAATCTACAATATATTTGTTCATATAACGTTGCTGAAAACAAGATGTGAAAACTTTTTCTTTTCGAAGCGAATGTTTACGCCGTTTAATATGCTTACACACTGAGATCTTGCGAAATCTCAAACAAGTGTATATAATACTAATGTTAAATAAATTTATTTTTATTTTTTGGAAAAGTATTTTTTTTCCATTCTGTCTAGAAAATCAGATCATTTAGAAAATAGCAAACCTAGTGAAACGATGATCTGAAATGAAAGACCTATTAAACCATGGTTACACCAGCATCAACGCATTCTACATCAACATCAGTAGTAAAAGAAGCAGGGAAACAACAGCGTTGCAAAAGACAGTAATTTAGCATACAGATGGGAATAGAATAGAGAAATGGGGGAATGGAACCTATCTGGTTTGAAAGGATGAGAGAGACATTAGGTGTCACTTCACATCAGGGCAGGGTGTGAAAGAGGCGTAACGATACATAGGTGTTAGATGAAAACACAAACTGACCTCGAACACACGAGAGAAAAGACCCAACTAATCGCTGTGTTCAAGAAAGATGAGACTAGTGAATTGTGTGAATCTGTCAATGATACATTAACTCTTTAAATAGTCAATTATGTTCAAGCGTTTCTCTTAATAACTTATACAATTATAGTTCAAACTGTGCTTTTGCGCATTATGGGTCATGAAATATAATTATAAGCAAAATGGCTGTTCTTTTCGACAAATTAATTAGCAGCTTGTATTTCATTTTACACATTTTAGGCATTGTAAATATGAGTGCTGTCTGATTTTGAAAATATTAAAAAAAAAATAAAACCGAGACACCGACTTTCCTTCATTTAAAACAGAGTAAATTCTGAAAAAAGCTAAAAGAATGTTTAACATTTTTAAACGCGTCAATAAAATACTGATTGAAAGTTAATTTTGAATAATTCACAGTGCACTAGAAAGAGTAACACTGCAATAGTGTGAAGGAAGTGAACTTAGTTGGCATTTTTGCTTTCCCAGATTTGGGACTGAGCTTACGATACTTAAATCAAGAGTCATTTTTTTTTCTAAATAAAACTGATGAATGAATTCGGTCTTCAAGCATTAAACCCTGGCCTAACAATAAACACACTTTCTATGTCTACAGTGAAGCCTAGAAGCCGGTTTTCTTATCAGTGACACATTTGAGGTTCAGCGTTATAGGAGCAGACAAAATCAAAGGTTAAACCTCTTTCGTTCGCTTATAAGCATCTCTCATGTAATTCACTCTAATATGCAAAAAATATTTCATAATCCTTTTCTTAAAGTAAATTTTAATTCTTACTGTTCAGCTCTTCAGCGAAAGAGGCAAATATTATCATATAATTCAAATGACTAGGAGGCATTTAACTTCAGAATCTTTTAAAATGTTAATGTGGAAACAAAACCTATCGAAGAATCCTAACTCAAACCACTTCAAATGGTCTCTAGAATAAACAGCGTATTAATATCAAATTGTTAAAAAAACGGTCGCACGGGCTTAACGATTTTATATTCAATTACAACTCCCAAAAGATCCCCAAACCTTAATTATTCAGACTTAACTTGCCGTAACAGCGGGATAGGAAGATGGTAGACCGCAGACTCCTGCTGCTTTGCTATTGAACGGATGAACGATCTTTTTTTTTCATCCTCTCTCACTCTGACCCTCTCCCTCCCTCTCTCTCTCTCTCTCTCTCTCTCTCTCTCTCTCTCTCTCTCTCTCTCTCTCTCTCTCTCTCTCTCTCTCTCTCTCTCTCTCTCATGTGCTCCTTTAACGCCGTCCCCAACCTCTACTTTTTATTCACTTCACAAAAGCTAGACACAGCCCAAAATAAGCCCTGTAGAAGCCATTTCTGGTGGATCCCGATTATTTAAACAAACAAGCAATTGAAGAAGATCAGTTTGAGCTTTAATTTTACTGTGCGCTTTAGTTTGCAGATGGTACATAACTTCTGCCTTCGACATTTTGTTCTCCACCTGCCCGTCTGTATTTTTGTATGTCTAACTCTCTGTCGACTGAATCACTCTTTATTAATCTGACACTCTCTCATTCCTTCATATTATAACTTATCCTTTTTATTTTCATTTCTTTATAGATTGCTTAGTTCTGTGTCCTATATGTCACTTTCATTTTTCATAACTCTATTTTTATGATTTAGCACAAGAAATAAACGTATTTAGATTGTATATAGTAACTCATTAAAAGGCAGGGATTTTTAATCAAAGGTCAGTATGGTATCTTTACTCAAAGCTTAATTATTGATATAAAAGATTGTTGGGAGAATTTGGTGTTCTTACTTTTTGTTAGGCGTATCTTCCATGAAAGGCTGTGCAGCTGTCACATACTGAGCTAAGAACTCTAAAGAATGTTCAAAATCACTCATTCATTGAATATGTGGGTTTTTTTCTCATAGCCTTTATAGTTATCTAATGTTTGCTTTAGAATCTATCAAGCTGTAAAGGAAAAAAATGATTACTAAGTTCGTTGGTACATTTTTAAATCTCTTTATAGCTTTTTCAATCAGTTAATTTGTGCACAAGGCCCCCTTTTTCTCAAATGGAAATTGCAAATGTTCATAAGTCAATTCGGACGCGATGAAATAATTTTTTAGCTCGAATAAAGTTATTTGAACTTTAACTTAACTACGGAAGAAATCATAATGACGTTATTTTTGTCTTTTTATATCGATTTATTTACGAGTTAAAAATACTGGAATAATATGCATACTACTAAACCCATATTAATCTTTTTCTTTTCTCTGACGAAACTACTTTGCAAAAGATACACCATAAAACCGGCTGTCTTTTGCTAAAAATTTCTTCCTGTTTCATGATTTCCTAAAAAAGAATTTCATGGATATATCAATGTTTAAAGTGAAAGAATGTAGTGAAATATGCATACAATCATGTTGTGTCAATAAATTAAAAGCTCTGGTCAGCGATATGACATTTACTAGGTATAAATTGCTTCTGGTCTTTGTCCGCTCTTTTATTAAATAAAATAAATGGTAACGAACGGTTTCACAATTTGATTAAGTAGTTCAGTTACAAAGATAACAAGTGCAAACTGCCTAAGCCCAGAACCTTATTGAATCTATCTAACCTCTTGAGACCATCTAGTGAATTTTGTTAGGGAGAGGTGAGACATTGGCACGGTATAAACTCAATGATCCCTAAACATATCGTCCCATCATGTCATTGGTGTGATGTTTATTCATCGATAACCATGTTACGGTTAAGTGAAACATCCGCAAATCAGTAACTTTATACCTTCGTGTGAAATTTTTTCTTTCATTCAACATGCGCTTCGAATTCAGTTACGCTTTCAAGATTAAAATACTCTGCAATCAAATCCAAATAGAAGACAAAGATGTGCAGGCGTGCCTCATCCGTCCCTGTTGAAATGGTATAATTGTGAAGAATTACACAATATTCTTTGTTTCAATAAAATGCTTCTTTAGACTCAGGTCAACCAGAGGTAAGCAGCATCGATAATTGTAATTGCGTAGCTATGAAATCAACTAGTACATAATCATGCAATTTAAATTTATAGAAGTTTATAACTAAACATTTTGCCATTTTGTAGTTTGGGAACTTCCAAGAGCCGCGTCAATTGACCCAGACCTGGTTGAAAATGGTCCCCTATTCTGCAGAGCTAGCGCGGAGAAGAAACTCATTTTCTTTCTTTGTCATGACAGCATTTCATTTGCATTGAAACGTTTTCCGTGTTGAGGTTGTGTTAAAACAACGTCTGACTTAAAGACAAACAAAAACATTTGCAATTCAAATTAGCTGTTAGGTGGGTTAAAGAAAGCTTTGAGTGCTAGCAACATTTTTCCTACCACAGTTGTGTCTATAGAACTTCTAGTTTCAAACAGACTGATCAAAATAAAAGTAAAAGGCAGGTTTTGTAGTGGATTTGATTAAATTTCTTTGAAGACAATGATAACATAACAAATAATTTAGTTAAACATTTTTACAGCCCGAAATGTATTATTTGCTTCGGATTTAAAGATTTCAATAGCGATTCAGGAATGTTTTTGTTTCTCAGCTGAAAGACTAGATAGAATTCCTGAGGGATCTGTGCCAGACAGACAATTCAGCTCACGTTCTGAGCACTTAACACTCGGACATTTTGGCAGTTCTAGCGGATTTCACGCCCCAACAAATCTGCTCTTATTAGTGAGACTGCGCCTGCTTTGTAAACACTGAAGTCTCTAACAATCAATCAATATTAGGCCACCTTTAAAGTTGAAGACTCTTTTTTATTTGTAAGTAAGCAAATGACAGAGACGCAACTTAGAGGTTTCTGTCTTTAAAATATGCAATATGCAATGCGACGGAATGATTTATCCTACAGAATAAAAACCCTCATACCGTTTTTCATCTTACTCCTCCTGTCTGGTGAACTGAACTGACAAAATGACCTGAAAATCAATCTTCGCCGCTCTCCTTGCTCCTCTGCTTTTCTAACAGTGTCACTCAACCTAAAAGTTTTCCATTCACGGGTATTGCTTTACCATCAATTTCTTTGTCGGTTCTTTCTTTCATGGTGCTCAGGAAGAATCGTTTTTGCGATTTGTGCATGAGTTTTCCATCTGTTCCAGTCATTATGTGGTCTTTTTCGCGCCTCCTCAACATACTACAATCTTGTATGGGTGTCAGAGGCTCATCTGATTTAAATTTTTTTTCTATTTTTTCTTAGGGTCTCTTTTTTAAATCAATTTTTACTTCTGTTGCCTCTGACTTGGGCGTATCTCACATCTCACACCGCATTAGTCGGATCTTTGAGCTGAGGGCAGTCGCTTTGCCCCTGCCAATGAACCTTTAGTTATGATACGCTGTGATTTTGTTTTTAAATATATACTGTATTCGTTCCTTAGGATGGCTCTAAGACATTTAAACTTCAAGAAAATACCAAGCTTCTTAAACATAATTTTGATGTTTCTGCCTATACCCTTGGTGTTGCTGATCGTCAACTTGGTTTTTGCTGTGCTTAATCTGCATGCCATTTTAGTTTCTACATTATATAAAAGTTATGTCGTCACTTTTATTATCTTTACCTATTTCTTCCAATTAACTTTTAATTAATTGATTTCTCGTTCTTCAAAGCAAGCAGAGTAGTATTAGTGAGGAAGACATGTTCTTTTTTGTTTAGTACTCGTATTAGTCACTGCCTTCTGGATCACTAGATTCGCTGATACTCTTTTAGTGCTCTAAGTTTTTGACATCATCTGTTGAGATCAGTTTCATTTCAGTAACGGACTTTACCAAATTCGTTTTATTTATTTCTGTTATGGAAGGTGAGACATCAGGTTTTTTTTCTACAAAACAAGTATATCCAAAAACCTAATGTGACTATAAGATAGCCAGGATCCAAATAATAAGAAAAAAACATTCACAAAAAAGAAAGATTTGCCGTTACTATGGTAATAGCCGCCATCCTGGATTTTTGTGTAATTTATTAAACCTAAAGGCTCCTATAGGTTTTCCCTGAAATAGCTTCAAAGTTTGATTATTGAAAGCTATAAGTCTGCTTTGAAAATGTTGTGACCGTAATTTTTTACATCTTAATTTCATAGTCAAGATACGATGCTATTTTTTTTTTTAGTTTACTGATATTGCATCTTGAAAAAATTCAAAGGACGATAACTCGGGAACAAAATAATTTTTCAAATTCAGGTCACAATATCTTGTATGTATTGGCAAAACGAGCGAGGTGTGAAAATTTCAAGAAAATTTATGCAAAGCTGTGGATGGAAGGAGGCAGGAAAAAAAACTGTCAAAAAATGCTATTCTGAAAAAAGAAAAACAACAAAACAAAACTTGATTGTCTGAAGAAAAAAAAATGGGGAGGGGGAGGGGGGGGGGTCAGGGAAATTGAGGAGCTAGCAGAGAGGCTTTGAGGTGAAAAGTTATTGACTTTCCATTTCTGCTATGGATTAGAACGTCAAATCTATTAAAAAAAGAGAGAGAGAAAATATATAGTCTGGCAATACTCACAACTCATGGTGGTGGGTTTTGCCAAAAATCACTCTGAGAACAGTGGGACAACTGGCTCACTTTCAGTTATACGACTTCAGGAACGACTTAGAGATGCCAACCAAAAGAACGAGTCCATGATCCTGGCCCCAACAACTGAAAGAAAAAAATTCTCATGCAAATGGGAGGTCTCCACCCGATCCCTAGGGACGAATTCTTTCATGCGGAATCTATTCTTTGTGTGCTTGAATAGTGTCTGTCAAATAGAATCCTTATCTTCTGTGTGAAGAGTTCGACTAACTACCGCTATGCGTTCGAAGGCCATGTGGGGAAATCAATTTGCACTAATGAAAGTGAATGTTTAGAAGCCCTACAATTATAAAGGAACCCATTTGTACAAATATTGTGATATGATCAAACTTCTTCCTTTTTATATTCTAAAAAAAAATGGTAGCATTCAAACTTGTTCTTCATGATGAATTTCGAAAAAAAAAAGTGAGATTCTGGATCATGCCGAACCTTAGAGGACCACAGCATGGGCTGGGGGTGGGACATAAAGAGAGAAAGTTTAACAAACTAAGGTTGATTGTACAGGCAAAAAAATAAGTTTCAAATACTGTTGACGACAACAACGCTTCTTCCCCTCCCTCTTAAACAGTTACCACAATAACCACCCTCCCTCTTAAACAGTCACCACAATAACCACCCTCCCTCTTAAACAGTCACCACAATAACCACCCTCCCTCTTAAACAGTCACCACAATAACCACCCTCCCTCTTAAAGAGTCATCACAATAACCACCCTCCCTCTTAAACAGTCACCACAGTAACCACCCTCCCTCTTAAACAGTCACCACAATAACCACCCTCCCTCTTAAACAGTCACCACAATAACCACCCTCCCTCTTAAACAGTCACCACAATAACCACCCTCCCTCTTAAACAGTCACCACAATAACCACCCTCCCTCTTAAACAGTCACCACAATAACTACCCTCCCTCTTAAACAGTCACCACAATAACCACCCTCCCTCTTAAACAGTCACCACAATAACCACCCTCCCTCTTAAACAGTCACCACAATAACCACCCTCCCTCTTAAACAGTCACCACAATAACCACTCTCCCTCTTAAACAGTCACCACAATAACTACCCTCCCTCTTAAACAGTCACCACAATAACCACCCTCCCTCTTAAACAGTCATCACAATAACCACCCTCCCTCTTAAACAGTCACCACAATAACTACCCTCTTTCTTAAACAGTCACCACAATAACCAACCTCCCTCTTAAACAGTCACCATAATAACTACCCTCCCTCTTAAACAGTCACCACAATAACTACCCTCCCTCTTAAACAGTCACCACAATAACTACCCTCTTTCTTAAACAGTCACCACAATAACTACCCTCCCTCTTAAACAGTCACCACAATAACTACCCTCTTTCTTAAACAGTCACCACAATAACCTACCTCCCTCTTAAACAGTCACCACAATAACTACCCTCCCTCTTAAACAGTCACCACAATAACCAACCTCCCTCTTAAACAGTCACCACAATAACTACCCTCCCTCTTAAACAGTCACCACAATAACTACCCTCCCTCTTAAACAGTCACCACAATAACTACCCTCTTTCTTAAACAGTCACCACAATAACCACCCTCCCTCTTAAACAGTCACCACAATAACTACCCTCCCTCTTAAACAGTCACCACAATAACTACCCTCCCTCTTAAACAGTCACCACAATAACTACCCTCCCTCTTAAACAGTCACCACAATAACCACCCTCCCTCTTAAACAGTCACCACAATAACCACCCTCCCTCTTAAACAGTCACCACAATAACCACCCTCCCTCTTAAACAGTCACCACAATAACTACCCTCCCTCTTAAACAGTCACCACAATAACCACCCTCCCTCTTTCTCTTGCCTTCTTCCTCTCTATCTGTGCATCTTTCCCCCCAATGACCTTTCAGTTCTCTTTCCATTAATTATCCTGCCTCCTGCATGTCTTGGTACAGAATTTCGGGCACAGCTTTTGGCCACAACCATCATTAATAAGGAAGGAGACAAAGAAATACTAGGATACCCGACAACTACCGCAGATTCCATCCTTCAGGGCGCCCTAGATAATAATTTTGTCGTTAAGCGCAGGGACCGGTACTTTGATTTGCATCCAAAGCGATCATCTGGAGGAGGGATCTTTAAAGAATCATGAATTAAGGACGCCCCACAGGTCTGGGTTACCGGGGTCAAGGCTCTCGCCAAATGCAAAATACGTTTTTAGAAGAAAAAAGGCATTCCCACTCTTCATTCGAGGGTCACAACAGTGCTTGAAGTAATTCTGTAGAGTTATTTTACATTGATAACTTTACCTTGATTTGCATGTGGGGATAACTGTGAGTCGTTCAACGTCGTCTTACCCCGCCTTTAAATGAGAGCGAAAAGCATTTTATTTCTAAACATTCATGCATTATCATGCTCGCATAATTTGCTTCTTATTTTGAAAGAAAGACAACCACGCTCCCTACTGTATTTCTGACACCCATAGTGATAGATGGATTAAAAATTCCGCTCTGGTAATTTGTTTTTCCAAACTGAAACCATCGATAAATATAAGCTAATTACGGAACTTTATTATTCCGGCAAGACAATGCTTTCCAAGGCCTGCTTCTTTTATTAAAAGCAAAATTTCTTTACAAGCGTGACTTTTTAAAATATTATTGATTTTTTCTCGAATTCAATCAGCTAATTGAAGTAGAATTACCTCATTTAGCATTTAATGTCCCGTTACGCACTGAAAAGTTCATGATGTTTCTATGATCAAAGTTTAGAAAAATAAAAAAAAAATATCTAGTTACAACAGAGATTCTTACACTAGTTGTATGGAAATCTACATCAAATGCACTAAGAACTTATTCTTTAACTTATTATGAAAAAGTGTTATTGCAAATCATGTTTAAGTTCTTACCTCTAACTTTTTTAAAATCTGAAATTAGTTAATGTATTTATAATATAGACAGTGCAGTTTGTCTCTTCCACTGGCGTTTTAGATTGTAGGTAATGCAATAATTTAGAAAAAGCATACTGAAGAAAAGTCATTTTCTTAACAAGAGCAGTGTTGCATACCTCGCCTAAAAAGGCCTCTTTTACTTATTAAATAAATAATTTATGCCATCGGAAGCCAAAGATTTAAAATTCAGTCTGGTTGGGGTCAAGTTTTTTTTTTAAAGTTATTGTATAGCTGAGTTGGTGGAACTGTAGAAGTTCCATTTTGTATGTGATTTTCACATTTCCCTCTCGACAATGCACTCCCTCAGACAATGCGAAATTGGCATCTGTCATCTTTAGCAATACCCATGCCGTTGTCGATCTTTCATAACGACGATTATTGGGCAGCTCTTACACGGAAAGACGGCGGCGGATGAATTCATGACCCAGAGCGAGCGGAGAGTCTTGTCATTTTGATATGGTTTGTTTATATATTTTATAATAGTATGATTAAGTAGCATTTCTAACTGGAGGTAAATAAAATTTAAAAAATACGAAATGTTGAAAAAAATGTAAATGAACCGAGACTGATGGAATTGGAAAGAGAATCATATAGAGATAGAAAAAAAAAGACAGAGGGACAGAGGGAGGCAGTGAGAGAGAGGAGAGAGAAGAAATTGATGAGTCAGGGTGTGTGTGCATTAATAAATTAATAGGAGATGGAATTTTCTTGTTTGTTTCTAGCAATATGTTTGACTGAGTACCTTTCGTATTAACCGCATGTTACAATGTTAACAGAGCGTCACACCCATATCATTAATGAAGATTGATTCACGGACTTCTAATATTCTTTAAGGGATGTTTACTCAAAGCAATATGCAGCCAGCAATAAATCACAACCCACAGAGAATCGGTTTCCACAAATCTTCCAGTGTTTAAACGGGGCGATTTGGTGCTCTGCTTGCCACAGATGCTTTCTGCAAATCGCTAGCGATTTTCCAAATGGAAAAAGATATCAGCAAACTAATTTTTGTAACCTTTTTGTTTGGACATGCGCAATGGATGGAATCACTACGAATTCAGATTCATGAAATGTAAAAGAAGATGACCACCTAGAAACTATGTTTCAAAGAAGCAATAGTTGCAGCCATTGTTGTCTATGGAATATCTATCAAGTGTCCACTCTACACCAAAAAATAAGACAATAACACTGACACAAGAGAGCTATATTTCTAATTCTCTATAGTAAACAAACCTTGATCTGTTGTCCTTTAATTGATTGAAATATATCTAAATGACCTTTGAAGTTAGTGGAATGAGGATATATCTAACTTATTAAGATTATGTATACAGTGTGGTGTAGATTGCAGCTTTTGAATTAGATCAATTCTTTATTTAGGATGTGAAATGCACATCTGTTATTTTGTTACAGTACATCGGAACTTGAACCTATAATCAGAAAGGACACAGATCTAAACAAGCAGTGCGTTATCTTCCTGTTTGACTTAAAATTTAGTCTAAAAATCTGATACACACACACATATGTATGTGTATATATATATATATATAATTTAAATGACCTATCACCTGAAATAGAGAGAATAGTCTTGTAATAAATAAAATGAATCTGCATATCTTGGGGCGATATTTCTGAGATTTCGCGGGAAGGGCTAACGGGCCCTTAGCTAGACTACGACGTTATAGTTTTAGACTGACCGACATCATTTGCATTAAATCTCCTACATAGTAGTGCGTAACATAATCGCTTTTCGCAAACATGCTAGCCCTCCCTCCTAGAACGTAACTGTTATGTAAGGGTTACATGATGACTGCCAGCGACGCTTTAGTGCTACCGGTACTAAGTACTAGCCTGGACCAGATGCAAACAAAAGCGCGCTGTATAGAGTGTGTTTCCACTGCATGCTCACACTTACATTGCGTAACGATCACATGATCCGAGACAGTTTTACCAGCAGCATCAAATTTCACTATTTTTGACAGTTGACCTGACTGACCAGGACTAACGCTCGCTTGCGGCTTACGATGTAAACAACACAAGCCGATTTGCACACGTCCCTAAAGAAACCACGTGTTTAGCCATGTTTAGACAGATTTACGACCCATAAGCATGAGTCATAACGTAACTGAAAATGCTTTTAATTTGAATTTTACATCAATTTCCAAAAAAAGATATCATTCATTCTCATTGGAATAGGAATTACAAGTCATTTTTAAGCCTCGCTTAAACTGTACGATCTCCTACAGGTCATCTTATTCGTTTGATTATTACTGCTTTTGTCAAACTTAAATTTATGATTTTCTCTCTCTCTCCCTCTCTCTCTCTCTCTCTCTCTCTCTCTCTCTCTCTCTCTCTCTCTCTCTCTCTCTCTCTCTCTCTCTCTCTCTCTCTCTCTCTCTCTCTCTCTCTCTCTCTCTCTCTCTCTCTCTCTCTCTCTGTATGTGCATCACTTAGTAACTTGTAGCCAAATTAGTTCACAATTGAAGATGAAAAAGGAAAAGATGCGGTTCATTTTCCACATAATCATAATTATGGAATTGACCTTGAAATTTAAGAAGGGCGATGTCTTTCATCGAGGTATTATTGATGATGAGTATCTCTACAGTCTGTCATCATTGTGCAATAAGTCAAAACAAAATACATTGGTTTTTTCTTAGAATGAGTCACGCACAAAAAGGAAAAGGAGAGAAAGTACAAATTAATGAACAATCGTAAGATTGGTAAAAATTTGTTAAGTAACTGTAAAATACTATTAATACGTATCGATATTTATCCTTAAACTAAATTAATTGATTTAATTTTTTTTTCTTCAAGTAGCAGACTGTCATATGTGGTAAAAATGATAACTGCGAAAATCTAGGCCAATAGGAAGACTGATTGCGATGGCAGAATATGGTGTTTGTCGTAGATATTAGATTTCATAAACGGATGTGTATCGTTTATCGCTCTATATTTACACCTAAATTCACATTTAAAGTTTAATTCAAAAACTGCATCTTACTTAGAACTGCTGGAGATCCAATACGAGATATGTATGATCTAGTGAAAATAACACAGATAGATCTTGCATGAATACCAAGCTGTAACACTTGATTTTTTTCCAACTAAAAATGCTTCTTTATTGCTATTAATATCATCGTTTAATTCTTCTTCTTCTTCTTCTCCTTCTTCTTCTTCTTCTTCTTCTTCTTCTTCTTCTTCTTCTTCTTCTTCTTCTTCTTCTTCTTCTTCTTCTTCTTCTTCTTCTTCTTCTTCTTCTTCTTCTTCTTCTTCTTCTTCTTCTTCTTCTTCTTCTTCTTCTTCTTCTTCTTCTTCTTCTTCTTCTTCTTCTTCTTCTTCTTCTTCTTCTTCTTCTTCTTCTTCTTCTTCTTCTTCTCAACGTTCTAATTATTAATATTATTATTTATAACAATAATAATAATAATAATAATAATAACAACAACAACAACAACAACAACAACAACAACAACAACAACAACAACAACAACAACAACAACAACAACAACAACAATAATAATAATAATAATAATAATAATAATAATAATAATAATAATAATAATAATAATAATAGATCTAATAATAATAATAAAGTAAAGTTTCCTTACTAATGTGGCATTTTTTTTTTGTTTTGTTTTTCAAGAATTTTAAACAATTTACTTCCAATTAAGGCTTATTTTTTCGTTACGGCACTTTACAGAATAGTACTTATATCTTGGTTCGTGTAAACAAACATTTATGTTTTTGATGAAACAATTATGACTATGCACAGTACATAAGCAAAATTTAAGAGACAAATTTTCAAGAACTACGCACATTAAGTTTTCGGTCATTTTGAAGTTACCAAGGGGAAACATTTGCTTACATTTTTTCCCTGCTGGTGTTATGCCATGTTATCGACATGTTATCACGATTAGGCATAAGCAGGCATTTGTCTCGGCAGGAAACATGGTTATTTATACTATATAAAGACATGTTCTATTCAATTGTGAAATTTAAATGAGGACCTGCTGAATGCAATGAATTTCTAGATAGGTTTATTTTTTTTTATTTTTTAATGACCCAGTTTGTTAAGCCTAAGGAGAGCTTAATTGGTGTTTTAAAATCTCGACGCAGGTTTATATTCAGATAAAAGCTTTCGGTATTTATTACATTTCTCAGAAATTTAAACATTTTTTTAGCAAAATCAAATCTACATTAAAGACAAACCTTTCAGTGAGATAAATACAATTTCTAAGTATTTATGCTAAGGTGAAGAATCTCAAATTAATGGCTATTACTTATATCATAAGAACTAGCGGATTCAATAAACATTTTACGGTACATTGGATAAAAAGCAACCAGATGTTAGAATGTGGAGAATGTGGTCGGAAGTATACTTTCAATTCAGCAACTAGTTAGTTATTTGTTTTGAGCAATTTGAAACTTATCGTCCATCCTCAGCAAGAGTGTCACAAATGCGATATTAGATTTATTTACATTTGGGCAATATACATCATTTCTATCTAAATCTTCATCTTGACATGACTTTAAAGGAAAAAGGAAATATATAAACTCGACAAACCTCAAAGCGCATAAAAGAATGTAGACCTGTATTGACCAGAATTCTTAACGTTAGACCAAGATCAGATGAGAGAATGTTACTCAATTTTGCGAGCAATAAAGTGATCCAGATCAGATTATGAAAACAACCACCAGGTAACTCGTTCTATGAACGGGAGAGACGTTCGCATAAAAAGGTATAAACATCGATTTACGCATGATAAGAACCTGAAATAAAGTTGATCAACGTGCACGTTTGCAAAATGTTACTCCCAGGTACCCAATATAAATATAGCGTGAAGGCTATAGGCTATTTTGATTCTTGATCTTGATTTAACTAGATCTCATTGAATCAGTTGATATGCTGTACATGTGTATAATTGCTACATACATTAATTTGAGCAGCTGTTCATGATATCTTAGGTTTGTTATTTTTACATTTTTGTATCTGTATCCAAATTTGTAATATCTACGTCTCTATCTAGCTAGATATATAGTTGAGTTACATAACCGGTTCTTACAGTAATAAAAATCTTGAGTCATTTTCATTACATCAAGGAAGAATCAAGGGGAGGCAATAAATTTGTTAAAATATAGATCTAGTTTGCAATTAGATTTCAAGATGTAAAGAAAGCGTAAACTAAAAGGAGCAATACCGTCTTTACCTCATGAATGACACACAGCGTTTACAGTCTGGTCTTGGCTGTTAGAGTTTCACTTTAATCGAAACCTACTTATTCATTTCTTTTTATATTCAATGAATATTTTACAGATGATTTTATGTGACTAAAAGGTCTAAAGTTGTTTAAAACCATCCGGTGAAGTGAATAACTGCACGTCTATGGCTCAGTCAGCTCAACAGTTAAAAATTACTCTGAATCTTTCAAGCCTGCAAGCGTCACGGCGTCTTTAAAACAGAGTCAGTTCTTAAATTAAAATATGCAACATTTACAACATATAAAAGTTGAATGTAGCAGTAGAGTCGATTAATTTTTTGCAACATTTTCAGCTGCATATACCTCTTTTTAAGCTATACTTTAATAGCAGGAGTTTGTGGTAAGTTAAGTGAACCGATATTATATGGAGGCTCTTAATGGTGAACAGATCAAAGTAACCAGGATTTCCCATTCTTTGATGTTTCAGAGTGGACATTATTAAACAAAGGAAATGCTGTGAATTGGGCTAGACCAAAACCTGGTCGATTGGTAATGCGAAATAATAAAATTATGTACCGCCCTGTAGTTTGGCGGATTACTGGAATCATTCATTCAATACATACAGAAAGTGATTATTATAGTTGCAGATATATCCTTAAGATTTCAAAAACATGATGTTCAACAAACTTTGATACTTTGTGGTTTTGCCCGATATTAAGAGTTGCTTGTTATGTGATGTCAAGATGACCTTTGTAGACTGATTTTTTTGCTCGCAAACTTTCCAAAAAAAATTGGAAGTGTTTTTACATAATTGTATTGTAGATTTTGTTATGTGAAGGAGGTTGATTCTAAACATCTGTAACTTCTTTCTAAAATTCTGGACCAAATTAAAAATAAAAATTTAGCTTGGTGGGTTTTATTTCAATTTTATCTATGAACATTTTTGCAATACGTGTAGATTTCAATGCGGGCATTGCTTGCTTTTAAAAGTACGCCACTTGAAACCTGTACGCCTTTGAAGCGCTACCAACAAAGTGCTATTCTAGCACTGGCAGTTCGGTCTAATCATCACCCCCATTCCCCCCCCCCCCCCCCCCCCCCCCCACCCCCCACGCTCTAGTTTGATCCATTTCGGTTAGTAGGAAATTAAATATGGTTAAGTCATCTGATCATATCATATTTTCAAACGAAGTTATAAATGGCCCTTTTTTTTTTCTCTCATTTTAATAAAACCAGTTATACAAGTTGATTCGGCAACACAGTCCAAAATCTATAACGTTGAGAGTCAGAGCGTGTGGATGGCAATAGCTCATTACTCAAGGCCTTCCTGTTGTCTCTTTTATCATTTTATTCGTGGCCTATCAAAACTGTTGTGAATTAGCAGAGGGATGTTACGGCTTGGTAAGGTGCCAACATCTGCTACTTCGAAGGTGACAGAAATGATCAGCCACTCGCCAGGGAGCCCATGTCACCCCCTCAAGCACATGAGTGTTTGGTGATGTGTGCAGAGAGAACATGCGATTCGGTTAAAAAAAACAACAACAGTGAATTGACAAGTAGAAGAAACGAAAACAAAAATAAAGCAAAAAAGACCAGTAAAGTATAGGATTGGTTATTTTTTTTCTTCAGGAAATTGGTGTGTTTGGGAGGATGTGTGAAAGAGCCGAGGAAAAAACAAGTGAGGATAAAAATAGGATAGACAGATTTTCAATCCATACTTATATGGATGGAAAGATGGACAGATTATTAAAAAAAAACACTGACTGTTTTACAGAGAGAAAGATAAACACTGAAAAAAAGAGATGACGAAAGAAAGACAGAGAGAGAGAGAGAGAGAGAGAGAGAGAGAGAGAGAGAGAGAGAGAGAGAGAGAGAGAGAGAGAGAGAGAGAGAGAGAGAGAGAGAAGAGCAATTTCAGTTAGCTTAAGTGTCTAATATGGAACTGAAAGAGTCATGGAAGAGGGGAGGGGGGGGGGGGGGTGCACCTAGGCTTTATTCATCTTTGTCACGGTCTCCCGACACTGAAGATACATTACCACTACGTTTGTCTAAATAGTCACCCTTATTATCAAGCCGAAAGTAACTTTTGTTCAAGGTACTAAACCACAATGACAAATATTAGAGTCGAGTTATAGGTAGTCTTTAGGTTTTTATTTTAATCTCGATTTATTACTCTTCAGAAGCATTTTTTAATGTTACTTTTCTTTGAATACCAAACTAGGATCGTCCTTTTATTATTGCCCACTGTTCCCACCAGTGTGTAAAAGAATAAGACCTTTTATAACATTAGTGTTAAACGGTGTAACCTCGGCTATTTTTATTACTGGGGCAAATGGGTCGGTATTTTTTTTTGATACCCCGCCTCATTTCTTGAGGTGTAAAACAGATAAACATACTTGACTCAGCCAATGTTATGGTTTTGAATTTTCAAGGACAGAGCAGATAGTATGTTTATTTCTATTCTGTTTAAAAGGGATTGCATCAACGTTGTCTATAAAGAAAATAAATCTCGATTTTAACATTCGTGATGAACAATATGAATAAAACCTTGAAGATTGAACATGCAGGCAGCTGATAACGTAATCTAGGTATAGAGAAAGCTTCATCCTGTAGGAGGCATCAGATTTATGCAAGTTTACTTGTGATCAAAATTAAGCATCCGTTCTCTGTTTTACTTTAAAACTTAAGTCGTGATAATTACGGTTCACGGTCCTCATGCTATCCAGCACCTGAGACATGTACGAGAATATGTTACCTGGTTTAGACTGATTAACTTGCGTTTTTCAAGTGCCTTATGGATACAGCTAGTGCTTTTTCTCAATAAACCGCGTTATTACAGAGACTATCTAAAACAAGTTCGAGTATAATCTATCCGTTCATATGATGCAAGCATTAACCCAGTACACATGCAGTTGCGGCCTTGAGTTTATATTATCCTGTGTTAACTACATGTGTTTTCTCCTTCAGATTACTTAGTATGTCTTTCAGTTTCTTATTGCTTGCACGATTTTCCACCCTTTCCCTTTATGTCTGTTATCTTTTTCTTCCATATATCTCTCTTCCTTCCTCTCATAAAATCTGTCCGACTTCTTGTTTCTTTCGGTTTCCAACGCAGACTTATTTTCTCTTATTTGCTCACGCCATCACTCTCTTTCCTTACTCTATTTCCATCTCTTTGTATCCTTCCCCTTCTCTCTATACATATATTATATGTATATATCTATTTACCTCTATTTCTCTAAAGACTTCAAAACAATTTTTATCACCCTGTTTGCTTCTAGACTTTTTTTTTTCAGTCTCAAGTAAAAAATAAACCGTTATATCAAGTGCATGATGGACTCGCACAGTGCATCGTCTACACAAAGCTACAATTTGTCGGTGTGCGCCTAGCCTCTAAATAAACGTACAAAGTATTCGCAAAAAGCAAACCTTTTTTTCGACTCAAGTATCTCTTACAATATCGGCTTTAACGATTTTAATCACATTTCTTGGGCTTTATGGTGCGGGTTCCCTGCCGCAGTTATTTCAGTAATAAAACTTGAATTACAAAAAGGGATGCAATGACGCAATGATAATAAATCTCTTTGCTTCTGTCTTTATCTAGATTCATTCTGAAGATGCTTCGACCCTGGGAACCGTGAGCAGATATCCTGACGGACAAAGCCTCAGTTTAACGTTTATAAGAAGAAAAAATGAAAGGCTCTACGTTATATTCATCTTCAATAAGTATCCTCCTGAGGGCTCTGCTATTCCACATATCTCTAGGACAAAACTCAAGATCACCCAGGTAAGATATGAAGAGAGACAGAGAAAGCAGCGAGAAAGAGAGAGAGAGAGAGAGAGAGAGAGAGAGAGAGAGAGAGAGAGAGAGAGAGAGAGAGGGGGGGGGAGGAGAGGGAAGGGAGAGAAAAAGAGAGAGAAAGATATATATATATAGACAGGCAGACAGACAGAGATAGTGGATCGGAATGAGAGAGTGATATAGAAGGAGAAAAATAAAAGATAAGGGAAAAAGTTAATATAAGGAGAGGGAAATGGAGCGTGAGAGCAAGAGGCATAATCACAGAGATTTATGACACGAGAAAAGACGAGCTACTTAAGAGGACAGTTTCACAAAAGCATTAAGATGTTTTCATTTTTTTGTCTGTGAAAAGTGTTTAACAAATGAATCAGCTATTTGTGGAAAAAAATCCATCGAGACCTTTGAAATCAAACAAATTTTCTTTCAACAAAACAGAATTTTTGTTTATATGACGCCTTGGTCAAGGCTTCCAGGTTTTTCCATTAAAATATGAAAAAAAATCTACCTTAGATTTGTCTCTAGAAAGTGAGTTAGTGTTCTCTCTCTCTCTCTCTCTCTCTCTCTCTCTCTCTCTCTCTCTCTCTCTCTCTCTCTCTCTCTCTCTCTCTCTCTCTCTCTCTCTCTCTCTCTCTCTCTCTCTCTCTCTCTCTCTCTCTCTTTCTCTCTCTTTCTCTCTCTCTCTTTCTCTCTCAGTGTGTCAGTGTGTGTCTGTCTCCTCCCTCTCTCTCTTTTAATCAAGGGAGTTTCTAGTGATGAATTGTTCTTTTGCGTGCTTACTAGGTTTTAGATTGAGAATCGTGCCTCATTTCATATTTTGTGAAATCAATAGAATTCGTTTTCGCCACATAAATTCTCTCTCCAAGTTAACATTTAATTATAAACTTTATCAAACACAGAAGTATTTTTTTTAGTCCCTCCAAGATTTAGTCTTACTATCCGCTTCGTCCATACTGAATCATAATTATTTTCAGTTTTTGTTTAATAAAAAAATTTACTGACATATTTAATTCCCACTCAGTCTCTCTCTCTCTCTCTCTCTCTCTCTCTCTCTCTCTCTCTCTCTCTCTCTCTCTCTCTCTCTCTCTCTCTCTCTCTCTCTCTCTCTCTCTTTTCTCTCTCTCTTTCTTACTTTCTCTTCTTTCAGGTAAAATTGCAAGCTTTTTTCAAAGTAATGGATTGTGATGCAGAAGGGAATTACCAGAAAGCTTTGTGCCTGCTATTTTTTTAAGTATTTGATCAACTTGTTTTCTTCCTCTTTAAGCATTGAATATTTGTACGTTTCACTGGGCTCCTCGGAAAGAGGTCAGGTATATAAGAGAAGGTGCCATTCACAGTTCTTATCTTATGACTCAGACTTTTTGAAATCCATGGAAAATAGGTGTAGATAACCTACGGACAAATATGATTTTATCTTATGAATATTGTTAACCTTAAAACAGCTATTACTAGCAAGTTTATGTTTCGTGGTTGTTTTTTTTTTTTTCTTTTCTTTTTTTTATACATAGCTCGATGAAAGATGTAGAAAAAGCGGAAGAACATCGATTCGAGTAAAGATATGTTGATGTAGAGAAAGACAGATTGAAAGATACCTCAAAACATCGGAAGATTGTCAGCTGGATAGGAAAGTTGAGGAAAAATCAGTGAGGGTACTTAAAGAGAGAAGAGAGGGAGAAAGAGAGAGAGAGAGAGAGAGAGAGAGAGAGAGAGAGACAGACAGACAGACAGACAGACAGACAGACAGACAGACAGACAGACAGACAGACAGACAGACAGACAGACAGACAGGCAGACAGACAGATCAAAAATGAGTTTTGATGCTAGAGAAGATGGAAAAAGATGAGTAAGCCTGATACAGAGGTATAAAATCTAGATTGATTACAGGAAAGACCTACATAATATATAACTAACGATGAATACTGTGGAGATAATAGAGAAAAACTTTGTTCTTTATAACATAGATTTTAATGTCATTCTACAAAAAATCTAGAGTTCCCAGCGAAATAATAGAGAAACGGAATTGAAAGGGATACAAGAGCATCGATTGGTTCACAGAACATTGGAAGCTCGATTTAACATTCCCAGTTAAGAGGCTGTGACATAAACCTGGTTCCAATTACCCGTCACACAAGATAGTGCCGGCCAGAATTCTGTCTGCTCACCAAGTTACTCAACATTCTGAAAAAACAAGACCGAGGTCTAGTCCAACTGATAATGGTTGCTGGGTTGTATAAAGCGTTTTTTATCGTTCTTTTCTCTCTCTCTCTCTCTCTCTCTCTCTCTCTCTCTCTCTCTCTCTCTCTCTCTCTCTCTCTCTCTCTCTCTCTCTCTGTCTCTCTCTCTCTCTCTCTCTCTCTCTCTCTCTCTCTCTCTCTCTCTCTCTCTCTCTCTCTCTCTCTCTCTCTCTCTCTCTCTCTCTCTCTCTCTCTCTCTCTCTCTCTCTCTCTCTCTCTCTCTCTCTCTCTCTCTCTCTCTCTCTCTCTCTCTCTCTCTCTCTTTCCTTTGTCTCAGTCCTTACATTAAGCTCGCTGGCATATACTGCTGTTTTGGTTCGTTCCTTTCAAAATCATTTATTTTCTGTCCAACTACCTGCCTATGTGTATAAATATTTTCTATCTGTCTATTCGGTCTGTCTTTCTGTCTGTTTGCCCCTTTCTCACCCACATAAACACACTTAATTGCCAAGCCATACTTCTTTCTATCTTTTATCACATAATCCATTTAAGTTATTCACCATCCCGCCTCAACCCTTTTTTCCACCCGCCCCCTATCCAACTTTTATGCTTGCTACATGATTTTTTTCAAGTTTTGAATTTATTTTCTCATTCTGTCCATCAGTTTCAACCACCATTACAAACTGAGAGTAGGAAAGAAATAAATGAACCACAATATATCGACGAATCAAATCAGAACCTTCTTTGTTGAAACTATGGAAAATAAACTCCGTGAAGCCTAAATTACAAACAAACAAGAAAGGACACCACGAACATTTAATACTTCAGCAAAACAAGTGCTACTATGACAATGGCATGTAGTTCACGCATTGGTGCTTGCTTTGATATTAGAAAAAAAATAATATCGAATTCTCAAATTTCTGTTCACGCTGTTATAAAAATTCTTCGACAACAATATCAGACTGGAAATAATAAAGCTGGCATAATCTTCCATGCTTTAAGTTAATGAAGGATTTATTTACAAAGTTAAAAAGGAAAACAAAACAAAACAAAGCAAACGAATAGGCGGAGCTTGTTCATCACTGGTGTAAGTATTGGCTCTGTGAAGGTTGAGGAATTACTTTTCATTTTACCACCCTCTTTAGTAGTTTAAAACTATTTCATCACGTCATAAAAATTCAAGAGCCAGTTATGGTCAATGCATGTCTCAAAATCTGCCCATAATGATATGTCAACAGTGTATTGTTTTTTATGTGTGCTTTTTTGTAGTGAGTTCCAATTCTACTCGTTTTATTAGTTAAGATCCATCTTCTAAAATGATGTTCTATCACAAAAACATTTTTTTCCTTTTGTTGAAGTTATGATTATCATATTTCAAGTTCAAACTGTTTTGATACCATGACGCTTTCGTTTCGTGTCTGTTAGTGTACTTCTTTTCAACCCGTTCACCAGGGTTCTCGACGCAATAGGCCTAGACCATCTGGTTTGATCACTACAGCTAAAATATTCATGTTTATGCGGTTACGGGTTGTAAAGTGCGAGCTCACCAAGCCCATGCAATATTGATGTCTCACTCTTCAGCTAATTGTCGTCTTTACTTGGTGAGACCCGAAAGTCCTCTCACTAAGCTATTTGACTAACTTCGAGAGTCCTACATTCCCCGGCAGGGCCACACCAAGGTGCAGTCATTGTCCTTTTTCTAGCTTCGTTACTGCTAGGTAGACTTTGGATTTTACAACAACAAAAAATTAAACGACAAAACTAATTTCACTTTTTTTTATTGTGATCATCGTCTCATAGGCTACGTATATAATGCTCGAGTATCTTTAATTTAATTTTGTTCTGTTGTATTGCAATTGACTTTTTAGTTTTCAACTTCCGGTAAAAATACTGCTGAAGTTTGAGACAAAAACATTCAAAAATGTTGTTGCACTTACAAAAACAATTAATTTGTCTGTTTCCCAGCTCTTTTTATTCGGGCCAGATGTTTTTAAAACCAAATAACAAGAGTAAAGATCAATTCCATCAGAACAGTGAGCCCAAATGGCCATCGTGTCAATATGAATTGCTGCTATGTCAACTTTCGTCTATTCTATAACTCCAATTATAACTGTCTTTGCACCCGATCACGTATGGCGCGCCAAATCGAGAAGAACTGTGGAACACTAATGATGTTGCAAAAATAACACTCTCACATCCGAGATTTTTTAAATGGACTCCCAAACTAATATCTTATGCTGATTTACTTCTCCATTATTATTAATATTTAGTATTAACCGACCCGTGCCGAATAATCGATGTAGGGATAAAAGAGGTCGGAAAAAGGAGGCGAAGTGCTTTGACTGATAAAAATTAGTCGGAGTTTACCATGACAGTCAGCCTCACAGTCGTTCAGCCATCCTAATCTGCTTACAAATAAACACTTCTTCTGGTTTCGCAGTTACACCTATGAATATTCGGAGCTGTGAAGTCGCTGGATCGAACCATGAAATAAATGATCGTCATAGATTTTTCGCACTGAAGCTTAGCTACCTAACTGGCCATGGCATTTTTCTTCATCATGAACTCTTTCTGACAGGTCTGATTATATGCACAATACAACCGTTCTTTTGGGTGCTTGGATGATGAGGCGATTATGCAGTGACACTCATCTGAGGCCTATCTTCAACTTCCAAAGCCCCTCACACTATGCCAGATTTTGCGTGTCATGAATGTAGTCCGATCACACTATTATTTGCCGGTGGAATTACAGCCCATACACCAAAATTTGGGCACTGCTCACCCTCTTAGATGATCAGTTATTTATGTGTATAGAAAATACGAAGGTTCTGCTTTCAAAGCCCCATGCTATCTTAAAGGGTGGCCTCTTACTAGATATTGATCTGTATCATGATGATACGAAAAAGTTTATGGAAATAAATCACTTTAACTTAAAAAAAATATTCTGTTTACTTTTAGGGCAAATTGGCTTGTGATAAGATAGCCTTACACTTGAACGCACTGACTCCCCTATATACCTTCTCTACCAGGAAAACTCATAGACCAGGATTTCATCAAAAAATGTTCGGATCTTTTAGACTCTTAGACAACAAGAATGATAACGCCATTCGTATTGGGTAACTTAAATGTTTATTAAAAGTTTCGGCAATTTGAGTCGCTTGTAGTATCGACATAAACATATATTTTTTCAGACATATTTTAAGTCAACTTGCACACCATAATCAAGGAACGTAGCTGGGATATGGTTCTTTTTAAAGATAATAACATGATTTCTTAAATATGTGTATACTGTAGATAACATTGTGATTATTACACAATTAAGGGAACAGATACTTTATAAATTGACATACAAAGACTAGCAATACAACAAGTATTTCTTCAGTGTAGAAACAGAAGTCGGAGAGCATCATATAATTAGCAAAACTGTACCAAGCTTAATTCAACATTACACTTGTATGTTAGGAAAACAAAATATTCTTTTGCCATGGTCTAGACATATACAGCGTAAAAGTTAGGAACATGTTTTAAAGAAAAAGAATAAGATGATGATTGTACAACTAACTGAATCTGATTTGACACCAGAGCATAAACATTTTATGGAGAGCATTTTGATAATTTCCATTCACTTTCATTGCGGTCGGTAGCTCTCCAGAAACCAAAATCTCTCGGTCGTATTCCGACCGACCTGCTCATCAGACAGTTTGATATTCTATGTTTAGCTGCAATCTGAGGATTAAGTGAATTGTTTTAAAAGGAATTGTGCCTAACTCTTTCAAACAAACAGGCATGAAATAATTGTTGAAAAAAATATTTTCTTTGACCGAGGATTTTTAAAAACTGTGAGATCCTTGAAAGAACGGTACTTAATCTAAAACTATTCTTTACACCAAACAATCTGTTTGGTCGCTACCAATCAGCATCATTCGACTGAGATAACTTTGTTAAAATAGTAAAAGAACAGCTGATGGCAGCTGTAGGCGAATTATCTGGACACTCTTCTCGACCTTAGCGAACAATTTATCAGTCAATCTGTCCTGGATCTCTCTGGTTAGTAAAATGGTTCATCCTTCATTTGTCGGACCGAATGATTCTGTATCAATGGTCAACAATTTACTCGTTTAAATTTAAAATTCGTTGTTCGTCCAAATTCTCTTCTATGTTTTATTCTGTATAAATTAAGTCCCTTAAGTCCGTCATCATTGGTACCACTATTCAAAACTTTAGGTATGCATACGATGAACATCAGATCTTTGTAATTTTTTTATTATCTTAACTTACTATTACCCCTTTGCCGATTAAAGTATAAATCATCAAGATAAGAATAAATCTTTAAGATTAGCTTTATATTGACCACTACAAAAAAAAATGAAATCTAAACATCTAGTGATATATCACTTTTTTTTTTTTTGTACTATATTCAATTTTTTTTTAAAGCAATTTCTATTTTGCATATTATTTTTGAAGCCCCATTCAGACTAACAATGCGAGCAAACGTAATTTATCTTGTAAAAATTTCAAATTAGTACTATTATATCAAAGAAACATGAAATACTTTCACAACAGCCTTCTTTTTGTCCTTATCACTGGCAATCTTTCTTTCGAAATTACCAAACGAATCGCAAGTCAGACTGAAAGCTAGGCAAACACAACTGCAACACTAGTTATAAACAGTATGAAACAAACCTTATGTTTCGCCATTATGGGAAACTGTTGGCTCCATACAAGATCAAGCGATAAAGATGAAACAGCTGCTCTTGCTTATAAAAGTGTCGTTGATCCTGTGTCCCTGGCCTATCAGATTTGAACTCTATGCGCCTCTCCTCCCGATCGATTGCTTTCAGATCAAAGAAAAATAAACTCAAACACGTACACGAAAAGTAGACCTAGGAATTAAAAAAGTTTTGACATAATTATCTTTTGTTACCGTAGTACAGAAATTTCGATCAGACCGAATGAAACTTTTAGAAATGCAAAAATAAAAGAGGATTTCAAGTGAACCACAAAACATTCTCTTTGAATTTCAATGAACCGTGCCTGACATCGATGTTGCCTTAATATGTTGAGTCTTGTTATCCATAATTTACTTTATATATTCTTAGAGAGACCTGACAAAGACGGACATACCAAAGTATAAATACAATAAATACCATTTCACTCTAAATATATATCCCTACATACATGCACCAACATATATACGGCGATGGTTATAAAGGTAAATACTTAGTTTGAAGATTAAAACGAACAATGAATTTAAGTGTTCAAGGGGGTTGTAGCTTGTCAATTGTGGTAAAAGATCTGACCTCAAATGTCTCTCTATGCCACACTTGTGTTTCGAGCGGAGTACAAGGCTGAGATAAATACATATATAGATTATATTGAAACTAAACAGCTAAAGAGATACTTTTCAAACATCAGTACCTTGCGGTTCAAGAACAGGATTTGTGATTTCACGGTCAATAGTTTAATGGCCATCTGTCGCCAGTTTATCCATATTGACGAAAGAAGGCGAACAAGCATTTCTAATTATTAAAGAATAAGTTTACCAGAATAACTGAGTTTACAAGCTGCAGGACAAGTGTTATCGTAAAATAACAATAAAAGTACTGATTGTTTTGGTTAAGTACGTAATTCTCAAGGCCAAAGAAATATCGCGATAGGTACATGCCAAATAGACCACGCCAGATTGTCTCTTTATTTTATAAATCATATTTTTTTTTTCCTCAATGATATGAATGAGTTCGAAGAATAAATTCAAGACTACTGTCCTCTCTTTAAAGGTCTTTAAAATCTTTAGAGCTACGATTAGAGCATACATTAGCATGTTAATCTCGATAGTTCACCAAGCGAAAGGAAGTTGATTAACCTTCGAGCTGCAAAAAATATGTGAAAATTATAAGAAAAAAAATAAAAATGCTTATTTTACAACTAAATAAATACTCATGATTGTTGGACGGTGCTCATAACTTTTAGCTAGAACACAGTTCTGTGTGAAATATTTCATCTTTTTTTTTTCCTTTTTTGAGAAACACATCTCTAAGATCATGTACCTGCTCACAATTTGATAAGCCAAAAAGCAACACCTTTTTAAATGAACTCACGACAGAGTAATCATTCGTTTTCAGGTACAAAACATTTTGCAGGTGAAGAAAAATATTTACCTCTGCCGAGTCACGCACCCCTTAAACTCTTTTGGAAAAAAAAGTTACGCATATCAAACTCATACACAGAAACAACTATCGTGATTGTGTCTTAACTAAAGATTGAAGTGACAGCTCGCATTACCAAATGCATCAATTTTAATGATATTTGTAAATCATTTGTTATTTTTTTTTTTATTTATATAGTCCCTATCACATTTTTTATGTAGAAATAAAATATAAAGTTGCCAGAGAAGAGGCAAAGCATAATAGCTGTCTCTGAGAAGACCTCTTTAAACGGGTTGTCTATCTAACGTTCTGTTTTTGCGTGTATTGCTCTGTCTTCTAGATCTATTCATTTCTTTGGTTGCATCTTGAACCCGAGTACAGTGTCCTAATTGTTGTTGCATCAAAAAGCCAATTGGAACCAATCTATGTTGGAAAACTTTGTATCAAAACAACAAACCAATTATATATATATATATATATATATATATATATATATATATATATATATAATTATATGTGCGTGTCTGTGTATGTCTGAAGGTGGGAGTCCAACATAGAGCAATCCGTGATGGTAGCTATCTTTCGTCCACAGTCCCACAGTCTTAACTTAATGAACACTCACGTCTTAAATGATCTATAGCCTTTGCCATCTCCAGGGACAACCCTCTGTCCTAGTAACGATCCCGTCATTTTCCCAACCTTCTTCCACCCTGCTTGCCTTCCCTTGCCTAACAAAGGATGTTTTTAAGTGGAAGTCCAAAAAATCGCTATAAATCCAATTTTCCTCCTGCAAAGTCCTATGAGACTCATGCAGAGTAATTTAACAGTCGGTTCTAGATGACTTTAATTTTTTTTATTATTATTTAAGACGACATTAATATTTTTTCTATTTACTTTTCATCTTCAGGATGGAAATGTCACAACAACTATACTTTTGTGAGCATGAAAAAGACTGAACTGCTTAGGTTAATAGCGCAGATGTAGCTTTATGTGTCATTTGCTACACGGTGGTCTTATTAGCCTCAAAATGGTGTGATATGATTGTTGCGGATGCCTTATTCACTCATTGAAGAGAAAATAAGTTATGAAGAAAGTTTAAAAGATTACTATTTCAATGCATGCTATATGCAAATGAAATGTGCAAGAAAAATACGAATTTGCGCGTGAGATACATGATCACATCAATTTAGGAGTTTTAAATGAAGCAGACTGCACTACATGAAAACAATTTTGCCAAAATTAAAAAAAGAGCATGGATCCAGAGTTTCAGCGTTATCTCATCATAGAGAATAGGTAATTTATATCGATTTATAAAATTTCTGATTAATATCTCTGTCATGAATGCAAAGCAATTTCATCAATGATCACTTTGTCCTTTTGAAACCTGCAGAAAAGTGTAACTCAGCTTTCTAATTGCCAAGAAAGAGAAAGTAAAGGAAGGAAAAGGAAAAGAGAAGAGAAAGAAATGGGGTAAGGATAATAGACTGAATGGCAAAAGGTTGGCAAAGAGAAGAGATGCCATAGCTTTTTGCACATTTCAGGAATCGCCAACACGTTGTTATGAAACAAGATAATAAGCTAATTTCCTTTCTCCTACTTTTCTCCCTTCTCTTTTTGACTTTGTTTACCATATCATGATTCATCCGGAAGAGTAGTGTATATGGGAGAGTCATTTACAATGTTTATCCTTTGATGCACATTGGGAGAGCCGTTCCATGGCTGCATGTTTACATTGGGAGTGTTCATCTCACTATACACACCAGTCGTTACTCTAAGCACAGGTATGAAGATGTAAACCATACAAAGAAGGTGGTTCGAAGTAGGCTCCAGGTGTTGTTCCTCTACCTGGACATATTACGGATGACCTTGCGGAAATTAAGGTTACCCTTGATTCTGAATTAAAATACTTGCTGAGCCCACTTAATGGCGCTCAAAAATTGTTTGCAAGTACAAGTCTAAAAGTTCTAAACCAAAAAGTTGACTTAATCTTTTAAAAGTTTTTGTCTAAGTGAAGGTGGCTCTAATTTTACGATAAGTTATTTCATTGCTCACTCAAGAAATTTAAAAAATACATATAAGAAACACTCAGAATCGAATAACTATATCTGTCAGAGCAATGGGCAGTCAAATACAACTGGAACTCATGATTCCGACCAAAATTGATTTAAGTAAAATAAAACAAAAAATACAAAACGGAAAGCAACCGTATAGAGATAAATGACCAGCTCAAAGCTCAGCTCACGATGATGACGATAATGATAGCGATGAAAATGAGTATATAGTAATTTAGATTATGATGGTTAATCTGATTATAATAATAAATATAGAATGCTACTGCTGCTGATGATGATGATGATAACGACATCTTTGGTGATTTAGTGGTACTGACATTGCAGATATTGATATATGTATAATATATAGACACACATGCAAACACACACACTCCCAATCGTCTAAAGATGCGAATGTATTCAGTTTAAATGTGGTGTAAAAGAAGGGAAAAATTCATTTTGTGGTACCTCTCTACGTATAAGATCTCTCGAAAAACCTAGAGGACGTTGAGCTTCGAAAAGAATTTTATGGACCTGAAATCAGTTCTTTGTGAAGTGACAGTGAAATAGTGCCACTACATTGCTCGGTCTTAAATTACAATATTCAAGGCCTTAGCTTGTGACAGTTATGAAACTTTGGTGGCATCAATTCCCTCTGACAACATTTCCCTCACACTGATTCAACTTATTCTATTATTCCATAGCTCAATTGTCCAAGTGATAGCCCAATACAATGAATTATTCAGACTGACTGTTTTTGAATGACTATCATCGATCCAGACGTGTTACTATGGCTGAATTCTTGATTCAGGTTCAGTAGCAAGGAATCTAGGGCAAGCCAGGAGACTAGCTTCTTCTTCCTGGCTGGTGGGACCATTATCAGTGGTTAATTTAGTAACGGCTTGGAAGCCAAAGCAAAAGAACAGAACTGTGCAGGATGTTGTTCACGTTATCAGAAAGAAAAAAATGCTGCTAGTTTTCAAGATTAGCATTCACTCGTAGAAAATATAGATTTTAGTCTTTTCCAGAGATCCTAGGCAGATAAATAATGGGAATAAGAGAGTCCATGGTAATGAACTGTTATAATAATCGTGTTGCCAAGATTTACGATTTGGCAAGAGGAGAGTTATCGTTAGAAAAAATGTGTTGATGTTGAGCGCAGAATGAGATAGATTTTTTTATAGCAGCAGTCTACCTATTAACCAATGTCATTTTCTCCTTACCTTCTCTTCTACAATTTCTTTTTTATTTATTTTTTACACCTCCGACATTGTTTTATTCTCCCATCAAACCGTCCAAGGATGAAAAAAAATATCTTTCCTTGCTAGTTTATGTTTTCTATACTTTTCGCTCTTAAATGGAGATTTTTCTTCCTTTTCATCCTGGGTGTGTATTCGTCAACTTGCATTTTCTTTTCTTTACCCACAAAAAATGTCTGAAAACTTTTGTGAGTTTTTTTTTCTATGAAAGAGGTAGTTACTCATTGAATAAGTCAAAATGAGGTATATGGATAAGAGAAAAAAAAATACATAAATAGGTAATTCCATATAGACGAAAGAAAATTATCGAGCATAAAAAAAGTTTAATAAAAAGAAGAAAGAAGAGCAAAGCAGTTGATAGCTGGGAGCGAAAGATGGGTGCAAAGATAAAAAGACACCCAAGTAGATAGAAAAATAAGGAAGGGGGTACGAGATAGAGAAGAACAGAGATGGGGGAAAGAGAGATTAGAGAGAGAGAGAGAGAGAGAGAGAGAGAGAGAGAGAGAGAGAGAGAGAGAGAGAGAGAGAGAGAGAGAGAGAGAGAGAGAGTTGGAGACAGAGACAGAGAGAGAAAATGAGCAGAATTTTTTTCCAGAGAGGACGTGAGGATTCTAGATACCATACTTTCTTGCAGAACATATGAACAAAGAATAAATGAAAGTATTATTAGTCACAATGACATTTCTTCTTATTGCGCACCTGTTAATTAGGAAATACACCTTTACCATAACCTAATAAGTAATCAAGATTGTGTCAGATTATAGTGGAGTTTTCGTGGAAACAGCAAGCTTTTTCAACTCCTACCGACTCGTCGCAGTTCAACGCAGATAACTGAAATGGTAAAAATAAAGCAATACATTTCAGAATAAAATTGTTCTTTCCCATTTGCAAAAGAAAAAATAGAACTTTGGGACTTCTCTTTTCTAAGCCCTCTTTTCACCGCGAGCTTGGGTTTGATGCATCATATGCATAGTCTTGGCGGCGGGCTGAGTCCAGATCAGATATCCCAATTTGAGCACTACCCCCTCCCACATTGAACTCCTCTATTTTCTTTGAATAAAGAAACAATATGAAAACAGGCATACCCTGCTCTTAATGGCCGATGCTAGCTTGATGGCCGACCTTTAGCCTAACTAAAAATGAATTGGCTTCTATCCCAATTCTAATAAAAAAAAATTAAGGAAAATATATCACTTTGAATTATGCCAAAGGCCATATTGGTTTGTGATAAGATCACAGTTTTCCTGAGGCCGTTGGGCTGTTTCTTCTGAAAACCACTTTCATGGTTTTAATTTTATATTATATCGTGAAGTAGGAAAAGCAGGCTATAATGTCCTTATCGGTTTATTTTTTCCTTTTGTGTTTTTTACCTACACCGTACCGAATGGTCATCGTTGTTTTCCTTTACTGATAAACCTATCAAGTTACCCACTTTGTTTAATCTCCTTTAATCATTCTCCATCACTCCATCAATCTATATGTCTTGTGAATTCTGGAAAAAATGCTCAACACTATAATATAGTTACTGTTATATACATATATATATATATATATATAATATAATACATATATATATATATATATATATATATATATATATATATATTTCACCCTCTTTCTTTGTATTTATTTATACACACCTATATCTGTCTCTCTCCCTCTCTCTCTGCCTCTCTTTTTCCTCTTTTTCTTTCAGTTTATATTTGTATCATATCTCGATCTTCTTACTTCACATCTCTATCGTTCAAATACTTCAATCAATCTTAAACCAGCGTTCTCTCATTTACTACCATTCATCAGCAATGGCTGTTATCAATTTATACCTTCCACTTTCACATTGTATGGAAATGCACCCTTTGATCCCGCCTCAGCAGTGACCTCTAAGCTCCAGAAATAATGGGATTTCTGCTCGGCTGTCAGTCTCAGCGACACGACCTTCAACTGCTTTCATACCCATTCTTACTGTCTTTCTACTGAGTAGCCTGTTTATTAATTCCCTCTTCCCCTTTTTACACTTTTCTATAGAATTTTTTTGAGACATCATAGAATTAGAAAGTACAAGAGAGAGAGACAGAGAGAGAGAGACAGGCAGAGAGAGAGAGAGAGAGAGAGAGAGAGAGAGAGAGAGAGAGAGAGAGAGGCATGAAGGAAGGAAATATAACTCACTAGCCGACGCCCTGCCAAAATCTCATTTTAAGTTGCCATGATGATAATTTTGTTTGACTTGCTCACTGGAAACTCGTTTTTACGGTTCTCTGCAAACCTTTGTTTACAACACGCGCAAATGTCTTAACTTTGTTTTCTACTGTACATAAACTCTAAACTCTTTTCTTTAGCTCGTTAACAACGTGAGTGTCCTTAAGTTCACGGATCAGAGCACTAACGCACCACACTTGGCTGTTCATGCATTTTACATTAGTTTCTTTCAAACTGCGTCTAAAAGCAGCATGTTGTCAGCTATTTATCCCCAAGTTGAATACATTTTAAGGCATTTAATGACTGTGAGTGAAAACGCTTGGCATTTGTAGACCTAAATGCACGCTCAGTGTCAAATTATTCTGGAAATTGAGAGAACATAATATAAAACAAAACGAGTCATTTTCGTGTGGAACAAAAATATTCGAATGACCCTCTACCATTTCCTTATTTTCTTTACGTAAAAAGCATCTACAAATTATGAATAACCTAGCAGGCTGTTTTCAAGTAGTTCAAAAAACAATACGTGCACAAAAGGTAAATAATAATAATAACAATAATAATAATAATAATAATAACAACAACAACAACAACAACAACAACAACAACAACAACAACAACAACAACAACAACAACAACAACAACAACAATAATAATAATAATAATAATAATAATAATAATAATAATAATAATAATAATAATAATATTGATAATACAGATTATTTCTCTCTCTCTCTCTCTCTCTCTCTCTCTCTCTCTCTCTCTCTCTCTCTCTCTCTCTCTCTCTCTCTCTCTCTCTCTCTCTCTCTCTCTTTCTGAAAATTTCAGCTCAGTCCACTTATTCACTTTAAAAGCGCATTCACAAAGATCATGATATGGAAAAAAAACTATAATTACAAAACATGCGACCACAACAGCATTTATGCATATAACAACATGTTTTACGTTTAACAAAGATATGTGGTTGAAAAGATGCGTCTTGAGTAGCTTTTTTAACGGTTTTTTTCCTGAATTTATGTCTCTTGGTTGCCGTAGTAGGCTGTTCCAGATCTTTAGCACTTAAAGCTCTTTTGCGATACTTTTTAGTTCTAAATCTTTTTACATTCAAAAGTTATTTTCCCCTGGAATGAAAGAACCGTGCCATAAAGACTTTTTAAAACCACTAACAGAGTATCGAAGTCTTAATGTAATAAATATGTTATTTTGCTGATAACAAGGGTAGATGTTTGAAGACTGATGATTGCCACATCTTTGTTTTTTCCTGTTATCATCCTAGCAGCATTATTTTGGCATCTTTGTGTCCTATCCAGACAGTCGTTCAAAAATAAGGAATTACAAGAGCTCTTTTTCCCTATTTTGCTTCCCTATTTATCTGAAAAAAAAAAAAAAAATTCTTTTGGGTTGGATGCCTTGGTGTTCAAATTGCCGCGATCCAGTCTTAACTTTCTAGTTTACAATTTCTTTGGTAAAGATACAACTTGTTTTAAAAATAGACTTTATAGAATCCACTTTTAAATAAAGGCGTACCTGTTTTATAGAAGTATGATTCCAGAAATACCAAACTCCTATTGTTTTGGTTTCTTTTTCAATCTCTTGTTAAATATTTATGAGATACAATCAGAGCCAATATAAAGTAAAACCTTGAACTGAATGTGAAGAAATAGTATTGATGTTACTTACCGCCAACAGCGCATAATTGATGGCTCTGAAGTTGAGTTTCTTCTCAATCAGTTTAAGGATGAGTTGCGGATTTGTTTTCTAGTGCTATTGCTATTTGGTTGTTTAAAATCGACAAAGACACTGCACTATTTATTCCTTTTCCATTCATTTTGAATTCGCATTTTATTTTATATTGAAAAGCACTGATTGACCCGACCTTGATGCTCATCTAGCAAAACAAATTAACTAACTCCAGATGACCCTGGTGTGTGGCATGTTTTCCCTGCTCTGTGAATCTAGAATGTGAAGCGGTTTTTAGTACGCACCAATTAAGCTTGGCAGGATTTACGGTGCACACTGTAATCACCGAGATAAAAAGCTGTGAGAAACCGCTCACCGGCTGGAACTTCCACCATGTGTAATATCCAGAAATTGTCTAATTCACGTTCAGGGGCCCATGGTGCGAAAGACGATTCTTGTAGTTGAAAGTCCCGGCCTTTCAATCAATGGTGTGAGTACTTAGTGTTCATGGATAGTCACAGAATCAAAGAAATAGGAGAGAGAAGAAGCTGCAACAATGATCCTGTAACTCTACAGTGCTCAGCCCCTCCTCTTTCAAGTCTGGACCGGCCTATTATAATTACAAGTAGTAGTGCCAGATCTTTCACAGCTTCTTTAAATTCATGTTTCCATATTTTGTAGAAAGTGGTTAGTAGAAATAGATTTGACCATTTTTTGTGCAGGAAAACTAGTAAAATGTTTGTGTCAGGCAATATAATATCTGAGCTGATGCTATGACAATATCACATGGGTTACATCCAACTTGACACGCTAGCCCATCCAGTTCCATTTACCTACAAAAAAACAAAGATTTCGGGAAAAGAATATGATTACTGCAAACAGCAGCAATTGAAAGCCGGTTAAATCTGGCTTTTAAATGGAGTTAAGGAAATCCATTTACAATATTTTTGTTCGCCCCAAACAGATGGTACTTGGAATGTGATGCTAAATTTAAAACAAAATGAGTCCGTTGTTTCCTTGCATTTCAGATTATTTGTAAGAACTGGTTGTTTTTATAATAAAAGAAAACTGCTATTTTGGCATTGATGTAAAAAAAAAAAGTCATCCTTAGCATCCCCACACACCCAGAATTTTGGAAACATGTTAAACTTCATTTTACCTTACTGATTCCAATATTTTGTGCGGAAATTTTTCGATTCTCCTAGAAAATATACACCATGCCAGGGACGACCAGTCTCGTTATAACTGAGGGAGCAAGGTGATAACATCATCCCATATATCTATAATAGCTTGGACGTAAGGAACTTAGTATTACGAATTTAAAGGTTACCTTTTTCAAGATCAAACTTTTTTTTTTGTATAGACCGAAAATAATATTTGTTTTATAGCCGCAGCTTAACTCTCAGCCTATCCAGTCGACTGAAAACTATGCGTAATCACTTCCTGGAAAACAAGTATGATTCTCCGATGAAATGAACAGGTGGGGAAGACATTTTTGTTGAAGGGAAGCAAACTTCATAAAAAGAACCGAATTTGTATCATCCTCAGCCATTCAATTAGCAGATTTAAAATCTGCGAAACATTTAAAATCTTCCTATATCAGTCGCTAGGAGGATATTCTTTGAATGATGCAAGCGCCTAGAAAGCTATTGAGACAAGTTTTGTAACCAGAGCTCTTAAAGATGGACAGTAGGGCTAGCCCAAACATCATACACAAAAGATATTTAAAGAATTAGAAAGACTATCTATGAGCTCTACATTGAATTATGATCTTTGGGTTGAATCAGCGAGCATGGCCTTGAGAAAAAATGATGATACTTTCCAATCCTAACTGATCTGTTTTTCGAAAAGAAATCTGTGAACAGTTTCCACCACTTACTATTGTTGGGTACAGTTTCATTTCTGAATTTTAGTCAACGGAATAAGGTAAATGAATGTCTTATGACAAGCTATCTCGTGATAAAGTTGGTAAGTAAAAAGGATACTGAAAAAAAGAAAGGTGTAAGTTTCATGATTACAATAACTGTGTATATCTACCTCTAAAATTATCAATATGGCTGTTGTAAACTTTACTTACTAGTTTCCCATTTATATGGGATTTTTAGACGCACATTATGTCTTTGGGTTGAGTAGAGAGTTTGATACTTCATATACTTCACAATTATGAATCACGCTACAACTTCTTATTTTAGATCACGTTTGCATACCAATAAAGTCAGTGTGCTTAGTCTTCCAATTATCTATGATTTCATCACTCCTTTATATACAGATGGAGCTCTTAAAACACCTGCAGATAGCGATCAAAGAGAGTGGTATAGACCATTTAAATATATATCCTTTTAACACAAGCAAAAAAATAAATAAACTTAACAATGAAACTCCAACCTACCATGAAAAATTAGTTTCACCAAGATTTTTTTAAACTCATATTGAACGCTATTGGTTTTTTTTTTAAGTTTGGAGTGACAAAACGCTGTGAACAACCAACAATTTTTGGGTACTGTCATTAAATGTTAGAGAGAGAGAGAGAGAGAGAGAGAGAGAGAGAGAGAGAGAGAGAGAGAGAGAGAGAGAGAGAGAGAGAGAGAGAGAGAGAGAGAGAGAGAGAGAGAGAGAGAGAGAGAGAGAGAGAGAGAGGGGAAAAGAAAAAAAAAGTGGCAGGGATAGAAAATGCTCCCTTTTGCTTTGAATGATCAATAAGCCAGCCAGTGGTGTTGCTGCGTGAGAATAATGTTACACAGTTCCTAGTGAACCTTTGAACTTTCCAGAAGAAATGAATCTTTGATCGACACATTTAACTCTGTCATTCAAACATCATGTGTATATGGAATGAAATATCAAACTCTACGTCCCTGCTGTGACTCAAAGTGCTCTTGCTTAAGCTAACAATTTATCCTCTCAGTGTCACAGCGGTGTTGGCCGGTTAATGACCTCTTGATTCAATCCATATGTGAAAAGCCCAAAGTTGGCACACAAAACCTAGCGCGTTCCGGTGAATAGACCATTATGCAAAACTGTTAAGAAAGAGTGACCGAGCTGTTTTGAAAACTTGAATATCATAGTTGCAATGAATTCCTTCGTTAAAACCTTCAAGGACTAAAAAATGTGTTGATGTTCTTTATTTTTTTCAAATCTTTTTTAATGATACAAAAAAGATGTTATAAAAGTATAATAATATCATGAAATATTGAATATTGAATATTATTAAAGTAAGATAGATGAGTCCATTATCCAGCATTAATATTTTTTTAATAATGCATATTAAATTTGATGACTTGAAGTAAATTATTATGTTTAAGGACTTTTAATCTTCATCGTATATTTGTTTTTAAGCGTACCTGAATCAGGTGAACCTTTAAATAAGTATCACCATTAACTGTCTAATGACAAAATGATTGAAGAGAATCCTCAAAGAGAAGAAACGGACTAAGAACTATGCTTACGAGAAAATCCAAAGAGACAGAGATAGGGAGAGAGAGAGAGAGAGAGAGAGAGAGAGAGAGAGAGAGAGAGAGAGAGAGAGAGAGAGAGAGAGAGAGAGATGAAGTCGAATGCGAATGCTCTCAATTTTTACTCCTAATGGATTGACTGGCCATTCACGCGCATAATATAATTTTATGTCCTAAATCGATTACAGCTATTCATCCGTAAGAAATGTCGGTTTGACATTTTTGGGATCCTCTTGAAACTTTTTATATAATATTCACAGTTGAGTAGTCTCATTTTTTATTTGCATACCACTCCAGAATATTGGTTAAGAGGGCAATATATCATTATAGCTATAGAAAGTTTGGAGCTCTCTTCTGATGATGCCCTCATATTTCCTTTTTCCGTTTTATTTTCTCCTTCGTGTTCATAACTGTATATCTAATATTGCTGAGTGTCTGCCACGTTGGCTTTTCTAATAATTTCTAGATAAGATAATGCGTGTAGTAATCTTTCAAATTTTCATTTGTTTTTCGCACTTGATTGCAATTCAGTCAATTTCTGCACTGAAATTATTGTAGTTTAATCTAGCTAAAACACAAGAATTAATAAAAATTGGAAGCGATGAAGCATAAGATTGCAAAAATCATTCAAAACCACCTTTTTTCGATTCTGTTTCTATGGTTTACAACTATTGTGGAACATGAACAGGCACTCAACGGTTAGCCTTGAGATCAATGCAGTTTGGTGTCATTAATCTTTTCAATCTTGTTATTCAATAATTATTTGGTTCCACTGGATCACATATAACGCACATAGAGAGTTCATTGTAAATGGAATTTTCCTTTTTTCCCTTTTAAACCATACATTTCTCTATCGAATAGACGGATCTGCCTTAAAACTTTTTCATATGTTTGTTGAAAGACGCCAAGTTTTTGCTCCTTGGTAGCCTTGCTTTGGATAGAAATATTTAATGGCAACAGAGTTAGGAATTACCCAACACAGGGTCTACACAGATGCGGTTGTTTGTCAGTGCAGATAAGTCGCAGCTCTTTGCCAGAGCAGATAAACTGTTCAGGAAGATTAGTTCTTCACTTTTTTCTTCCATACATATACTTTGGGTGCCTCTGTGTTTATTTAAATGACGCAATATAACTGTCTGTGCTGTTTCTACTGAATGATATTAATATCTACCAACCCGTTGATAAATCTATTCATCTCTCTTTTTATTTAAAAGCTGGTCTCTCTGACTATTCAACAAACTTTTTCTTACCTATCGTGAGGTACGTCGTATAACATGCATGATATCATTGAATATAACTTCTACAACCTATCCTTACCTTGTTTATTTTGACCAAGCATTTGCACTGCATGTGTTTAAAATGAATTTTCCTTTATACTAGAAAAAAATACGTGTGTCGTCTTTGGCAATAACTATCGCGACTTGAATGTCAATAAATCAATCGCGGTCCATCTCTCTCCTCCCCCCATCCCCTTCTCTCTCTCTCTCTCTCTCTCTCTCTCTCTCTCTCTCTCTCTCTCTCTCTCTCTCTCTCTCTCTCTCTCTCTCTCTCTCCATCTTTCTATCTAACTATCTATCTCTTTCTTTCTCTCGGTCTATCTCTCCATCTTTCTAACTATCTATTTCTTTCATTCTTTCTCTCTATCTATCTATCTATCTCTCCATCTTTCTATCTAAATATCTATCTCTTTCTTTCTTTCTTTCTCTCTCTCCATATTTCTATCTATCTCTCTCTTTCTTTCTTTCTCTCTCTATCTATTTCTCCATCTTTCTATTTAACTATCTACCTCTCTCTTTCTTTCTTTCTTTCTCTCTCTGTCTTATCTATCCTGATAACGGCTTTCGCAGTTCTCTGCAGCCCAGCATCAGCTAGCCAGTCCTAGCAGCTTATCTCGTGGGCTAGACATATGGACATGTCAAAGGATTCCCATTTGAGACCTTAATCAGATCGGTTTATTTGACGGTCCCATCTGTTGATCCTCAGCCTGCCCACCGTACCGAGCTTATCGGAGCCATATCGTATCGAGTGACAACACCAATTTGTCTTCTCTGATCCTTCACAACGTCGCTCTGCAGTGAGGGGACGCAGGCTGGATTTGGAGATGTCTCGGACATGTAGCAATAGATACCATGGTCAACGATGACCAATGGTGTCCATCTACGGAAATCGTTTTCCGAGATACATATTAATCTTTTCCATTTCAGGAGTACTAGGCTGACTTAGTTTAACTAATGCCAGTCAAATACTAATAAACCTTTGTTAAAAATGTTTGTCCGCTTGAAAATTTCGGAAACGACTACTTATACTGCAAGTTTTAGACCTTTCTCATTTAAAAAACTAAAGAGATCATTCACGTCTTGACATCTGGAGCTGAGCAAATGTTTATCTGCCATAACGAAGAGTACAGATGTTGGACGACTTGTGATATTACTTCGAAGAGCATCTGACTCATTTCCCATGACTATCCTATCGTTTCCTACTGTATCTTTAAGTTCTACGAATTGAGACGGCTTTTACAAAGCAGTCTATCATAGACATTACCATTGCATGATAGGATTACAAAACCTGTTACTTTCTCTACGTAAAGTTCGGAAGATCACATTTTACCATTACCTGCGAAATTGCAACTTTAGCACTTTATTTTTCGACAAGACTTAAATTGTAAGTAATAACGTAACATTTTGGAAAGGTCAGAAAAGATTCCAGCTTTATGTTTATTTACCTCATTGTTTCAATTACAGGAAACACAATTTTCATCATTTGTGGTTCCATAGTAAAAAGTTGCGATTATCTCAGTTCAATTTAGTTGGTGAACAGAAAACTCGTGGAATGTAAAGACACTTAATGTTACGAATAGGTTTTTTTTTTCTTTTAGTTTCATCATAACCTTTAGAAATACCGCGCATTTGACGAATGGGTCACATGTACTGGTTTTTGTGTGATTTGTTGCCCCTCTAGCAAGCCAGATAACCGACACAACATTGGAATAGCCCAATCTGAAGGTTTATTAAAATATTTCACTGCAATGAGCGGCTGATTTCGTCATAATAAAACAAGCGGTCCACAGTCAATACAACCAAATAACCTTAACTACCAAATGTGATAAATTATCTCAATAGGCATCCTTTAGTAAACCAAGAACTCTTTGATAAGGATAAATTAGGCGCGTGTGACAAAGCACAAATGTTACCAAGGATGACCAAATTGCGTCCTGCAGCCAGTAAAAGTTCAATATAAGACTCTTCATGATGCCACGATATCATAAAACTCTTTTAATTAAAGTAGTAATAAGACAGAAATATGTGCAGATGAGGGTAAACTAGAGGACAATAATATGTTAATAAATCTGTTTGTGGTGAGGAAGATGGTATTGCTTAGTGCCTCGCACTAAAGAACGGCTTAACATGTATGTAATTTACACAGGGCAGATAATACTTATTTGGCCACTCGTTAGGTGTTAGTTTTCCATAACTTTTATTCGTTCACATCCGCATTTACATAAGACATTCGGTCGTTTTCCCACTCATTACAGTATGTAGCTCCAGATAGCGGATGAAGTACTCGAGGGTCGAGATAACGTTGGGTTTGGTAGACGAGATGTGGCGACTTAATTAATCAACTGTCATTAAACAGAACTATGGGGACAGCCCCTGGGAAAAAGCAACTTTAATTATATTCCATCGTCGGTTTGTGGACGCTTCATACAATCTCTTGGTGAGTCAACACAGTATCGTTGTGCTCACGGCAACGTGTGAGTACAGCTTTGTTCAAATAACAAGATAAGCGTGGTAAAGAGAAAGAAATATAAATTTCAATAAATCTATCGCATTATGGTAGCCTACCATCTTTCATCTTGACTTAAACGAAAGTTATGTTTTTATTTGCTATCTTTTGTTACCTCATGTTTCGTACTTCAGCAATTTGATTTTGTCTCTTTCTTTCATACTTCTCTCTCTCTCTCTCTGACTCTCTCTGACTCTCTCTCTCTCTCTCTCTCTCTCTCTCTTTTTCTTTCTCTCTCCCCTCACTCCCCTTTTCTCTCTATCTATGTGCCGTTCATCTCTTCCTCTCCCCCCCCCCCACATCTTTTCAATAATTTTACCTTATGTTATCCTGTCAAAGTCAACTAAATTTAGCTATAAAGCTCAGCTACATTGAGTTTAGTACATGTTCTAGCTTTTTTATTTCAATTTTCGGAAATAGAAAACAATTCGGGTTCCAAATCAGTCTTTAACAACTCTTGATGAAATTTTAGACCAGATATTCTCGATCCGTAGTACAATCGTGGACAGCTTTCTAGTCGTCGCCAAAGAGCTTGTACTCATTAATCGTTTCTATGTTTTTTTTCAATTCACCTTCTCATTATATGATATTTTGTTCTCATTTACTTCAGCAAATTTTGAGGCAAGGAACCCAAAAAGTCAGTGTGAGGTATCGCAACCTTAAAACAGATATTAAGAATGTATTTGCTCCAACCAAAATATAAATTTCCTAACGCGTTTACAGGTGCTGGGGTATCTGCATGTATTTCTTGACTAAAAGTTTGTACCTTTGCGAATATATTTCTTTTTGTTCTTGGGTGTTACTAGTAGGTTTTGTTTCATTCCAATCTGTTAAATATCATCGCTCATGGTAAATAGTGATTTGAAATTCTCAACTGAACAAAACAAGGCAGTGTGATAAAATAGCACTATGTTTGATAACGTCAGCAGTGCATTGTTATCTGTCTTCGGATTATCGGTCTATGCTTTTGAGCTATATGTTATTTCCCAGCAACTCAACAATGAACCAGACTGATAGATGGCTTCTCACTTAGTTTACACAATCTTTGTTGATTTTGCACAAATTCGTGATTTAGTCAGTCCCGTTTACTCATTGAAAGTCTCTATGCAGAATCTTTTTGTTCAAATATTTATGCAACTTCTTAGTTTCAAATCTTGCTTAACCAAATTAGCTCTTGTCTATTTTTTTCCACAATCAACGGTACACATTTCTCTCTCTCTCTCTCTTTCTCTCTCTCTCTCTCTCTCTCTCTCTCTCTCTCTCTCTCTCTCTCTCTCTCTCTCTCTCTCTCTCTCTCTCTCTATCTATCTATCTCTCTCTCTTTCTCTCTTCCTCTCTCTTTCTCTTTCACCAAGTCTTTCTCTCACTCTCTTTCTCTTTCACCAAGTCTTTCTCTCACTCTCTTTGCCTGTCAATTTCCATTTTTCTCGCCGGGATCTGCCGTGCACCTCTTGTGCTGTTAATTCAAGTGACAAAACAATATTTGTTTCTATTTCCTAAACTACATAAACAATTTTTATCCTAAAATCGCTTGAACAAGCACTTTGCAAGGAGCAGTTAAATAACAGATACAAATCTATCTGTTCAGTTTTATTGACTGCCGTAACGTTAATGATTACCATAATAAGTTGTTTTATGAGCATTTATAGTTTGAGCTTTGCTGTAACACATACTCTCTTCCTGTTGATTTTATCATTAAAGTGGTTGTTTTTGTTATCTTTGAATGTTTAGATCTAACGTTGTGCTAAAAAACCCAAAATGAATTAGAAATACAGCTCTAGAATTTCAATCTCAAGAATTAACATGCTTTTGGTATCCCATCGGAAAAAAGTTTTCCTCCTAATCTCCGTTTCTTTATTATTAGATGGATTGGTATAATAATTTATCATTGAAAAAGAAATATTCTAAAGAGGACTAAATTTGGCATATTGTTTCGAGTTGAATCTAAAATTGCAGGCTCTGGAGTAATCCGTGATGAAAGTCTCTGTGGAACAGTTTGGCATTATTTAACGTCAAACTTTATTTCAATATGATGGGCTCACAATTATTTTTATAACATAACATGCCATGGATTTCAAACCGTAGTATACGACCAAAACTTGCTTTTCGGTAGCTTTCCGTTTTCATGTCGAGACAAGCATCTCCCCGTTTCCTCTCTTTTTCTCTTTTCTCTTTCCTTCACTCTTGTCTCTCTATATATCTCGATCTGATGCTTCTATCTTGCTATCTATCAAATTATCCACCAATATAACACATTAATCCTTTTGTGTTAAATCACTCTTTTAATATTTTATGCTTCCTAAGTTTACGCTAGATTTTCATTTATTTTTACTCCTCCAGGCAGGATATCTTGAGAGGATTGTTGAACGGAACTGGGCTTCTCTATGACGCAAGAGTTCCGCCAAACTTTGAAGAAAGTAAGTATTTTTCATAACTACAGCATCAGTTATTTCAACGCAGGCAGTTGAAGTCACTAATATTTTCGTTACTTTTGATGTGGATGCTGATGTCGGTGCAATTTTATTAAGTCTCTATTGTTTAACTTGTATCCCCCAATGCATACTTCTGTCTACACCTATACGTTTTAAGAGCAGGTCTTAACGAATTCCAATAACATTTGAAATATTCTTAAACGAAATAGAAGAGAAATAAAACTATCCTCTAATTTTGCACATTTCAAAGACCCAACCCTACATGATGATGATCTTGGGTATTTTCGGTTCTTTACCAAAAATAATGCCAACACTTTCTCAAATAACATTCTCAGAGAGACTTTAGGGAATTTATGATGATATGATATCTTCGCATACATAATATGTGTTTATCAGACAATCTAGTAGAGGCTTTGATTATTGCGATGGTCTAGTGAATTCACAAACAATCGGAATAGGAATTAGTCAAGAGTTAAAAATATTCCATTGGTTTATAGTGAATGTATTACACCGTAATTCCTCTTCGATAACAGCCTAGCCTCCTTGTTTCAGCAATTATAAACCAAAATATACATAAAAAATGTCGAGTAGTTAAGTTTCATAACAAAATTAGGGATGCATTTGCATTTTAATATTTTTAGAAATCGTGTTTTTAACACGATAACCTTTTGATTTAGTTACATTCTTCTAATTCTACCAAAAAAGCACTAAATTTATAGATTTACCTAAAGCTGAGCTGCATGTTCTTCATAAAGTTAAGTTAAAGAGGTGTGTAAATCTACGATAGCCGGAACCGCAGAGCTTAAATTAACGTCTGACTGTTTCTCAAATTCAAAAGTTTAAAGAGATACTAAGCCTCTTTTATCCTGATGGTCTTTTAAACTTGCTCACCGCTTACTTTGATGATACAGATCAGCATAACCATGTTATAGAAAAACTAATTGAGTTTACAACTAAGCACTTCTCATAGGTTTGCGCAGCCTAAACCGCTCTCATTTAGACCAAGATAAAATCAAATTGTATCCTTAGTAAAACATATTAGAAAAAGACACATAATCAGTCAGTGTGACGTGGTCAGAAAATGAGTCTTTATACGGCATTTATGGACATTAATCTCTTGACATCACCGAAAGGATATACAATTTAGCTTTAATGTGGTGAACAAAAAAATTTCAATTATCTTGATTTCGAAGGGAGTTACAGGGATTTAAAGAAATTACCAAGGTAGTTTCAGTTTTGAAAAAAAAGTGAGAAAAATGCAGTTAAAAAGCGGCGACTTGAAATCGCATAAAATCCTTTGTAACGGTGGTCTTAGGACTCTATTGTGGGTTTACTACGAGGAAAAAAAATATTTTCTCAACCATTTTCCACTTGTTTGAACTAACTTAAAGCGATTTTTTTTTTATTAATTATCAATAAGTTATAGCACTTTTTCATACGCAAACAAAGCACTGAGCAGCCATTTCGTCCCCGATATTGCAAGTACGCAGGAAGAGATTATGTTTCGGACTTTGCCGGTCCTTTCTTTTTGCTTTCTAAAACAACTTTACAACAGTTTTAATCTACTTGAAAATAGTGTCCAGACATTATTCGACGACCTATGTCTAAGGCGAATCAAAAAGGAATAAGAACATTGGTCGATGCTTGAAGAAAGCTAAACATGAAGATTCCACGGATTATTCATGGCTGTACAATATTATTATAGATATGAAATAATAGCCGATACAAAAATAGAAAAAGGAAAATGAGAGAGAGAGAGAGAGAGAGAGAGAGAGAGAGAGAGAGAGAGAGAGGTTAATTGAGTTATTGAAAGAGAGAGAGAGAGAGAGAGAGAGAGAGAGAGAGAGAGAGAGAAACAGACAGACAGACAGAGAGATAGACAGAGAGAGAGAGATAGACAGAGAGAGAGAGAGAGAGAGAGAGAGAGAGAGAGAGAACTTTGACAAAGATCATGACAAGAGTATTGGCAAAGGAAGCATGAAAAAGTAAAGAACGGAAAGCGATTCTGGTTCAGAAGATTGTATAATCGAATAAAAAAGAAAGAAAGCAAATCTAAGTTGAGTGAAGAATAAAGATGGAAAACCTATGGGAGGCAATTGAACTTCAAGACCCGTGGACAATACTTGAAATCTTTCTTAGCACTGACCCCCGAAAAGTGTGTCCCCTGGTCCTCAAAGTAAGGGGGTTGGGGTATGGGGTTAACAACCCCACCCCGTAAAAAAGGCTCTGTTACAGAAACATGAACAGATAGTCAACCGCCTCTTTCTACCCTGGGTGAGGATGGAGATTCTGACAGTGCGCCAGAGCTTATGATGGCCAGAGGGGAACAGATAGTCAACCGCTTCTTTCTATCCTGGGTGAGGATGGAGATTCTGACAGTGCGCCAGAGCTTATGATGGCCAGAGGGGAAAGCCGAAAGGACCTTTCTGACCGGACACCTTCATCATCAGCCAGGTCTCTCCGAATTGCGTCGTGGAACGTCCGCACCCTGTATGAGGCAGGAAAATGCGTTCAAGCTACAAGAGAAATGCAGCGATACAGGCTGGACATACTAGGAGTCAGCGAGACCCACTGGATACAATCCGGACAGAAAAAACTCCGATCAGGAGAACTTGTTTTATTTTCAGGAAAGGAGGAAGGAATCCATGAAGAGGGAGTTGCAATTATTCTAAGCAAGAGAGCCCAACGGACATTGAGGGGTTGGGAGGCACATGGATCAAGACTCCTATTGGCATCCTTTTCATCCAGTAACAGAGGAATCAACATCAATATATTACAGCTGTATGCACCAACAAACGCCGCTAGTGAGGAGGATAAAGAGGAGTTTTACGACCAGCTGCAAAGAATAACAGAGAAGTTGCCTCGTAAAGATGTCAACATCATAATGGGGGATGCAAACGCGTAGGTTGGATCAGACAACATCAGCTATGAGGAAAACAGGGCCTTGGAGTAATGAATGACAACGGTGAAAGATTTGCAGATTTTTGCTCTCTAAATGATTTGGTTATTTGAGGAACAATCTTTCCGCACAAAGATATACACAAGGCAACCTGGGTATCACCTGATGGAGGCACTGAGAACCAGATAGACCACATATGCATATCCCGGAAATTCAGACGCTCATTGCAGGACGTGAAGGTGTTTAGAGGAGCTGACATTGGATCAGACCATCACCTTGTTATAGCAACATTCCAATTAAAACTCAAGCGTTATTCTAGGAACCCTACAACCAAAAGACTTAAATTCCAGGTTAATCTCTTACAGGGTAACAAGATAACAGACTTTGGCATCACGCTAAAAAACAGATTTCAACCCCTCGAACACCTGGATGAAGATATGGAAACATACTGGAGTCAAGTCAAGGGTTCTTTCATTTCAACATGCAAGGAAGTGCTTGGGGAAAAGGATTACAAACACAAGGACTGGATTAGCCAAGAGTCCCTGAACAGGCTAAGTGAGAGGAGGGAGAAGAAAGCAGCAGTCAACAACAGCAGAACTCGCAATGAAAAGGAAGCAGCACAAAGAGAATATTCCGATGCAGCAAAGGAAGTGAAAAGGAGTATTAAGAATGATAAGGAAGCCTTCACGAATGAGTTAGCTGAGAGAGCAGAAAAGGCAGCACAAGGCGGACATATGAGAACTCTCTATGAGACAACTAAAGTACTCGCCGGAAAGAGGAAGAACACCGAGATGCCTGTCAAGGATGCTGAGGGTAACACCATTTTTAGCCAGGAGTTACAGATGACAAGATGGGTGGCACATTTTGAATCAATTTTAAACAGGCCGCCACCAATCGAACCACCAGAAATTCTACCAGCTAGGAACGATTTAGATATCACTGTGAACCACCCACATTAGAGGAGATAGAAAATGCTTAATTCCAACAAGGCTGCAGGACAGGATTATATTCCTCCAGAAGCACTGAAAGCGGATAGCAAGGTTTCGTCAACCATTCTACATGTACTATTCGAAAAGATATGGACAGAAGAAAAATACCCAAATGATTGGAAAGAAGGTCATCTAGTTAAAATACCTAAGAAAGGAGATTTAAGTAATTGCAACAACTACAGAGGAATAACACTGCTGTCAATCCCGGGAAAAGTCTTTACTCGCATCCTGCTTGAAAGAATTAAGGAAGCCGTAGATGGTCAACTAAGGGACAATCAGGCAGGTTTCAGGAAGAATAGATCTTGCTCAGACCAAATTGCCTTCCTCCTAATAGTGGAACAATCTATTGAGTGGAATTCACCCCTCTTGGTGAATTTTATCGACTTTGAAAAGGCCTTCGACAGCATTGACAGGGGCACCCTATGGAAATTTCTGAGGCACTATGGCATTCCACCAAAGATCGAAACGCTAATCCAGAAGATGTATGATGGCACCAGTTGTAAAGTTCTACATGAAGGAAGACTAACAGACAGTTTTGAGATTAAAACCGGGGTTCGACAGGGATGTCTGCTTTCACCGTTCCTTTTCATCTTGGCAGTATATTGACTAATGAAAGAGAGCACTTCAGGTAGCAGAAATGGAATTCAGTGGACATTATGGACCCAACTGGATGACCTGGATTTTGCGGATGACATTGCCCTGGTCTCACACAACCACAGCCAAATGCAGGACAAGACCTCAACGGTGAACCAACTGTCGGGATCAATAAGGCTTCGTATACATCCCGGAAAGTCGAAAATGCTCAAAATCAAAACAGAGGATACACAAGCAATAACAGTCGGAGGAAAACCCCTGGAAGTTGTAGAAAATTTTACGTATCTTGGCAGTGTTATAGACCACTCAGGAGGGACAGCGGCAGATGCGAGGTCTAGAGTGGCAGAGGGGAGAGCAGCGTTCAAAACTCTGGATAAAATATGGAGAGACAGAACCATTTCAACAAAAACCAAGATCAGACTTTTTAACTCAAACGTCAAATCTGCCCTGCTTTATGGATGTGAGACCTGGAGCTTAAATAAATAATCTCTAAAGAAAGCCCAGACTTTTGTCAACGGATGTCTTCGCAGGATCCTGCGCATATTTTGGCCAGAAAGAATTCGAAATGAGGAGTTGTGGAGCAGAGCAGGACAGCGCCCAATCCGGGAGGAAATAACACAGAGAAGATGGAGATGGCTGGGGCACACTCTCAGAAAGCCAAGAAATAGCATTACAAGACAATCCTTGCAGTGGAACCCTCAAGGCAAACGGAGCAGGGGAAGACCATGGACAACATGGAGAAGAAATTTGGAAGAGGAGATGAAGGCAAGTGGTCACTCATGGAGGGACATTACACGGATGGCTCAGGATAGGCGGGAGTGGAGCACTGTTGTTCGTGGCCTATACCCTTTGCAGAGTGAGTGGCTTTGATGATGACTGACACAAGTGTGTCTTTATTTATGGAATAAAACACCCATGATATTTTAAATTTGCAAAGCAGTGTAATAAAATTGTGGTTTAAGATAAAAAGAGCATGTTATACAATAATCTTTTCCCTATGGATTTAAAATCAAGATTGAAAAGAATACAAAATAGGCCCTATCACCATCCTTAAATCTAGATGTAGATCTAAAAGCAGGTATTATTCTAAAAAAAATTGCAGTGCAATGCTCCCCTCTAAATTTCACCTTTAAAAAGTTAAATGGTGTAGTTGCTAGTTTTTAGACAATTACCATGAAGTTAGTGCTCACATCAATAAACTATTTAACATCCACATGAACATTACTGGGACGGTCGTTTAAGCGTTCAAGATATCCTTAAAATTGACCCTTTTGACTTAAGGAGATAAGTAAACATGAAGACTGTAGTCTTTCCATCTTGTTAATTGAGTACCATGCAAATTAAAACGATAAGCGGAGCGTGGATTATACTTATGAGTATTGGTTGTTAATAAAATAAACTCTCATATCAAGCTGTGAACAGAAAGAGGTCACCGAGACCTTTGTAACATCCTTTATTGAACCAGACTCAATCGGATATATTAAAAACAATGAAATATGCCAATGGCGACTTTAATTTCGGTCCAACGCCACACTAAAATGTTGACGTTGTCATTGTTCAGGGAACGACTCATAATCTGAGCACAGAGTTAAATTAGATCTGTTATTATTCTGAATCTTGTCTCGACACAGGGATATTTTAAAATAAATGAAATTATCGAAATTATTCCTACATACAATTACACAGGAACTTGGTTAATTTTTTTTCCTTAAAAAAAAAGGGTCAGGTCTCCAGGTCTTTTTTTTATTATTTTGATTGTGCAATGCAATTGCAGTAACACTTTTGTTAGTTTATCCTTTCCTTTCATCACGAATGCCTTTTACTCAACGTCAGAAAGTTGCTGGATTTTAATGGTTTTAAAAAGTGAGTCGGTGAAGTAGGCATGAGAAGCGAAGGTTTGGCGTAGGTTAAATTTTAACTATTGTAAGCCAAGTGAGCAGAATTTGTAAGGCAATATTTAAAAGCAGCGAACTCTGTGCTTTCTCAGTCTATTTAAAAATCGCTCTAAAAGCTAACTTTATGGCTATGGATTCCTGCAAAAAGTGCCCACAGTTCACTGCCTTGCAAGAATTCATTTAATTCCACCAAACGAAAATGCAAGGTCTGTTGATATTATTCTATTGCGGTTTTTTTTAATTGGCTAACAATTATTTTACCACCTATATTTTTCTTTGTTGCATAGAGAATTCATGCGTGGCAAAATTAATTCAGTGGCCTTTAACTTAGATGCTTTTCAGATTGTTATTACTTTAAATAAGCTTCGTTGTCAAAAACGAATCTCCCGCCGTAAACGAAGCTAAATTAATGGTATGCTATTCAGTGTAGAGCCCAATTTTGATTCTATACTCCCAATAGATTTTCCCTGTGACCGAAAGAATCCTAGCTCATTTCAAGTATTTCCATCACCATAAATGTCGCAGCAGCAGTTTTGTAGTGGCAATAAAACTGGCTTAGAATTAATGGTCATCTCTGGACTGCTGAGTTTGTGGTACATGTACCGTTTAAATGCATGTTGTAGACATAACCTGTTGAGACAAATCTGTTTACTTGAACGTTGCTTCAACGCCCGAGGTATTTTGCATCAACGAAATCATAAATAAAACCCTTATATATTTTTGTAAAGGATGCCATAGTTATTTAAACTTTTTTTTCTTTTGAATCACGACAAACCGTATTCAAATCAGCATCTCCTTAGTTTTTTCTACTATCGGTTGATACTTTTATGCTTCTTGAAGAAGCTCTAAGGAGCTTCTGATTCTACCTGAGTTTAAGCTCTGTATCATTCAATTCTTGTTCAAAATTATATTGCACTATTTATGATAATTTTATTTCTTTTAATATGTGTATGAGTAACGGTAACAAGCTGATATTACCTGAGGAGTAAAAAACAATATGCACTTTTTCAAATGGTTATTTTTCAGGATGCCATATTGAGCTACCGCATTGATGCGGTTAGAATGAAAGCAAAACGCATAAACATGTTGCAAACTTGTGTAATTTTTCTTTTCCTTTCAGATCCTATTTTGATAAGTTCTCAATTTCGTCAGTTTTAACGCTCGCAATAACTCACAGCTTGAACCCGATTAGGAGCTGTAAAGTCTTCTTTTCTATCGCGCGTTTACTATTATTATGACAGCCTGAAAGCCAAGGTATGTTATTCTAATTTTTATTTGTTTCTCCCCCATCTCTTCCTTCATCCCAGATATTGCCACAGATGTGTCCGTCCAGATCTATGTGATGAGCTTCGACTCGCTCACGGAAATCTCCATGGTAAACTCCTGGTGGGGTCTGCCCTCCACAGTCCGAGCCATCAGCGGCAAGGAGCTTGTTCACCCTCATCAGTCTCATTTCCTCCACCACTACCTCCACCTCAAACACTCTTACACCGGTGACCGCGCGAGATCTGCAGGTTCTCACAGCAGCGGCGCCGTCCCTGACTCGCACTATACTCAGAGCTCACGTCACTCTAAAGGGCACGGCATCTCCCGCAATGGGCACCTGTTTGTTAGTGTCAGAGGCGGAGGTGTAGGCTCCGGTCCTTTCCCCTACCTAAGATCATATAAATAGGCACGATTATACGAACAGTGCCAGTGGCTTCAGTTCGCTTGCCTGCCTGCTTTTGATTTAACTAACCTTTTTGTTTTCATTATAATTTTTTAACAAGAAATCTTGCAGAAGAGATCATTTCATTAGGCTAATGCTTACATATATTAAGTTTTTTTGTTGTTTTTTTTTCAATTGCGATTGTATGTTATATTTGCTTGTCTGTTTGTTTTAATTTTTTTCATTTCTATGTTCCGTTTTCTTTTGTGTTTGATATTGAGAAAATAAAGATTCCTGCATGCCTCCCACACTGATGTTTCTCAAAATGGAACTTCTTTACAGGTCCATTGCTCTTAATAAAAGGTTTAATCTTAATGACAAGTTTTACTCCACCATGATTTCTTTTACTTGACATTTCGACTTTTAACACATTTCGGTCTCAAATCTCAAGCGATTTCTGATATTCTAATTGATGTCTGTTTTAAATTTAATCCCATACAATCTGCTTTCCACGCTTCTCAAGTTGTCTAAACCACCAACATAATGTCCTCGCAGACCGCAGAGCAGGCGATTTTGTTCTCGGTGATTGGCTGTCTATTCCAAGCCATCATGTTTGGATCATTTAGGTCAAAGCAATGACATAAAAGCCAACCTGTAACTAGTAACGATAAAAATGATACAAGAAAGTGCGTACCACATATTCAATTCTATAATATATGATTGTATTAAGATAGTGTCTCACAGGGCATTCTATAAAAGATACAGGTTTATCAGACTGTAGCCTACGACCGAAATCATTATTTAGGAATAACACTGACATTTTGTAATGATAATAGACATCAGATTAACCGCGGCGTGAAGCGCTCGCCTTAATGTGAGCACGGATAAATCATTATTTAGTTCGAACCTTTTCATCTGTGATGAGTTCGATGTTTTGTCTTTTGATCTTCGATAGCTCACTAGAGCGAGATACTTTTATATATGCCAAAAAGAATGAGATCACATTGCTATTACGTTACAACGAGAACAAAACGAGTAACCATTTTAGACAGTCAAGAGTTCTGCATTTCACTCACCCTGCCTTAAAATATTCCACAAGGTAAAGAAAAATGTTCTCTCTCCAGCGTTATCCTACCATAATTCTTAAACTGCAAACAGGAAATCATATTCACAAGTCAACTGTTTCATATAGCTTTGCAATGTGAATCTATTCGACTTGCGAATCACTAAAGTTAGTTTTCTAAATCTTACATCGACTAGGTCCAGAGGCTTAACTTCACAAATCCCTTTAAAAATGACAATCTTTAAACTCAGTGCATTTAATTAATAAAAAAACACAATTCATTCAAATCAAAAGAAAATGTTTTTTTTTTTTTGTTTTTTTTTTTAGATTTTGAAAGGGTACCAACGCTTGACCAAGAGTTGATCAATAAAAAAAAAGCTCAGCAAATCGTTAAGGACAGTTATTATTTCGCAATTGGTTAATGTGTTCTAACAGACTCATATAGAAAAACTAGTATTTTCAACAGGAGCATCCAAATGAATTTTTAAATTAAGAGAATCCATACTACTTCAGATTAATGGGAAATTTCGATGCTTCCTTTAAATAAATTGAGAATTGGAAAAAGCGAAAAATTCAGAATAAGATCGACGAGATAAAAATGTAAAGTAAAATACATCTGCTCGTTTTGTGTAGTTTTTTGTTTTACAGCAAAAATTTAGCTTATAATAAATTTTTTTTTAAGCTATGTATTTTGCGTAATCTTTTACGAAGCCAAGACATGTACGAGCTATTTTCTATTACAAAGCATGCTAAAAGCGCTTAAAAAGCAGATCATGTGTAAATATTCGGTCACCTCTGTGATCTCTTCCACACTTTTTAGAACTCTCAAAGTTATATGGGTCAAGCTGTATCAAACTATTCATTTTGATTTTGCATTTTCTGAAAGTTACCGCCCTTTATTTTCATGATCTGGTGATTTTTCAGCTTTAGGACTGTATTCCTTTTTTTTCCTTTCAAGTCTCACTTTTTACATCACAGTTTTATGCTTTGCTGGCTAAAAATTAGTTGTTTCTTCATTATTCGTGTAATAATCTTTTTTTTTTTTTTTTTAATTAAAGACTATTTATGAATGAGGCTGGTGCTTACGTTGATCTTTTATTTTTTTCTTTAAACTTCTAGATATTCCTGATCATTTGCTATATTTTCGCTTAGAAACTTAATAATTGAAACAGACCATTATTTCATTCCCAACTAAACAATTCCCTGTCAGCAAACCATTGTGGGAGCATCGCCGGCGCCCTGTCATCGTGGCACACAGAATATTTTCAACTCTTTCACACTTTTTCTTCAGGTTCATTTGACTTTATTCCAAAAGTTTGCTAGTTTTTATTTTCCCTGTTACGCCTGGAATGCTGTCTTTACATAATTTGTTTGGAAACCAAATGTGTCATTTATGTTGACCTTTTACATGCATATTATTTTTCTTAAGTTTTCCTTGGGTTCGAAGTGAATCAAGTGTTTGAAAGATCGATACCTCCTTCACTTCTTTATTTTATCACTGGCATTGGTTCGAGGATAATTTTGATTATTATTTTTTTTTTCAATTCGTTATATTCCTTTGATAATTTAGCTCTCTTTGAGTAAGAATGACTTTAGAATATCATAGTTGCACTCTGTAGTTTTATAAGATTATGATTGGTATTCCCATTAGTGACCAATGTATATATTTGTAAAGAGTACTACCTTAATGTGGTTATTCTGTTTTACTTCGATCGTTTGTTCTATCCTATGGGGGTTCAAGGTTACACCATGCATTAGTCTCGAGTGATAGTAAACAAGCTGGAAAAGATTGGAAACTTATCAAATAATATAAATCAAGAAAGAAAAAATGGAGTCCAGGGCAAACGATGTGAAACTAAAGGTATTAAGCAGAAATGTAAACAGCTTTTTCAACAAGTGCAGTTAATACAATGATTAATAGAATGAAGAATTCTGTATTTAGAGACTCTTCAGCTAAAGACTTCTTTCCTAGATTGAATTTGTAGAAATACTGACAACGCCTAAATTCAATCCTTATAAGTGCATTATTTTCACTTCCAATGTTTTGTTTTGGTCTTTAAAGTTCGGATAAATTTTGGGTTTTTTTATGATAGGAGGCAAACTGTTCTTCTTTCGTTCATTCCTTGAAATTTATCTTGAATTCAAGTTGAGGGGATTAGACTGATTTTTGTACGCAAGCAGAGAGTGTGAAGAAGTGCAAAACGTTGCTTTTTGTTGTCTTGCCTTTCCTTTTCTTTAAAATATAAATTTTACCTTGCATTGCCTTTTTAACTAAATTACTAACACATTTTAAAGATATAACGATCTCACCAAAAAAAAATTATCAATTATTCAGCCAAAAGGAAACAGCAAAGAGGTTGGATCCTATCTAGCCTGGAGTGTAGATATAAAAGGCGAGTCATTTGAGGCAAGAAGAGTTTCTAGCTTTTTCTTTTACTTTTACTTTTTCTTTACAAAATAAGTATACTGCATAGAAGCACAAAGCAAAAAATCATATCGTTACAATTTCGTTTGAACTTCGAGCGTTTCAGTACTTTAGCTTCCAGAAATGAGTAGACTTTCCTTTTCAAAGATCTGACTTACTTCTGGAACTCCATTGCTGTAATTCAGTGATTGATATAAAACTTTTTTTTTTTAAATTATTTTAAGTGACTATGCTTTCCACCCATTGATGGATAAGATCGTGCACAAGTTACCATGAAACTCAGAATCCACAAAGGACCAATGTTTATTTTCTTTAAAATATGAATTGATGAAACAGAACAAAATCAAGCAATTTCATTGAACTATAGATGAATGATGTAACAAGTGAAAGATGTTACTATCATGAAATTATGAAAGGTTTATTTATGCTTAAAGTGTCACATGGGACCCGATATTAATTCCAAAGATGTACTTTTACCTATCACATTTTAATTATGACCTTTATCTTAACCTTATCAAATAAGTTATGTCTTCCCATCAAGGAATGGAGGCTTTTGCTTCTTAGTTTTGAGGTTTTTGCAAATTTTAAAATTCTTTTGAAATGTATCCATTCTCAAAATGAGAGTAAGAAGTTCTTATCGTATCCAAAAGGTGTCCACGATTACACATACGAATATGCTGTAATGTGAGCTTTATGTGATATGTATATGTTTACGAAGCAACGCTTACTTAGTGAACCTATCTGAAGTGCTAATTCGTTTTTCATAACCATTGTCTCTTTATTTCACCAGGAATACAGACTGAGCATCTTTCTCAGGATGAACTGGTCCGATTCTCGCCTTGTCTGGAACAATTCCGACATCACAGGCCCACTGGAAGTAGACCCCAAGCTTGTAGACATGATTTGGGCACCTGACCTTTACTTTCTCAACGAGAAGGAGGCCATTATTCATGACGTCACAGTAATGAACAATCTCATGCACATATACAAGGATGGTACTGTCCACACCAGTACAAGGTAAACGGTAACGCTAGAGCTATAATATCCCTTTCGATAGCTAATCAGGCGTCACTCTGAGAGCAACAGAACAATAAAGAATTTAACCCTAAATCAAGAAAAATATTCTGCAAAAGACATTGTTAGAGATGTAATAAAACTAACAGCTCATGATTATAAACGCATTCTTCAATTCAATATTACGTATCAAAAGCGGCATAATTATAAGGACATCAAAATGATTCACTGCTGCTTATCTCACCCTACTCCCATACAGAATCTCGATGACGTTGAGTTGCGACATGCACCTGGAAAGATATCCTCATGACGAGCAAACCTGCTCCATCTATGCTGGAAGCTGTAAGTACTGCAGAGATCTACGCATTAAAGATTCCTTATACTTTTAACATGCTATGAAAACGAAATCAGAAAAGTAAGTGTTATTTTCTATCTCTGCGATTTTATTAAGGCTGTTCTTCGGTAAACGTAACATGGTCCCTAGTGATTTTACTTTATCGAGGCCATTATGTTTTGCGCTCTTTCACTTTTAACTTAAACATTGAAATTGAAAACTTAACGGTCCACGATTTTCCACTCGATTTTGGTAATTTTTACTCAGATCTAGAAACCAGAAAGGAGTCAAAAAAAAAAAAAAAACAACAACCCAGATCTGCATTCTACTCCCCTTTTTTTACACTTGGAATTTCCATTCAAAGAAAAATGAAAGATAACTCGACCTCAACTTTCGAACCAGAACGTAGAGAAAATCATGGGTAACTAGCGGTCCTAAAACCTGAAAAAGGGTCAGTAACCTATACTGTCCGGCTCAGAGCTTACCACAGATGATTATACGATTTCTGCACAATGAAGAATGGCCTTATATCAAGAACACCTGAGTGATGCCTAGGTCAAGGTATAAGTAATGACGTTAACCTGAATGTATATAGGGTAGACTGGATCTAGCTCTCCTCCTTGAAAAAAAAAGTTTATGTAATTTTTTCGTGCCCGTTTGCAGACAGTTACAGTAAGGAGAACGTCGTTCTGCATTGGCATAAGTACCCGTTGCAACTTAGACCGACCTTGACCTTGCCGAGGTTTACAGTGATGGGCCACAACACCATTGATTGTGAGATCATCGACTTTGGAGAGCAGAGCATGATCGATGGTATAATTATCTGTCTTGGAATATCAGCTGCATGGATACCAATTGTTGTTTTTTTTTTAATCCAAACTGATTGTCCAGGGAATCCAGATCCACCTAAAATCTTCTCTTTTACCTCAGTTCTCTTTTCCTCTAATCTCTTTCTTTCCCCCCCTCTCATTTCGAGTGACTGCGTCATTTTTTTCCTCTTTTTAATCTCCACCCATCCCCTCTCTTGCTATCTCTACCTCCTCCTCTCTCTATCTTTTGCTCTTCCCCTCTCTATCTCTCTCGCTCTCTCTCTCTATCTACGTATCTATCTATCTCTTCCCTCCATCATGTCTCTCATTCATTCTCTTTTTCTCTCACCTGGTGAACGAAAAGAGATATGGGAAATTAATATTTTACAGAACAAAATGTCTGACATGTTTATATGACCGCTAAGATTACAAGGAAGCTAATAGTTTCCTGCTCTAGGTAATGAAATATTGCAGTTACTAAAAAGTCATATAATACGCTGAATTTCAGCCATTTTTATGACCCAATTTTTATTAGTATAATAGTACTTAGGACATGCATAGGCTAGGCATCTTTGTCATTTTCCTGCACAAAGCGTTATCTTACCAACTCACCTAAGTTAAATTTTTGGTACCTCTTTTAAAAAATAATCCGTTTCACCTTTTGTTTTAACACTGTTTGCACCAACTGTATTTGCAAAGCAAGGATTGTTTTGCCCTCATGGCTTCCGTGGTGGTTAATAAAAGAGAATCCTTTTTGATAATGAAGACGCTCCCTATTTTTATCCAACCTAATCCCTCTTTCCTGAACATGATCAACCTTTCTTGATCTGTCTTTTTCCGCTCTTTCCAAGCAGGCAACTTTAGCTGCATCCAGGCCAATTTTTTCTTGAGGCGCCAGTTTGGTTACTACATCGCTCAGGTCTATATTCCCAGCGTCCTGATCGTGGTTCTGAGCTGGGTCTCGTTCTGGATTGACATCGACGCTATCCCAGCGCGGGTTTCTCTGGGGCTGCTCACAGTGCTGGCTATAACGACACAGAGTACAGGGGAAAAGTCTGGCCTGCCCAGAGTCTCCTACATTAAGGTGCGGTAAAGTTTAGCGTTTGTCGTTTTTATTGTTGTAGATGGTGAGGAGGATGTTTTTGTTGTTATGGTTTTAGGTTTTATTGTTGTTGTTTTTGTTTTCGTTATTGTTGTTGTTGTTGTTGTTGTTGTTGTTGTTATTGTTGTTGTTGGTGATGTTGATGATGATGATTTTTGTTGTTATGGTTCTATTATTATTATTATTATTATTATTATTATTATTATTATTATTATTATTATTATTATTATTATTATTACTATTATTGTTGTTGTTGTTGCTCAGATTGCTATGAGCTAAAGGGTTTAGACTTTTTAGACTTTGGAGCTTGTCAAAATAATTGATATTGTTAATGATGTCAAGCATGATGAATTAATTGGTATTTGCTTCATAAAACCAACCAGTACAAATTTTGTATTTTATGGGGGTTTTATTTCTTAATATGATATACTTTTTACTTAAAAAAAACTGAGCAGAGATGGACTTTCTGAAAAGAAAGTAAAATCAAAAAGTTGTAGTGAAAATTAATGAATTTGATCATGATTGACATTGGAGAGTATACAGCTTCATGCCCAACTTGATAGAAATAGATGTGCAGAATAGTTATTTCTCTTTTCTGAAAGTAATATAAACGGATGCGAAAAGATGGAATAAATAATATCTGCAGATGTTCATTAGTCCGCACACTTTGGCTCTGAGAGCATGCTGACTTGCTTGTTAAAATGCTTTCAGATTCACATTTTGACATATTGACATTTTTGTTATCTCTATTAAAGAGGGCGGAGGGGGAGGGGGGATCGTCTTTAACAGCTAGCCAAGATCGACAGGAGTAGATATATTAGAAAAATCCCGTATTCTGCAATTTTCAGTTAAATAAAACAAAAACTTGTGACAGCTATATATGCAAAACAGTCTTTAAGATAGCTGTAGGTTGAGAATCATCGCTGCAGACAATGATTTATCATGGAATCCCTGTAAAGCATAGGGCATATTCATATGCTGGCATTCAACAAAAAAAGGAGAGTATTACAGGTGTTTTGAATCAGAGATGTTAAGGACATGAACCGAAATTTTGCGAACATAATCATGTGCTATATTTACTATAAGTTTTTGTTTTAGACCATATTGCAAAGATGCGTGGTGATGTAACAATTGATCTTTGCATCTTTTGTTTTTAATCAGTTAAACATTGTTGTGTCAAGTGTGCCTAATAATTTTTATTTTCTAAACGATGGCTCCCAACTCCACAGAAAATTGTATGGATGCCTCTAGTGCACCATCATTCAGAATGTCTGCTATTGCTCTCCTTTTCCTCCCTCCAGGCAATAGACTTGTGGATGGCGGTATGTCTGATGTTTGTTTTCATGGCCCTGCTCGAGTTTTCCTATGTTAACGTTCAGTGCCGCGTCCAGAAGAGACGACAGGAGACCATCATCATGGAGGCAGCCACAAACACGGACGGACCAAGAAATGGGAAAGAAAGGAACAATTTAGATGTAAGCAGCGACTGGAAGAGCAAAATAAATTTTCAATGTTTGTCAGTTGCTAAATCTAAACCTAAGAAAGTGACATTTCCTCCTCGAACATTTGGATTGGTCAATTTAAAATGATATTTTTAAAGCGGTGTTGAATCGTATTAAAATCATGGATTGCATATAATTGCTTAAAACCTAGTAATCCTAGATATTTGTGTAAAGGATTTATAACTCAAACTTCCATTTCATTTTTTTAAAATCTCTTCGAGGACTTTTAAATCTTTGATGCAAAGAATGATACTCTCGTACTTTTCATCTTCTTTTCTTTTTTCTTTACTCAGGGTTTCAGGGTTCACCAAAAAAAAAGGAAACGCTGGGAATCGAAACGGGATGGATTTTCTTACTTTAAAAGAATATTCGTGAAAACTTTCCTTCAAAGTTAATTGTTGAACATCTGTCATTTTATTTTTTTTCTAAAAGTACCATCACTTATAAATCTCTTTATTACGTTCAATCAAGGTCGACTGATAAAGAGTAATATCTCCAATCGTTACCCATTCTCTACTCAAGATAACTCCGTTTTTCTGTTTCAGAAGAAGCTAGTGATGATTTTTCCTGTTCTCTGGAATTACTTTATTCGAAAGAATACCGAGTCTTGGTTTCGTGGGAACTGAAATGAATGTGTTACTAACAGTATTACTGAATTTTCTTGTTTCAAGACAGATAGAGGGAGAAGGAATCAAGAGTAAAATTTGTCAGGTTTTTTTTTCAGTGTAGCTGAAAGTGCTTGTTGCATTTGAATTCCGTTGTTTAAAATTGCGGAGATCTTTGTTAACTCAAAGTTTCAAGAACAAAGCTGTCTGTTTACGTTGTTGATTGTTTCTACGGAGTTGATAAAGCATAGTTGTTGTTGTTTTTCTTTCAGCTGCAACCCAGATCTGGCCGAAGGTTCGTGTTTTTCCGCGACAGAATGAAAGTTCAAAGGGCACGCTTTGTTGACAAGTGCTCCCGAGTTGTCTTTCCTGGCTTGTTTGTTTTATTCAATGTTTGCTATTGGCTGTATTATCAGTAAGTCTAAGACCAATCCCATCATTAAACGTTGTGTAAAATGAAGCCCTTTACTCTGGAGATGTTACGTTCAAAAGATTGCATTCAGCTTATTAAGATACACAATCAACTAAATGTACCGTCCCACTAATTTGTACGGGGTAGCTGTTTTGAGTATGATTCAATTATGTGTATTAGGTCATCCATTTTTCAAACGTTATTGGTTTCACAAAACTGGTAAGGATAATTATGATGCGCTTTTTAAAGTTGAAATTTTATAAAATGCTGTGCCTTTGGAAATTGTAAGTTCACGCCACCATCGTCAACCTCTCCATTGTCATTTTGACATAATGAAATGATGTTTTGGTAATCACGTACCATTGCCATTTGTCCATTTTACGTACAAAAACACACACTTACAAAAGTATGTAAGTTCTAGCTATGTACATGGCTTCCTTTCTACCGGACTCCTTTTTATTTCTTTGTCATTAATATGCAATTGTTAAAATTCAATCAAAAACAATATATTACGAACATTATTTTTGAAAGATGTTTTAATTCAAGAGAAAAGTGTGGTCGATATATTTAGATTTAAGAAATGACACTTGCGCAGTTTGCATTTAGTTTCTGCCAAAATACGCTGCACTACCAAACAAAAATGATCATGTTTTTGATTATCAAACACGCTAAAGTAAAATTATAAACGTATTGATTTATTATGTGTTCTGTTACCTGCTTACGAAACATTTTAATGTGCTTTGCTCTCAACGCTCTCTCTTGGTGTTAAGCACTGACATGCACATTCCTGAAGATTGGTTTGAAACGGTATTTTCATACATGAAGGATCTGTAATATTTGTTGCGATAAATATTTATTTTCTTTAAAATTGTTACTCGCAACTGTTAACCCTCTTCCTCTCATCAGGATTAAAACTAATCAGCTATAATTGTCTTCAATACTAATTCAACGTTTGATGTTTGAATGCTTGTTGAAAAAATAAATAGCATGTTATTACCATACGTGCTATCATTACTTTTTGTATCTATGCCTGCCTGACGCTGTTAAGGTTTTAGTACTGAAAACAGATCTTAACGAGATGATGGCGAAACGTTTATTTACTGAAAATTACAAGCAGCCCATGAAACAAACCGCGTTGCAGCAACTAAGTGTGAAATCATAACTATTCGTGGTTGATAGAGGAAGAGGAGTAATGAGCCATCGAGCCCTGCATCGATTTAGAATTATTAAGGACTTCATACTGAAAACCAACGTTACGTGTGTCATCCTTGCTACTGCGGAGAGATTCTTTTCCTGTGTTGGATCCCTTTTGGCAGGGCGAAGTTACTTTATAAGTTTTCTTAATAATAACAGGCATGAGAGCAGTGATGTAAGAATCTTATGGATCTCATAAATGCCTTACATCAACATGATTCTCTAATTCAAATGACTCTATGCTTTGGAGTATATCATAATATTAAGTTATAGAAATATCGCACGCAAACGCGTCTTTTTCAAAGAGGTTATGGCAACAACATGTAAAAAAAAACACAAATCAAAAACAGTGCAGGATGCCATGAACTTTCTTAAGCCTTCAGCTGTAGTTATCATAATAATATAATTTCTTCATGTTTTCCTTTTAAATGTGTGTGCGTGTATCTGCTGATGGATGCTCTAAGTAGTAATCTTGTCTCATGAACTCGCCTTTTCTCATATTTTACCAGGAAACAAAAGAAAATCTCAAATGATTGAATATTGTTGTTTTTTACCATCACGCCTAGCCATCCATACCCAGTGAAAAAGTAACCGATTAAATACCGTTTTTTTATCTCTTGCAGACAATTTCTTTCAAAAAATTTTAGTACCATATTACCGGTTTAGAAAATGGCAGTTAACAATATCTGATGCAGAAAGAAGCAAGAATTAGACAAATAATCTAAAGAAAAAAGAGGAGCTCTTAAAAACGACTGAAACTATGGAGATGAACAGGGAAAGCGAGAGACATAGAGTGACATAGAGTGACAGAGAGAGAGAGAGAGAGAGAGAGAGAGAGAGAGAGAGAGAGAGAGAAAGAGAGAGAGACAGACAGACAGACAGAGAGACAGACAGACAGACAGACAGACAGCAGACAGACAGACAGACAGACAGGCAGGCAGACAGAGAAAAAGAGATGCTTCAAGACTGGAGAAGAGACAGGAGAGTGATGAGCGTGATTTATTGAAAGATTATGCAGATAAAAACCCGGTCTTTGATGCATTATTGCCGAAATCAGATAGGTGATATTTCTTTATTTGTATAAATCAAAGTGGTTTTCTCAACGTTTTCTAGGTCATACTTCACGCTGGTTTGGTGTCCACGCTTATCAGTTTTACATATTTTATCGATATTTTAATCCCTATACAAATCGATTTTTCCTTGCAGTTATCTAATGTATCAATGCAGTTATCCATTGCAAATTATTATTGTATAATTATATTATACAACTGAAATATTTCTTATAGTTATCGTCATAATATCTCTCACAATGTATTATTATTACTTTTGTTATTTTTATTTTTATCTTATTATTATTATTATTATTTTTATCTTATTATTATTATTATTATTATTATTATTATTATTATTATTATTATTATTATTATTATTATTATTATTATTATTATTATTATTATTATTATTATTATTATTATTATTATTATTATTATTATTATTATTATTATTTTTTTATTATTATTATTATTATTATTATTATTATTATTATTATTATTATTATTATTATTATTATTATTATTATTGTTGTTGTTGTTGTTGTTGTTGTTATTGTTATTATTATTGTTGATGTTGTTGTTGTTGTTCTTGTTGTCGTTGTCGTTGTCGTTGTTGTTGTTGTTGTTGTTATTATTATTATTATTAATTTTCTATCTCTATTAATTTCAACTTTATTTTTTTTTCAATTATTACTGTTATGTAAAATAAAAATTGAATGACTAAAAATAAAAGTTTTTAAGTTTTTACAATCACTTTTTAATTTTGGGTTTTTCTATTTGAACTGTACAGAATTAAATGAACAGTCATTTCGCAAATCGGATTAATTTCGCTATCTAATTTCTGTAGGAATCGCTATGAAGCATCTTGGCAAACGGAGATGTTTCAAATTGCACACCAAGTGGCTTTGGCCTGTGGAGAAATTCTTTAAACGACTGATAAATAACTGCATGACTATGGGCATAGCATATAGGGAAATATTATTTTATAAAGAGCATTGTGCACCGTGTGGTAAAGCACATCGTACATCGAGTGGTATTGGCATGAAACATTATAATAAATTTATAACTTGTCAAAATACTGATGATACTTGACAAAATGCTTGCTTATGAGACTTTACACAAAATAAAACGGGATGGATAATATAATAATTATGAAATACAAAACACAACATGAAAAACCGATGAATAATGGCTCATGGAAAATGTTTCGTGAAATTCAACGCATCTTTATTTCACTCAAAATAAATACAGACAATCGGTATATCCTGAAAAATTAATGTTTTTTTTATGCTTTACGTAAAATCATCCCCTTTGGATGGTGTTGTTGAAACACCTTGAGACAGAATTTTGCTTCCTGAGATTAAAAAAATTATAACATAATATGCTTTAGACTAGGAAAAGAAAGAGTAATTCAATATCATCAAGTAAAGTTGCAATAGAGAAAAAGAAACGGCAGTGCATCAATAATAATTATCATTTCTTTTTATGATAAAGAAATATTTATAGAATATATTTAAAAGAGTCAAAATAGAAGATCTAAACGCATAAATTAAAAACTTTTCAGATATTTACAAAGGAAAATTTTTTTATTATCGAAGTTTTAGCCCCTTCAATATAGTTTTAATTGAAACAACAAGATAGCCCAACCGCCTTGATTAACGAAACTAAAAGTAAAAAAAATAAGGAGCACCAAGTGTAAAAATTTAGTTTAGAAACAATAATTGTAAAAGAGAGTTTAGTCTGCTTAATCTGAATTTTACCCATTTCATACACGTTTTGTTTTGTTTTCTGACTTGAACGTGTGAACCTATCCGATATTGTGTTAGCGTTAGGGGTTTTGGTAGGCACATTTTTTCCTAGTGCAGCCGCTATCCTTTGCCATGCTGATTAAATCTATGATCAAATCTATGATTTATGACGATTTTGAATATTTGTAGAGAACTGCAAATGCTAATTTTGATGCCAATTATATTTCCTGTCAAACTTGCATAAAATTAGGGCCAAAATAGTATATATATATCTCACTTCTTAGGTTAAGGGGGGAGCGCCAATTAGGACCAATTTTCCACATTTTCTAATAGAGCTTTTTTAAAGTGTCATTTTTAGATTGCATATGTTCAAATTAGTGGTAGCAAATATTTTTATTTTTAAAATATCACATGGTTGTCATGGCAACGGCGGCCATCTTGAATAATATTGCTAATTTTCAAATCGCTAAAACTTTTTTGCCTTTGGGTCAATTATTTTCTAACTTGGCCAAAAGGGAGATACACATCTTCCCTACAAATCGTATTGATTAGATTTTTGATAAATAACTTAGAAAAAAAAATATAGCCATTTTTCTTTTGTTCCAGTTATTCCCCTTGCCAAAATATCAAAAAAGGTAAATAACTCTTATTCTTACTAAATTTTGGGAATTCTAATCAATAGCAATTATAGCAGATGATAAATGAAAGATTGTGTGAAAGTTTCAAGACAATCGGATAAAAAATAGAGGAGGAGTTTCGAAAAAACCACCAAAAAATGTAGTTTTGAGAAAAACGCGTTTGAAAATTAGGAAACCGAAATTCAACATTATTTTCTTATTTATTCTTATTTTTACTATACAAAATTGTTACTCATGCACTTACAAACAAATGCCAATTGTAGTTTTATCATATGAATAAGATAAATAACATGATCCAGACAAATTGAATCAGAAATGAGAAAAGGAAAGAACAACAAAAAACCACTTATCTCCTTCTTGATGACATCTGAACTGTGAAAAGTAATACTCCAGGTTTTGTCAGTGCATTCCAGGTGAGTAGGCTGCTGATTCTTCCTCTGTGACTAAAATCTACTAAAGCCTCATTTTTGTTGTAGAAGCAAGAAGCATGCTTGTTGAAACTTTTTAGAGCAAAGCCTGGCATATCAAGATGTTGACAAAACGAATTAAATTTATATGGCCCCATGCCCACTAGAAGGGATGCTAGGGTAGCTGCTTTATTTACCATGAAAGGCTTTTCCCCAGATTTGTTTGTAGCAGATGAATCTTCAATGATGTAAAGACTGTATCCGTTACAGGCTGCTGACAATTTTCATCGAACAAAAACAAGCCGATCACAATTCTGTATTTCACACTTGCCTGCCACAGTCGAAGAGTGCCAAGTAAATGGCATAAAGGGCATCTAACCTGTTGTGTGAGGCATTGTATCTGCTCTAGATCAACAATAGTCCTCTGGACACCTGTCAATGGTACTGGAGAAAATACACATTTGGCATGCTCAAACTTTTGTTCCTGTGCGAGAGCGTATATATTCGACGATGGGAGAAGGCGAACGTCTGGGACTTTCCCTTACAGCAGATGTTGAAGGCTGAGGTTGCTTTGAAAAAAAAAAGTTTGAGAAAAAATATTATTTTTTTTTAATTAACTAGATTACATCTATGTTTACAATATGCATTATCATTTTATGACTTTTCATTTTGTACATCTGTGATGCCCAACAAGTTACAATATTGCTAAACTACTATGGTTTAGTTGTGCACTAACAACTCACAGTCCAGTGATGAATCTCAAAAAATGGTGCAGAAATTATTTTTTCTTTTAGGGCAAGCTTGCTAAACTATTATACTAGACCTATATATAAACAAAATCATTTATAAAATAAAATTACGCCTGATAGTAAAATCATATAGATCCAGATCTATAACTGCATTTTGTAAATAATCAAGACCACAAAATTTCAAGTATCTAGATCTAGTGCTAGTTCAGATCTAGATCTAGATTATGCCCTTCACAAAAGCTAGTACATAATATTCCTTTATCATGGCTACACATATTCATTGTATTCTAGATCTAACATTAGGATTAAGATTCATGGAAATCAAATTATCAACTTACCTCGTCAATAGATCCCACTGGACTATGGTTAGAACCAGGTGGAGATCTAGATCTGGGTACAGGATTCAGTACTTGTGTTGGCACCATTTGAAATGGCATGGTCAGGTGTAGCACTAGATCCAGGTTCATCCGAATATTGAGCCTTTACTAACTGTGATTTGGCTTTTACTAAATTATTTGCACGTGCAGAATTATTCTTCTTGCACCTAGATCTAGGCATTATTCAAAATCTTTGAAAAAGATCCAAAACACTAAGCAAAGGCAACTACTAGAAATTTAGGATGATAAAGAATGATGATAGCTAGTCACGTCCGTTCAACTTCATTGCAGTGAAAGAGTGATTCTGATGAGCAAAGGCTCTGTCAGTAGACTGACCAAAAATCCCGCGCAATGATGCAATCACAGCTGATTCCACATAAATTATTTTATTAGAACATTCTCCCAGGCAATGTGCTTTGTTCGACCACATGGCTATGCTTACTTGTTTATTCCGTTGCTTCATAGTAACAGCCAACCAGAGGCCACTGGAGAAAAACTTCCGTTCCGTTCGACTAATCAGTGGCTTAGCCTAGTGTGCAGGTCACGGCCTTTGTCCCTTTTGCATACTAATGAAGTAAATAGTGACTGAAGTGTGTCAAATCTTGGATTTACACACTTCCTTTTGGTAAAGGAACATTGAAGAATATCTATCTCACAGCCAAAGTGGCTTTCGGCCTGAAAGAAGCACGTCCGACGTCGCATGGACGCATAAATGGCTGGCAGCCAAGGCTAAGAAAGAGGATGTCGAGATCAAAATCACAGGGATTGACATGTCAGCAGCCTTCGACACAATAGATAGACAAATTTTGCTTGACATAATAGAACGCATAGTTGAAGAAGATGAGCTGAGAATAATACGTTTTCTCTTAAGCGATACAGTCATTAACACTAGGATCAATGGTGCAACAAAGGAAAGACCCTTTGTGAGCAACATAGGCACCCCGCAAGGAGACAGTCTTAGCCCCGTATTGTTTTCAGTATATTTAGAGAATGCCCTGAAAGAAGTAAGAACCATCTTGCCACGACCGACCAATAAACTGGAAAAGACTCTACCTACAGAGATTGCATACGCTGACGACGTAGATTTTGTTGGTCTGAATTTCGTCGATACGGAAGAAGTACAAAACACCTTACATAAATACAATCTACTGGTCAATATAGATAAGACAGAGTTTACAACGTTGTCAAGAGCTGGAACAGAGTATAAAAATACAAAAAAAGTTGGAACTCTCATAGGCGACGAAGAAGACGTTGAGAGGAGGAAACGACTATCCAATGCAGCACTGACAAAGCTTCTAAATGTCTGGATCAAAGGAGATAAGATTAAAAGAAAGACCAAGCTGAAATTATACAGGTCGCTCGTAAAATCAATACTTGTCTACAACTGCGGCACCTGGGCACTGACAAAATCTGAAGAAGAAAAATTAAATGCATTTCATCGTAAACAGCTAAGGAAAGTTCTCAACATCAAATACCCCGTTAAAATCACAAATTCATCTCTTTACAACAAGTGCGAGGAACACCCCTTTCTATTTATATACTTGAGAACAGGTGGCGCCTTTTCGGGCACATACTTAGAAGAAATATTGAAATACCTGCTAATAAATCAATGAACAGCTATTTCGCCACACACGGAAAAAAGTTTCGGGGCCGCCCTTTAACAACACTACCAGTCGTCCTCAACAAAGACCTATCAAGACTACAAGAAAACACACTACAACTCACAACTAGGGAAGACCTCGAACACCTAAGATGCATCGCCCAGAACAGACAGCAATGGAGAGAACTGTCGACGAGAATCCGAAAAGCTGCCGAAGCGCCCCCGTCGGACGACTGAGACGCGGAAGGCCCTAAGTCAAGTAAGTCAAGTTTTGGTAAAGCGTATGATCACGTGTTAGCCGTTGGTTAGAATAAATTAGAACATTGAGGGAGAGAATGAAATAAGCTTTCCAATGGTATGCGGCATTACAGGGTTATACAACATTACCATAAGGTAACAGTCTCCTAAAAACTTATAAAACCAATACATTTGAGGAAAAAAACGTAAAATCAGGGTATACCTAGGTGCTTTCAAAGTCATTTTTCGCAAAATTTCACCATTTCAACCCATTTTTATTATTACAGTTTCGTTTTCAGGGATAATAAGATGCTCTGGGAATACCAAAACCTAAAAATAGCCATAGTGACCCAAAATTGGTCTCACAGCCTGTCTGGGAATCGGCGCTCCCCCTCTTAAGTCCAAGCTTGATCGGTTATCGCTTGCTCTGATGTGATAAGAGTTATCGGTAATCCAAGGCGCTCATAGATTATCTACCAATGTACAAAGGCGTTATAAGATTGGACGATCTAGCAATTTACAGTCTCGTTCATGAGTAATGATCTCTCTTACTTTATCACAGCGAATGAGTTGAATATTACTCTTTTATTCAAACGGTGACTTGAACCTGTTTCCCAACGAGTTTCTTTTTATCCTTTCCCTTTGATTCCGTGCATGCACATGTATTCCATCATTACCGTTCATGCTAGAAAGTACTAGTAAAATAGCCATCCACTTTTTTTTATTGACAAGTTCCAGGTATTATCTGCCCATCACCACTGGATTACTTATTGTCATAAAATTCTAGACATCTTACGCTGTTATTTCCCTGAGAAAGCAAAGAGCTCTGGCTGTTGGAAGACATTACCAAAACCGAAGCTCGCTCGTGTCAACGGATCGTTGACGGTTGACAGACGGCCGCGCCAGATGGAGCCTAGAAGGTTATTCACTGAGCTCCACGCGCCTTCCGATAGACCAGCCGCCCTCAAAGTATCAGAGATACACTTCTGCCTGGAGCGATCGCATCTCATGTACTGGCCGCATTCACTATCGCTGGAGCAGACAGGCATTGGGCTGCAGCGAACGATCTCCTCGCTGAAAAAATCTTGAGCACCATCGATGTTCCGGAGACTGCCGAGACGCATGGGTGCAAAGGGCGCATGCGTGGAATCGCCGTGCTCGGCGGGCCAGTCTCTCATCGGGTTGATGCCTCGTTCTTTCTGTCGCTCTCTGAACCGTTCGTACAGACAATCCACAAAGGCGTGATGGAACCAAAAAATTGGATCATATGCAGCAGTTTCCACCTGTATTCATTGTATTGTAAAAGTTTGAATAAACGGAATGTCTTCTTAAATTGATTTTTTTTTATGGAAAATTGCAGTATGTAAATGTAGGCTATGTATAGCCGGATTTCATAATTTTGTTTAAGAATAAATAATTAAATTTGTTTCATAATGCATTTTAATGTAAAATCAAAAATATATATGTAGAGAGAGAGAGAGATGTAGGGACTTGCTGCAAAAATCTGTTTTTGACATTTTCTCGTAAATTAATTCTTTATAAAAACAGGGGCAGACATAAAAGTAGTGATATGAGATATTACGCGAGATAATAAACCGCCTAATGCTTTTTTTACTATTTCCTTCGAAATCTCTGACTATACAATTGAGATTTTAAACTAATGGAAGGCTATACAAAAACATAACCCATTTAATCAATGTAGGAAAGGTGTGATTGCTGTTTCCAAACAGTCTGAGGGCAATAGGGACCAAATAGTGAATTTGTCTAACAGTATATCGCGTACATTAAGAGTATGTATTACAATGAACACTCTTTCCATATCTTTTATCTCGTTTGAGCCTAAATCACACTAAATCAGTAATTTTTTCATAAATCAATTGTATGAGTTCATAGTCATGGTATGCACCCTTAGCGGTCTTTTTTTATTTTTATTTTTTTGAATACTTGTAATATTTCAAAAACATTCGCAGTTCTCAAAGGAGCATTTGATGAACGATATAAAAACATTTCATCGATTTTTTTCATAAAATGTACATACAATGGAAAACAAAATACCTACCTGACCCATGATTCCACCAACATATGTATGCACATAATTATGCATGAGTTCGAGATTAGCGTCGACTGCTGCTGCCGGCATCGAGATTTCCCCAAGTCTATTTTTAGAAAGTATAGTGTTGACATCCTCATCAGTCATTGGTCGACCTTGAGCAGCCCCTGAAAATTTAATTGAAAAAATGGTTAATGATACATGGTAATTAACACTCTAATATCTACTTTAGAAAGTGACCTACAAATAATTTAACATTCATTTCATCATGTACATTTTATTCTTGTCTCAATTTTTTTTTCATGTAAGCTACCTTTCAACATAATGCGATTTATAGTTTGTAGTATATATATACATATATATATATATATATATATATATATATATATATATATATATATACATATGTATGTATGTATATATAATATTTCTCTATTTTTCTTTCTCAACTTTTTTACTATTTTTTATCTTTTTGTCTATCTAGTAAACATAAATACACGAAATAATTTTTTACTTACAGTACATATCACATTTGTTCAGACAGTTTTATGTTAGGAAAACAACTACTCATATTACATTCATCCAACTATACATCCCTCTACCTGTCCATCTGTCTATCCATATATTTTTTATCTGTTTATAAAAAACTAAAGTTATAGATGCCTGTCCATCCATCTATCTAGCTTCTTATCCATCTAACGTATGTATCAACAAGTCTCTCTATAAACCTTAACTTGACCTTTAGGTACTCTTCTGTTGTACTTTTTAAAGAATAAAATTGAACATACGCAAATACTTTAATCTCAAAGTAAGGGATAGCTCAGCTGTTCCTTTCAAATGGGAGTTATAATTTAAACTACGCTAGATTTATTGAAATTAACCCACCATCTCTGTTTAGAGTCCTGAGAGGTGTAATCCACCCCCTAGCAAAACCTGTTGTCACTGCTCCCCGGGGATTCCCGAAGAGTTCGGGTGTCCACAGAGCTGACCAATCGAGGACATCGGGCTCCACTGTGGTGTCCCAGTAGCATAAGCTCACAGATCTGTCGTAGATGCGGAGCATTTTCTCGTACCTTGTGTTGTGAAAAAAAGAATTTGAGTAGAGTTCATGAGTTGAAGGCTAAGCGTTAAAATGCAAAACCAAAACTATCTATCTTGCTCTATGTTGTTTATAGGCTTACAATAGCGGCGTGTCCTTTCTGTTAAAATAGCTAAATGAGACAAACACTACGATTTGATCAAACTTACAAGAACACAAGTACCCTGTGATAAGACAAAAAAGCTGGTCCCTGATGGGCTCCTTTGTTGACCTCTGGATGTGCGTGTAGAAAAGAGAAGGCATCATATACATTGGGCCGTACTCTCTGCAATCAAGAAATTTTAAAAAATTGAGAATCATTTAGTTGCAAATTCAGTTTTTTTTGAATGGCTCATTGTCATTATCTGCGAAACTTTTTTGCCTTCATAACCGATAAATATAAGCGGCTTTTTAATGCCTGAAATTCATGGAACAGGTTTTTCACGTATGCATCATTTTTTTTCCAGGTTTGCATCATTTTATAGAAACGGCGTTAGAGATTGGGATTGTATTGTTGACATAGTAGATCAATGTATTGAGGATATCTGAAGAATCTTTTTAAGTACTGATTTTTTTATTAGAGAAAGGAGGAAGAAGTCCAAACTTTTAATCTCGAGTGTGCCAAAAGCTGAACACCTGGGACAGAACTCTACGATTACCTCCCCTACCCCCATCCCCTCCCGTATCAATTTAAAATCCTTATTATATGACACAGAAAAAGTTTGACAAAATGTAAGGCAGCTGCACAAGGCAATCGATGCTATATATTGTCTCTTGTAATAGGAAATAGCGTACTTCAGCAATTTTTGCTTCGGGTCCGTAAAGGATTGAAGTGTTAATTAAGGAAATGAGCATCATATGGTCAGATTAACAAGTAGAGGAAAACTTGAAATAAGAGTTAGTGGGAGCAACTCACAGTATCCAACTTAGCAGCATTGATAGCGCCCACGATTCTTTGGTACTCGGTAGAGTTTAGTAATCGACACTCTGTTCTAACGCTGGGGCCTTCCACAGGGCGCTTCATTAAGATATTGGCGAGCCGCAGAGAGTCCTCAACTATTGGCAGATTCGATCTGGAAGGCATCTGCAGATCATACGCTGGCACCAAGAGTACCAGGACTGTTAGAGCACATCGCGCCCACTGCATGACCTGGTCGTGGAAATAAATAAAATAATAGAAAGAAAAGCGCGTTTCTTTCAAATCTGTAGGCCTTCTGTATATAATATTAGTATAACCTGATTTATCTCAGGGATTTCATATGAGTGTTTGTGTATTAAAGTCGAACCGTGCTAATCTGTCTGCATCTTGTCTACTTTCATGTGTTTTGGTTTTTTTTTTTTTTTGTTTCGTTTTATTTTTTATTTGTCTCTTTTTCTTCTTTATCAATAATTATATTATCTATCTATCACATATATTTGTGTTCTTTGGGTTTTTTCTATATGTAAATCCTTTCTCTTTCTATCTTCAATATTGTGTGTCTCATTGTTCTTTTGCCCCTGCCGTTCCTTTAAGAACGAATTTTACAACCGTTCATAACGTCCGATTTATCAGTCAATCAGTTGACGCTTGACAACTTAAGAGTCATATTTTGCTAGATCCTATGAACTTATTTCCGATTAGCAGCAATTTGTGTAGTTTTGAATCTTTTCATCGTTGAACATTGATATTAACTCATAAGCTCTGTGTAGGTGCTACAGTCAATTTTGCTCCAGTTTTGAATCGAGTTGAAGGTTTCCTATAAGAAGTTATTTTCGGAAAATTTTAGTGGTTTAAGATTGTTTATGGCTTTACTAGGCGCCGTATTGGCCAAAAGAAAATGATAAAAAAACAGTGGTAGATGAAGCTTCAGTCTAAAATCTTGGTTCAGCAATATCTGGTAGATATTGTACGGTTTAATGTTTTGTTTTTGTTTTCAAGGGAGGAAGAAAGAGAGAGAGAGAGAGAGAGAGAGAGAGAGAGAGAGAGAGAGAGAGAGAGAGAGAGAGAGAGAGAGACAGAGACAGAGACAGAGACAGAGACAGAGACAGAGACAGAGACAGAGACAGAGACAGAGACAGAGACAGAGAGAAAGACAGAGACAGGGAGAGAGATAGAGAGAGACAGAGACAGAGACAGAGACAGACAGACAGACAGACAGACAGACAGACAGACAGACAGACAGACAGACAGACAGACAGACAGAGAGGGAGTGAATAATACTTTTAGCAAAAGCAAATATGAAAAAGAAAAAGAAATCATCCAAGTTTAGTTAGAGTGGTAATATTAAAAGTCACAACAGCAGTTGTTGTAGTAGTAGTAGTATTAGTAGTAGTAGTAGTAGTAGTAGTAGTAGTAGTAGTAGTAGTAGTAGTAGTAGTAGTAGTAGTAGTAGTAGTAGTAGTAGTAGTAGTAGTAGTAGTAGTAGTAGTAGTAGTAGTAGTAGTAGTAGTAGTAGTAGTAGTAGTAGTAGTAGTAGTAGTAGTAGTAGTAGTAGTAGTAGTAGTAGTAGTAGTAGTAGTAGTAGTAGTAGTAGTAGTAGTAGTAGTAGTAGTAGTAGTAGTAGTAGTGCTTTTGTTTCCATAAATATTTTGTTAATACCATTAGCTATTGAATTGTTGAAGACTCATTCATGTATATGTATGCACGAAGTTGCGGTACAAGAAGATTGATTTTTGTACATAGGATCGTTATCACAGCCAAAACTGTTTCAAGATGTTATAAGTAAGTAAGATATTGATGCGTGTTATTTAATAATGCATTCCTTTTAAATAAACTAGCGCAAATTAATTATTCTCCAAAAAAGGTGTGTAAATCGAAAATATCATTATACCTACACATGTTTGATTGATTATGCCAAACATTTTTCGCGTTTTTTACTCTTAAGCGCCCATACTTTTCATGCGAAACAGTGTGACGTTTTTGTTTTTTTTTTAGGAAAATTATAGTTGCAAGGAAAAAAAGAGTACTGCCGCATGCTCTATGATAAAGAGGTTATTGAACTGAAGACAAAAAAGGAAGCTTTCAGGCGTGAAACAGACTATTGTTAAGAAGAATCAAGTGGTTACTGTTGACATCTACAGCCGACAGTGATGACCAGCTAGGATTGTCAACAAGGGAAGCGCGGTGGCACGGTGACTGTCACACTATTGGACTGACCGTTATCCAGAGAATTATGTACTGACCAGCTCAAGCAGCCGATCAATAGCTGTGATGGAAGGAGCCGTTACGCTAACTATAGAGAGTTTTTTTTTTTTTTTTTTGTTTCTTTTTATGAAACCTATAAAAGAGTAAAAAAACATCTTTATGAGGGGTAAAAAAATTTAATTGTATATATATATATAATTTAATCCTTAATGGGGCTGAGCTCTGTAAAGGTGACAGTTCTTATTTGCGGCGAAACATGTGATAAAGATAAATTTAGACAAGAAACCTTGCAAGGAAACTTTAGAACTACAGTACCGCGCTTAAAGCACCCATTCTGTGTTGTCACATCTCTCTGCTGGTGTTGGCCTGGCACAAAACTGCAGTTTTCCTACAAAGAGTATCGTAACAGTGTGATAAAGATAAAAACTACTTTTTGCCAATCAGTCTTTTGTATCCGACTATGTCGATTAGGCGTATGCGCTTTGCAAAATGTCGCTTTAAACGTATGATTCACTTTATTATGATCTTGCTGCGAGCTATAATTTATTGCAATATCAATAACGACTTGCATCCCCTCCCCCAAATCACCGTCAAACTTGCCCTCCTAAAAATGCGCATACGTTTTTAGAGGGAGTTAGGATATTTAAAAAGTGTACAGTGCAGATTTTAAGAAAGGCTGGAAAAGAGAAAAGCATCCAGACAGTCAGACTGGCAAATAAATGAAAAAGAGAGCATTAATAAGAAAGGAAGGAAACGGAAGAAAACATCCCCTTCAAGTAAGGAGGGATCTTCGTTGACTGGCCAAAGACGATCATCAATCACTGTCAGTTTGTCAGTGATGGGTACAGCGTACCTGGACAGATGTAATGAAATAATGATATCCCGTGATCATCCTTGCCTGAGTCTGATCCATGAATTAAACAACACATGTAATCCTCGCCATCTCCTTCCTTGTTTCTCACAGCACACACCCTCCGTGTTGAACATAAGAAAATGCTATTAATTGACTTTATTGATGCTGGTTTTTTTTTTCTTCTTTTTTTTTAAAATTTGCATTAGCATAAAAACGAAACAAAGGGATGGATTCAACAATCAGAATTATATGAAAAGCGGGCAAAAAAATTCAGCAATTTTTTTTACTATTAATGTTTCATACTCAAATTCACTTACCCGATACTTCATGTATTAAAATAAAATGGTTCAAAGAAATTTCAACAATATGAAGAGATTCTGGGAAGGAAGGAATATGATGAGTGGAAGAAAAAGAAAGAATGAATGTGAGGCACTGAAATTTAAGGGAATGTTGAGTTAGGTAATATTTGTCTATTGCAAGGTAGGATTGTTGTGAAATTGAGAACGAAAAGGAGAAAGTAAATGCACTGAGAGATAGACTGATGAGTGTGAATAAAAGGATTGTGTTGAAAGAAGATAAGATATATAATAAAGGAAAGAGAATGGATCGAAATGAAGCATCTGGATCAGATGGTGTAAGACCAGCAATTGACTAGTATCGCATGTACAACTTTTAATATGTCTCTTAATCAATGCACAGTATAATAAGAACGAAAAACATGTATTGTTCCACTGCCCAACTAGACAAACCTAAACCAAGTATTAATCGTATGTTCTATGACTACTCCAGAGCATTTATGACCATCCAACCCCATTTATTGAGCGAGAAGCTAAAGAATGTTTATCTATTATTCCTTGGGTACTGGCTTATCTTATTGCTAGGCCCTACATTTTGTTAGATTAAACCCAACATTACCATTTGATACAATTTAAAAAATACTAAGGACTCACAGCCGTATTACTTGCCTTTAAATATAAATTATATACTTATACACACCCACACATACACACACATTGGACTGCGGATTGGTAGGCCTACCTTATGAATGAGTAATCGACAAAAATACGTAAACGACACTGAATTACCAGGATTGATTTCAGATTATTAAGATCTAAACTACAAATGAGAAATAAACTATTTCATTGACTGATGCGACAGGAGCCATCTATCCTAAATTTAAGTAAAAGAAAGTTAATGTAGATTGATTTTCTCAGATAAGAGAACAACCCTGAAACGAGGATAATTAACGAAGAAGAAACAGAAAAAAAGAGTAGAATTTTTTAATCATTTTGGCGTTGTTCTGGATAATAAACATACATGGAAAAACAACAGGTTCCAATTTTAGTAGGATTAAATCAAAAATAAACAGTTTGAGGAAAATTAAATCTTTCAACATCAATCCAAATCTACCTCAAATATTTTATTCTTCTGCGATAAGCAATATTTAAATTTTGCCCTCATCTGTTGACGATTTAACATTCAAAAACCAAGACAAGACCAGACTAGATGCAAGTGTAAGAAAAGCATTGGAAAAGTGGGTAAAAAAAAAACAGGAGCCATATAGATCGTAGCTGAAGGTTCGGAACACTATAGACATAGACAGCCAGGCACTCGAACTGCTCTCCACCAATATTAATTGGATTATTCAATGATAAATACAAAAGGACAAGGCGGGAAGAGATTAAATACTACCACACTAGGCCTACAAAAGACTTAGCGCAATATCATTTCATTATTTTACTTTTTTTGTTACGTTATATTCATACTATTCTTAAGTACTAAGATGTGATGTACAAATATGTATTTACTCTGCATGTGGTTTTAATCGTCTTTGTATTTGAAGTATTTCGATATACATCTGTATTTTTTATGTAAGTATGCCTTTCAGACAGGAGACAAAAAGGAATGGTAAAAATATTATCCTACCGTTCCCATTACTACACAAAAACGTTAACACACAATTTAATAATGATACAGATAATTACACTATGATTTGATTTAAATGTGATGGTCGAACTGAACAGCAAGCACAAAAACAGAAACAAGTTAATAAACAAATAAAGAAACGTCCCCTGATTTGAAAATGCAAGTGGTTAATCTAGATATCAAGGAGGAATATGTCCTTGATAGAGAGATGTAGTTAAAGAGAAATAACGAATTAAAAAAAAAAAAAAAGATTTTTTATTAATTATTATCGCACAAGTTAGTGAAGGCAGGATCAATTCAATGACAAAACCGATGACAGCAGAATCATTCAAGTTTATACAAAATTCATGTGAAAAACTCTTTAATGCGGTCACACTAATTTTTTTTTAATTCTAACTAGCCAATAAGAACTTACGTTCCTGTCCACAGTTCCAGGGGTTGCCGGTATCCTTCAAGGTGCAGCCTTCCACAGACAGCACTCGACCACCATCCTACACAGTTCCGTCTCCGGACGCCTGACTATCGCCAGTAAGCTGCTCTACCGGCAAGAAAAAAAAAACCAACGTCTTAGTGTACACTGAACCGTGTGTGACAGGATGGGCTAAACAGTTCGGAATATGGCTGTTACCTTTCTCCTTTCTTTTGCCGCACCTGTTGCTTCAACATTTCGCTTCACCTGCGCCAAACCTATGCGCTGCACAAGTAAACGCTCTTCTCCTCATTTAAAAAGAAAACAACTCTAACACAGACACGTTGAGACATCTCCGAAAATACATGACTGTATTTTTGTTCTCCAAGCTCACCTGATATTTTGTCTAGGTGTTTTGCTTTTTCTTCCTTTCTACTCGCACTATGTCGCCTTAGAATCGGCAGGTTTTAATCTTTGGCTTAGAAGTTAGATATAATTGGGGTGGGCGGGTTCAAATGTTGACTAAATGGAAAAAAAGAAGACTGAGGTCGCATCCCACATCTTAGATGTCTGTGAATAAATTAAAAGTTAGGTGATGTGGCTTGACAAGTCTGACAAAATAGACAGCATACTGACTTCTTGATTTGTTATTCTCATGTATGCACAGCTAATGTTCTGGCAAATAAAACTTGTCAATGAAACAAATTTGTTTTAAAAAAAATAAGGAAAACAGTCTCCATATTTTCAGTAATCATGTAACCAAATGCGCTTTTCCATTTTGTGTTAGAGATGATCTACAGTTAGGATTTGATGTAAGTGAAGTCATCACAAAACATTACAAACCCGTTGTAAAACCGAAACTATTGATTGGCAAGCGACCACTGTAAAGAGACTAACACGGCATAGCCTACGCCTCATTTTTATAATCGTGCCCCATTGCCTTAAAATGCTTTTTTTTTTTTTTTTTGCACCAAAACAAAGTTAAAGCTTTCGTATTTTAAATACAATTTTAATCCATTTTCCTAAAGTTGTCTCAGAATGAATGGATAATTAAAATACATGTCCAACAGCTTTTCCCGTACAATGGTTAAGTGACATCTTCTTTTGTCTCTTTTTATTTCATCAAATAGGTGATATTAAAAATCAAGCCAAGACTTCGTCCTATTTCTGATTTTACTTTTTTTTTTTTGTTTGTTTGTTTCTTGTCTTCTCTCTCTCTCTCTCTCTCTCTCTCTCTCTCTCTCTCTCTCTCTCTCTCTCTCTCTCTCTCTCTCTCTCTCTCTCTCTCTCTCTCTCTCTCTCTCTCTCTTTCTCCCCCCTCTCTCTCACTTACTATCCAATTTCAAATTCATGAAAATCGCCTCTGTATTTGAGCTCCTGATCTTGAAATGGTGTTAGAATGTCTTTATTCTAACAGCTATTTTAAATCTTTTTCTTATACTTTTGAAAAAAAAAGTTCCAAATTTAAATTTATAAAGAATAGATAAAAGGTTGTTTTCTTTTTCTTTTTTTAATGTTATGTTATGTTATCTCAACGAGATGGTCAAAATGTAACGATCGTAGGAATACCTGGAAGATAAATAACTATTGGTTCGTCTGTAGCATTAAACCAGTTGACACACGACCAGGGCTGTTCAAGGCCTCGGGCGAGGCACTTGTTCAGATCGTTAAGATGTGAGGTTAATGCTTTCCAGGCTGTGTTCTCAACATCGAAGTGAACAAGTTTAAATGGATACGTCGCCACAAATGAATTAAAACAAGACTCTGAAATTTATTAAAACTTTAAAGGGTTTGTCGCTGAATATAATCGATGTGCCCAGGTGTTGTTTCTGTTTATATCTCTAATTACTTTTATTTGTGTTCACACCGTCCAACCTTTGGGGAAAATCTATTTGATTGTGTCCTCTGAAGCCAAAATATGCAGAGCTGACTGTGTCAATGAGCATCATTTGTGAATGTTTTACAAGTCTTTTACTTTTTTTTATTAGCTTCAAAATAATTTTTTCTGATGCATTAACCATCTCAAATACACCATTAGAGCCTTTGTTAAATCGAAGATGGTATAAGGAAAAGATACGCTGCGGTTAGTTGTTGCTTTTTTTCAGAAAGGTTTATGATAGAGGACTGGTGAGATTAAAAACAAAATTGTGATAGAAAACACTAAATAAATTAAATGAGCACTAAATTTAATATACGATAGTGAAAATCCTATATACATGTATATAAAACCATATTAGCCTCCATAAAAACACGTCGGTATTTGATTACCGCAACTTTCTCACTATCATTATTCTCTTCCGCCTGTTCTATGACACTCGGCAAACCCTATCCCAGTTCCGAATATTTATTTTTAATTTCTTGTATTATATATTCTCTTTCTTTCTTCTTTCTTTTTATCTCTCCCTCTCTCTCTCTCTCTCTCTCTCTCTCTCTCTCTCTCTCTCTCTCTCTCTCTCTCTCTCTCTCTCTCTCCCCTTCTCTCTCTTTCTCAACAGCAGCAGCAGTAATAGTAATACATGCAATAGTAGAAGGGGTAGTAATATTGAAAGTAGGAATTAGTAGCATTAGTGGTTGTTGTTGTTGCTTTTGTTGTTTAAGCCTATAAATAGAAGCAGTAGTGTAAGAGGAGGAGAAGGAGGAGTAGCAGTAGTGGTTGTGGTGTAAAAGTAGTTATGGTAGCCGTCGTAATTATCGTGATAGGAGTAATGGTCGCAGCCAGGTTTGGTGCAACAGTGAAAAGATCTAGGTAAAGAATTTTCATTTGATTTATTCTTGTTTGTTCTTCTTGTGTGTAAAAAAAAATAGTTAAGTAAAATACTCACAGTGTAATCAGGTTAAATGAAATAGACCACAACTTAGTAAATTTAAGCACAGTTTGTGTCACTGCGAGCGATGATATTTGATCAGGTTAAAGTGTAGATGCAAATTTAATGCTTATGCTGATAAGTCAGTATTATAAACTTTTATTTAGCTCATGCAAGTGATAAAGATTTTGACACATTCTGTTTGCACATTTTTATACAATGTATGTCATATTTGTTGAGTCTTTGTGGGTTTTTTTTTTTTCAATATGTTGCCTCAAGAATAGTAGACATTTTTTGATTCAAAGAAAGTGTTTAGTTCAGACAATTTAATTTGTTATTTCTTAAGGCAGGACTTCACCTTCACTTTTAACTAGCGCAAGAGAAGAATAAAATCTCACTGAGCGGCAAGCACGGTACTCCGCAAGGTTGATTACTTCGTTTTAGATAATGCGATAAGCAGGAAAAATCGAGTTTTGCCCCTTTGTAGGAAGACTTAGTAAAAATGTTAAGTGAAATGCAGCCCAACGCAAGAATGACCATTTCAGCCTTGTTAAAAAGGCGATAAAATTGCACTGAAACACCTCTAATGTTTCACAATACACTGACACTGAAACATGTGCCAATGCTGAGAGGTGACCGAATCTAAGTCAGAAGGAAAGTCACATATGAACGCACCGGAAAGGAAAAAGAAATATTATACAACAGAAATTAACAATACTGCGGACAGTTAAATTTTCCCATTCTTCACTTCTAGCATGAAGCTCAACTCTGGGTGTAATAACACTCTCTGTCGATAAGGTATTGAAAGGTATAACTGTGAGATTTTAATTTTTGCTAAGCGATTCATGCATACCTCCACGTTGGTAATCAAAGCTATTTACACAGGTTCGAATTTCATTGGCAATGACCTTACCACTGCTAGCAATGATAATAAGTAAAATACTTAGATTTTGTTGCTTTGTTCTGTTTTGTCTTCATGATTTAACTTTATTTTTCCGCTTTGATTTTGTTTTGTTCTGTTGCGATGTTTTTCTTTGTTTTGTATTTTTTTTTTTTTGACTTTTGATTGGTGCATTGGTGTCTAGTTTCTAAATGTTAATTGTGGCAATGTATAAAAAGGCTTTCAATCCGTGATTAGGCTTGACTCTTATGGACTTACTGCAATAATAGCGACTACAATCATATGTATTACAATTTTTGTTAGATGTATAAAAAAGACGTAGGCAAAGAAAAAGAACGAACGAAAGTGATTTGTAGAGACCACATTAAATTCTCAACGTTTCTCATTGAGCGCATTATGCTAGGTTTGTAAGTTTCAGACCATTTCATTTCTCTCTGTTTATGGCTTAAGCTAATGAGGAAACCGTGGCACTAAGTTATTGTGGCGTATTAAACATTTAGCTTTCTGGTTCATCGCCAATTGCTTTTTATTATGATTTCCAAAAATCTCTATTTTTGAATAATAAAGTAATGTATTCTTAGCGGAATTGCTTGAAATCATAATTGTTAAGTTCGCTATCTAACTAAAAACAGATTTTGAGATTTGTTGTGAACCCTCTTGTGATCGATGAATCAGGTCTAAGAATTTCTACGTCTTTGCTAACTATTGTGAGATTAAAGTCAAGCATTCTTTCTATCTTTTGTTAAAAGTTTTCTTCATCTTTCAACACATACCATTTCAATGTGATCCTTCTTCAGCCTCAAAACTAAAATTTTTGTGTAATGAATTTTATGAGGTGCTCTTTTCTTTTTCTCCGTCGGTCGGAACTTAGTTGTTTCTGCGGAGGCCCTCTTCTTATAACTCTTTTCATATGTAATTGTTTTGTTAAAGTGGCTTAAGGTCAAGTAGCTCCCTGCAGACTGTGCTAATTCTATAACCTTAATAGTGTCTGAAAATTAACATTGCAACTATTATCTTCAATAGTTCTAAACAATACGATTGTTACCATTGCATTAGATACTGAGTCTCAATCACAGCACATAAAACTTAACCACAAAACAATTCACTTCCTCATCATAGCGGATTTATTTTGGACTTTCTCTTGAAGAACGCTATCGTGTTCGATTTAATAACATCACGATTATTTCCCTATATAGAGATCACGGTGACCCTCACCATAAAATAAGGAACGTGTCCTCATTAATCTGTGACCCTCTCTAACTTAATCTGAAGCAACTTTTCTTTTTATTTATTTTTATTCGTTAATATGATTATTTGGAAAGAACCATAGTGCTCGGTTGCTACATCTCATATTTTCCACATATAATGTAGGTATACATTGTAAGGACACCTTTTGAATCGTGTTTTGTCTGTCTTTGACTGTATGGATTCAAGGTCATCCAGACCAGGACTTACCCCAAGTTTGTCTTTATACATTTGGTGTTGATTTTTGGTTCCAAACTTTTCTACAATTATGCGTTCGGCTTGTTTTAACGCTTTTGCTATCACGTCTTATTTTTCCTGAATGAAGTTGTTGCCCTCGTCCAGGTTGTTTTATTTTCAAAGTTTTCAACTTGTAGGAATCAAAAGCAAGATAGACTCATCTTTTGTTTGAGCGATATAAAGTTTCATGGCTTTGTCTTCTTTTTTTTTATTAATTGTGATGACACTTTTATACGCCAAAAGGTTTACCTTATAAATTTACCTAGAAGATTATTTGTTTTTTCGACTAAAAATTTCTCCCTAATAATTTAGGTTGGGTTACCAATAACAAAATGTTGATTTATCAGGAAAATAATAACTATTGTGTAATCAGAAAGTTATTTCCTTAACCAATTTCCTCTGGTCTTTTATAAAACTGTTACACAGTCATAATCAAAACATTGTGAGGCAGAAAGTAAGCAGCAAATAAAAACACTTTATCATCATGTAAAGGAAATAGCGCAAAAAGTTTTGACAACGAACTAGATGAAAAGACATTCTTATTAATACTGGCAAAGTATTCAATCTGCAATAATCTGCAATTCAATAAAATTAATTTAATTTTTCTGAAGAATTAGTGGAACGGCTAAAATTATTGGTTGTTTGTACTAAATGAACAATCATGCTAGGTTCACTTGTTCTTAATAACATAGGCACAAAGTATATACATGTAATTATAGAACGCTTTGAAGGGTTTAGAGTTTTCGATGACGACTGTCGCCTCTATTTTCACAGTTCTTTTAACCAGTTTACTTTTCGCGTCCAACTGTGTGCATCCAGCGCAAACATTCATAACAACGCCAGAGAAGGTCTTCAACATTTTCAACAGTTTATGCAAATTATTTTGCAAAACTGGCTGTGTCGTAACGGTAAGGTAGCTAGTCTTCAGGACGGTTAAGTCTCGAAAGCTTTTTTTTCCTAATGAGCATTTGGTTTTGTTAAAATTTCCATAACCTTCGAACATCTCAAAAGCGATCTAGATTCAAGAATATTGTTTCAGAAATATGCATCTAGTCCCTGCTACGTTTGCCTCATGCCAGTACTGCTAAGTAATATTGGTTTTAAGTTTTTTATTGTTTGACTCGAAAATTTATTTTTGGTTTAACATGATCGTGTCGGTTTTTTTTACACAGACTTTCATTTGTTCAACATCAGCATGCCAGCCCTGCTTTGATAAATGCACAACAGGATGTCAGCAGGCGTTCCCGAAATACACGATGAACTTTGCTTTGGACTGGGACTTTGACCTCAGTAGATCTATATCTAGAATAGACCCGTCCTTACCACAGGCTGGAAGAAAATATGCATTGCGTTCTGTTCGAAGATCTGGATCTAGATCCTTTATTAGATATGAGTCAACTTCAGAAGAACAATCAGGAGATAGACCTGTGACGACTACAGTAGAATCCCAGATAGCGGTTTTTCCTACTTGCAAACTTTTTAGACCAAGATTTGCGTAAATATTCACAGCATTCCTATGACATTGGTTGCCTTTACTCTAACTGAAGAGGAGTCAAAGCCTTGTAATTCAGTTTCAATCTTTTCGTTCATTAAATTTCACTGTGTAAACTTCTCTTATTTTTGTTTTATTTTCCATCACATATGTGTCCCTTGTAAACTTGTAGTACAGCCAGAGATCCTAAGAAAATAATTGCTCTACTTTACCATGAATTCGACGAATGCGCAGTTACAAATCTAGAAATAACCATCTTCAAGACAGCATCTTTTTCAAACGATGAGTTAAGCCAGAGGAAATACTTTAATTCGTCATTTTATCTAGAGAATGTAGAGCTGTATGGGAGATGCACTAGGCCCCATAAGGCATACATTACTGCTACAAGGCACTTAATGTGGCCGCTGTTTATCTGCGAAGGTTTAATTGTTTATTGTCTTCCATAGGACTGCATAAGACCTGATTTACAAAGAGGCAAATAAGGAAAAAACAGCCGAGAATGAGGATTTTCCTACGTTAGGCTTATATTATTTGTTTTCATTTGAAGAACGAGAAAGCACTTGATGTGAAACATTGGTTCACACAATGAATTACGCGTAATGTGCTCCTCGTGGTTCTCTAAGTTCAATCAATGACGATGTAAAAAAAACACCTCAATTTCTTTTAGAGATAATGCACTGCGCCTATGAATAACGAGAAGGCCAGGAGCATTATTATATGTCACAGGGACACTGTTGGTTTTACCCTGGCCGCCAGTGTGTGTTAACTTCGTCTACTACTGTGTTCTGTTGAGAACATTCCAAATATATAAATATATATATGTATATATATTGTTATTTAATAAATAATTTATGACCGCAAAAAAAACGTTACAGTCTTCTGTCAACCTCTTGATATAAAAATAACTATTTAAGAAAGAATTGCCTTTAATGATAAAGATATATAGTTATCGATCGCCTAGAGGTCCCTCTAGTGAGTCAGGAAACAATTCTTAGAAATCAAGCGAAACTGAAACCAACAAATTAGTTTCGACTGCTACATCTAGATCAAGATGTTTGTTAGGTTTTCTGGTGGTTTTCTGCAGGTTTTACATGCTCTTAGATTAACATTAGATCTTTAAAATTGTTGAACAGACCAAGAACAGAACCACTTCATACGTGACGTGTATATAATACATACATCAAGTAACAGCTAATCTTTATGATGCATATGTATATATTTTTGAAATACTTAGCTTTGTTTGCGATGTGATAGAGGTGAGTGGAGTCATTTTTCTTCTTCTTCTTCTTCTTCTTCTTCTTCTGATTATTATTATTATTATTATTATTATTATTATTATTATTATTATTATTATTATTATTATTATTATTATTATTATTACCACCACCACAATTAAGACTGCTACTGCTACTACTACTACTACTACTACTACTACTACTACTACTACTACAACTACTACTGCTGCTGCTGCTGCTGCTGCTGCTACTTCTTCTTCTTCTTTTTCTTCTTCTTCTTCTTCTCCTACTACTATTTTTATTAATACTACTATTACATCTGATCCCGTCATTACCTTCATCACCAAGATAATCTTGTAATGGACTGGTCTAGCAAGTATCACTTTTCTTAAATTCTATACTAAGAATAGGACTTTTTTTTATTTAAAAGAAAACAATGCGTTGAATGTATTATAGCTATAACCCTATGCAACTGTTGCAGTAAATAAGAATACTGAGACAAATTGGGAACAGCAAGACCTGCCTTTCATTGAAGCAGGCTAGCGTTTGGATAAAGCAATATTCTACTTTCGCTTCCAGATAGGGCCTGCAAGGTCACGAGTTCACATGTTTAGAGCTAATACGAGTTCACATGTTTGGAGCTAATTAAAAATAGACATCATGTGAGATAGGATTAGATTAACAAATTATTGGGCAATCAATATTTGAAAGTAGAGTATTTAAAAGGAAAAGGGAACTAGAAATAACTATGAGGGAAGATGGAGAGAGAGAGAGAGAGAGAGAGAGAGGAGAGAGAGAGAGAGAGAGAGAGAGAGAGAGAGAGAGAGAGAGAGAGAGAGAGAGAGAGAGAGAATAGAAAGAGGGACAGACAGACAACTAAATTAGGGAAGAAAAATAACATAAGCTTAAAAATTGAGACTAAAAAAGGCGATAGAGAACGAGATGCGTGAGAGGACAGAGACCAAAGAGAGATGGAAGAGGGGAAGATAGACGAGAGAGTCAGGAGAGAGATAGAGATCAGAAAAAGAGAAACGGGAGATACGAGGGAAAGAAAGAAAGGCGTGTGAGACAAGAAAAACAAAAAGAGGGAGAACGAGATGAGGACAGAGAAAGAGAGATGAGAGATAGAAAAAAAAATGGACTACTGATGGAGAAAGACAGGAGTGAATGACTTGATATTTATACCCCGTAGCCGTTTGTGCTCATGACTTGCGAATAAGGGTATCATGTTTTATTCCAATGAGGAATCAAAAGGGATAAATGTGATATACGATTAGGGTTTAATTTTTTTTTATTATTATTAATGAAATGGAATGAGAGAAGCAGAATATAGTACTTTTTTTTTCAAATAGTAAAAAAAACAGAATACATTTTGTTAAAAAAAAAATGTTATCTCTATTGAAATGAGAAGAAAGATGATTTATATTGAATTCAAACTCGATTCTTTGTCCGTCAATTAATTTCTCAAACACACAGATGTCTTCAGGCCTTACAAAATCCAATTTAGAATATTTCGGCCTAGATCAAAGATGTGTCAAAAATTTGGATGTGACTCAATACGACGAAACAGATTTTGAAAAAGTAACCTGGACTGAATGTAAAAACGTAAAGTTTCAAAAAATTTTAAATTTCGGCGTTTCATTGTATAATAATAATAAGAAGAAGAAGAATAATAATAATAATAATAATAATAATAATAATAATAATAATAATAATAATAATAATAATAATAATAATAATAATAATAATAATAATAATAATAGTAATAATAATAATAATACTGATGATGATTATGATAAAAATAAGTAGTAGTAGTAGTACTGGTAGTAGTAGTAGTAGTAGTAGTAGTAGTAGTAGTAGTAGTAGTAGTAGTAGTAGTAGTAGTAGTAGTAGTAGTAGTAGTAGTATCATCAATTAATAAATAAATAAAATGAGCACCAAAAAACATTACAGAGTTTTCATCAAGCTCCTGATATCAAATGTGCAGGACTACTTTAGAAAGATGTTTATTGCCTTCAATGACAAAGATAAATACTTACTGAGATCACTCCCGTGAATCATGACTCAAGTCTTAGAAACGAAGCGAACCTGAAACCAGCAAAAATTAGGGACCGTTCTTAAATGACGTCAGCTTTTTTCAGCTGATTTTTTTTACTCCCCCCTCCTCCTTGTCAGCCTATAGTCAGCTTGCATTTGCCTTACTGTTCACGCCCCCCCCCCCCCCCCCCACCCTTTTCCCATCCTTTTTTTGCACACACACCCCGATATCAATTTTAAAGCAATACAACAAAATTAATAATGCTAAAATTTGTATTACCTCCTCCTCCTCTTTCTTCTTCTTCTTCTTCTTCTTCTTCTTCTTCTTCTTCTTCTTCTTCTTCTTCTTCTTCTTCTTCTTCTTCTTCTTCTTCTTCTTCTTCTTCTTCTTCTTCTTCTTCTTCTTCTTCTTCTTCTTCTTCTAAGACTTCTTCTTCTTCATCTTCTTCTTCTTCTCCTTCTCCTTCTTCTTCTTCTTCTTCTTCTTCTTCTTCTTCTTCTTCTTCTTCTTCTTCTTCTTCTTCTTCTTCTTCTTCTTCTTCTTCTTCTTCTTCTTCTTCTTCTTCTTCTTCTTTTTTCTTCTTCTCCTCCTCTATCTTTTTCTGTTTCTTCTTATATACTTAGAAAAGGACTTGTTTTATTAAAAGAAAACAATGCATGTATAATGTGTAGAATGTATTATAGCTAAAGCCCTGTGCAACTGCCGCAGTAAATTAAAATACTTCACTGAGACTAATTGGTAACAGAAAGACCTGATAAAGCAATATTCTGCTTTCATCTGCAAGGTTACGAGTTCACATGTTTAGAGCTAATATGAGTTCACATGTTTGGAGCTAATGAAAAATAGACATTATGTGAGTTATGATGAGATAAACAAAATTAATTATTTGGAAATTTATATTGAAACTAAAGTACATAAAAGGAAAAGGTCAAATGGAAATATCTTTTTGCATGAGGAGGAGCGAGAGTCGGAGAGAAAGTCACACAGACAGACAGAGAGAAGGGAAGGAGGGAGAGAGAGTGACAGAGAGAGACAGGCAGACAGACAGAGAGAGTGAGAGAGAGAGACAGACGACAGACAGAGAGAGTTGAAAGAAGGGTGACAAACTGAACAGGTCATACTATGTGTCTGAATTTTTAATTTTAAATGCATCTCTTTTTTAAGGCAACATTGAGACAAATCCTGAATCGATCAATCCAAGCAAGAATGTCAAAGTAAGTAAGCATGAAATATGTTTGTATAAAATTGCACTTTGATATTACTTGGACACGTCTTTCATTCCCTACACAATTATGCAGAGCATCATATCCTTACACAAAGCAAAAAAGTTGTATTTTTTCCCATCTCCCACGTTTATGAAACTGCATATGTGATGAATGTGTGCTTACTGTAAAAAATATGGCATAAAAACTTTTCGAAACAGATCATAAATTCACTTCATTTATAATTATATTCAAAGAAAGAAAAGGCATATTGTTTACAGGTAGTTTATTCAAAAAGAAAGATAGTTTCTTCCATTGTGCTTCATTAAATATGTATTAATTTTTCATCTAGAAACATAAGAAACTTAATTTCTCATCCATGCTATGTTTTAGGGACACCGATAAAGGAAGAGATGACAGCTTTTTTGAAACAAGGGATAATGACAGAGAATTCAGTGTCAGGCTATCCCATTCCACCATTAAGTTTCGGCAATCCGTGAAAAGCATACATTCTGGAGAGAACTTCTGGTATGAATTTTGGTAATTTTTCACAACAATGGAGGATTTTAAATTGCTTTCATTTTTGCTAACGATTAGCCTTTGTTTCTCTGTGTTTTTGAAATAACAATTATCAGAGTCACTCTTTGTGATTATAATTTCAATAATAAACAATGTATCCACATTGATCAACAAATCTGTTATCAGAGATCATTGGCAATGTTGAGCACAAATCAATAAGAAAACTCTTGTTTTTTCTCCTCGGACTTAAGTTATCTTACCCTGTCAAGGTCATAAATTGTAGTTAGGTAATAGTGAGATACTCTATATCTATACAGATCCATTTTAATACACAATATTTTTTATGGTATCAGCATTTCATGCAAAACATCAAGAAGGCATATAGTTTTATCATTATAAAGCAAAAATACATTGATAATCACTTGATAGTACAGATTCTCTTTCAAAAAATGCTCATCCGTAGCAGCAAGGTCGATTCTTCTACTATCGCTCATTTCAGAAAAATTCCATCCAACATAGGCATAGACTGGCCAGATCTACAGCACAAGGAGAAATGATCTCACTTTTGTCTTTTAACTACCTACAGTAGTGATATTACTTACATTAGAAAATTTATACGATTCAGGATGAAAACCTAATTATATCTATTTAAAAAATGACGTTTAAGCCATAAGTTTGTTATAATTTGTGACTTAAATTTTTGTGTCATGTTTTACAACTGCTCATTGATCGGTTGGTTGAACCATGCAATGATATCAGCATTTTTTAGGATAGCAATCAATCTTCTTCTCAGGGAAGCCATTTCACCAATGAATGGCTTTGAGAGTCTTTGATTATTTTTACAACTTGTGGAGTGCATATTATTTCCTTAATAGTTAATTATATTTAATCTTTACCCACCTAGAATCAAGTGGAACCAGATGTGTTTTCATAAGCACTCTGCCCTTGAAGCAGAAGAATCTAAGTGTATGAATTGTGCTATTGGCCCTTTTATGTGACGTATGTTACCTTTATTTTCTCTCTTTTCAATGCAGTGGCTCAATAGGTTATAAACAACCACAAACTAAGTTGGCTTCAAGCAATATACCTTTCAATGATGGCAAAGACGAACCAGATAAAACAATTAACAGATACTCTGAAAAAATTCATTGGAAGGAGCATCCAGCCAAAGAACCACATTGTATGACATACAACAGGCTGAGAGAATGGGCGGCAGCAGAGGACCCAGAGTGTCTTGCTCTTTTCATGTCCAACGAAATTAGGCAAATTGAAAGCTTTCTCAATCAAGATATTATTGAAGAGACTTGGTACAGTCTGTTTGTGTCATCAGTTGATCGTATGATAAGTGCTCATTTGCAAAAGGTTGCTGTCAATAAAGTCTTGGACCTTGTTTGCAATAAACCCTTTTTGGACAAACATTTGACTGCTTTTGTGTTAGAAAAAAATTTATATCATGAATGGCAGGATGGGCAGCCTTTTCTGGAAGCCATGCTTCGAATTCTAGAGAGTATACTTAATCTTTTGCCAACTCATACCCTCAAAATTGTGACAGCAATTCCTCAACTCACCAGTTTGGCGAATGTCTATAAAATTGATAGTATGGTTTCCAAATTTGCAAATCTTATGAAGGAGGCAAGTAAAATTTATCGGGCAATAAAAAAGCAGCCCCAAAGTCGCTTTGGGATAACATCCATAGGTGATACTCCACCCACTGACTATCGGCAAGAGTCAGTCTTGCCAACTTGTGAGGACATAAAAGAAGACAAAAACATTTTTGTGCGCCCAGCTGTCATTGATGGAGGTTATAAAGACAAAGACCATTATTTGGATGTCCAATTCCGGTTGATGAAACAAGATTTTGTCATTCCTTTGCGACAGGGTATACAAGAGTTTCAAAAAAATGGGATGAAGAGGCATTTTAGCTCATCTGACTTAAGAATGTATTATGGTGTCCACATTTTGGGATTTGTTGCACATGACAGCATTGACCATGTCCTTTGCTTCGACACTTCTAAATTAAAATCAGTGATGTGGAATTTCTCCAAGCGTCTTATTTTTGGATCTTTAGTGTGTCTGTCAAAAGATGGTTTTGAAACAATGGTCATGGCAACAATCTCTAATAGGGACCCCAATGATCTGAAAGAGGGGTATGTTAATATAAATGTCAAAAGTGGTCTGGACACTATATTCAATTCCACAGCTAGGGACGAGTTTGTCATGGCTGAGACAGTGACACTCTATGAATCATATTGTCATGTGTTGGAGGGGTTGCAAGAAATGTCTGATAATCTCCCTCTCCTAGAACACATTATTAGTTGTGAAAAGAAAGTGAAACCCCCACAATACCTGATTGGGGAAACTGTCCGTCCTTTTTATGATTTAAGCCCCTTGATGAAAGACTCCAATTTTCTGGAGGTGCCAGTCCTCGTTTCTTTCAAATGGCCATCGTCAAACAAAATGTGTTTGAACCAGTCCCAACGAAAGGCTGCATATATGGCTTTGACAAAACGTTTGGCCATTATTCAGGGCCCCCCAGGTACCGGAAAAACATATGTTGGACTGAAGGTGGTGGAGACAATTTTAAAAAATCAATTTGATCAGCCATCAGTAGCTGCAAGGGACACTCCAATTTCTGGTATAAGCGATCCAGTTTTGGTGGTTTGCTATACAAATCATGCATTAGATCAGTTTCTAGAAGGCATCCTCCAGTTCTGCAAAAAAGGAATTATCAGAGTTGGAGGGCAAAGTAAATCATCATGCTTAGAACCGTTTAATCTTAAAAACAAAAGAAGAGCTATCAAATTATCCCAAAAACCTAGTGATATATCACTGGCCAAATCAAAAATGAAATGTTCTTGTAGATTAGAGGAGTTGGCGAAGAAAGTGCAAGCAACCTCAAAAGATATGGAGCACATTGTTTTGGGAACTTGCAATCAAGAGAAACTCTTGTCATATAATGTCATACATGACAGACATAAACAGTCTCTTCTCCATGACGAACGAAATGAACAACGAAACTCTCTGACCACCTGGTTAAATGTAAAAAATCTTGACCCAGAAGACACTGTGGCAAAGATCCTTGAGATTAATATGACCAGGCTAATTCTTAGATGTAATTTTTCCATGTGCAACTCTGAACTGTCAGATAACATGGCAGTTGAAGCGAGAGCCACTCTTTATTTGAAATTTGTTTCAGCTCTCATATCTTTATTTGAACGTGAGATTGAGATATTGCAAACCTGTGCAAAAACTAGAGATGTATATTTAGATATAGAAAATTATGTTTATAAGATTGAACTTTGTAAAAAGGAAATTTTGCCAGACACTTTCTTCGAGCTTGTTTTGGAAAAAGAATTGTTTCAAAAAATTAAAGAATTCCCGGGGGGAAAAGCATTTCCAAACTCAACAATCAAAGCATGGTTGTTGGGGCTTCATAAAAGTCCTAATGAGCAGCTAAAGGATTTAGAGAGACTTTTAGCCAGAGGATCTGATTCAAAAAATCAAGCAGAAAATGATATGGAAAAGGATGATGTCAAAAGAGTTGTAGCAGATTTAGAGGATGATGATTACACTGATGAAGAATATCTGTCCGAGACAAAGGCTCAAAGAAACAATGTCATATCCATATTACAACGTCTTGAAGAACTTGGGCTTGATGATGAAATTGGACAAACCAGAAACAATTATAGAGATTGGCAGCAGGTCTCAAAACCTTTGAGCTATAGCAAACTGCGGAGGAAAATCCTTTATACAGAGGCAATGACAATTGAGCGAGAATGCACTGTGAAAAATGTTTGGGAACTTGATATGAAGGAAAGGTTTGCTTTGTATAAGCTATGGGTAGACAGATGTAAAACATTGATGTATACACACATGGAGGATCTTGTGGAAAAATATAAATGTATTCTTGCTGAACAAAATGAACTTATTAGTCAAGAGAATGTTTCGATTCTTCGAAGTGCCAAAGTTATTGGCATGACTACCACAGGAGCAGCTAAATACCGCTCTGCACTACAAGCAGTAGGATGTAAAATCATTATCGTGGAGGAAGCAGCTGAAGTTCTAGAGGCACATATTGTAACAGCACTTAACAAACATTGTGAACACTTGATTCTCATTGGAGACCATCAGCAACTGCGACCTAGTCCTGTGGTTTACGAACTGGCAAAGGGCTACGGCCTGGAAATATCGCTGTTTGAAAGGTTGGTAAAAAACCAGTTTCCACATGTTGTACTTCAGGAGCAGCACAGAATGAGGCCAGAGATATCAAAAATCATGCGTCACATATATCCTGATCTTAAAGACCACCTGTCTGTGAAAGAGAAACATTTATATTCACCGCAAAAGACTTTGATAGTCGACCCCTAGGTGGGTGTGGTCTTCCTTGCACTTTCAGGTTAAATTGCGGTCATTTGTGTGGTCTAACTTGTCATGGATATGATCAGGACCATAAAGAGTACCAGTGCTTGAAGCCATGTACAAAATCTTGTCAGCTTGGTCATCCTTGTCAGAATAAATGCTTTCAAGATTGTGACAAATGTTATGAGAAAATTCTAAAAGTCATTCCAGATTGTGGTCATGAAGACATGATTCCCTGCTACTTACCACCTGAAAGTGCTGTATGCTCACAACTATGTGAAACAATATTAGACGGCTGTAAGCACAAATGCTTAGGAAAATGTGGAATTTGTAAAAATTCATTCATGCATCCTCCGTGCGAAACGAATATTCTGCGCCTGTGGCCTTGTGGGCATGAAGAGAAAATTAAATGTCATGAAAACGTGTCGCACTACCCCTGCCCACATCCGTGTAAGGCTATCCTTGAGTGTGGTCATAGGTGCAAAGGCACTTGTGGTCTCTGCCTAGAAGGTAAAGTGCACTTAGCTTGTAGTGAGCTGTGTGAAAAGAAACTTCCTTGTGGTCACCCATGCAAAAACTATTGCAGTGTACCATGCACCCCATGTTTAATGCCATGTCCAAGCAAGTGTAGACATGGTGGCTGTAAAAAGTCTGCTCAAGGTAAAGAAAGGTGTAAAAAGTCTGCTCCAGGTAAAGAAAGGTGTGGTCATATCTGCATCCCTTGCGAAGAAAATTGTTGGCGCAATTGCAGTTGTCAAAGGTGCCGTAACATATGTTCTGAAGCTTGCAGTAGCCAGCCATGTAGCAAGAGATGCAAGCGTAAACCACCTTGCAAACATGTGTGCTCAAGCGTCTGTGGAGAGTTGTGCGTTTGTGCAACTTGCAGTGAAATAAACATACTGACAAAGACAGAGATGAATGGTATCTCAGCTAATCAAGATGTTGACAAAAACGGAATAAACATCGCATCACAGAATCAAAGCCAGCCATTCATAGACTACACATTAAGCAGTTGTGCTCTGGGTGCGCACAGAGTAAATTTTGAACTTGCCAAATCAAGCCAGCATCACAGAAAATCGCTTCTCCTTAAAGTGCCAACATGTGACCACGTATTTTATGTTGAGGAGCTGGATCAGTATGTAAACAATTTTGAGCCTGGGGGATCAAGTTTTATTCCATGTCCAAAGTGCCAAACACCAATTCAAAATTGTACTCGCTATGAACATATCAATCAAGTCAGAGCAAAGATGAGAGCCAAGCTTAAAAAGGCTCTGATAGAAGAAAATGAAGTACCAGCCAAAAGAATAGAGGAATATAAGGAAAAACTGGAGGTCTCTCTAAAATTAGTGAAGGATTTTGGAAGAACAATTCCAAACATTGCTAGCTTAAAAATATGTAAAAACGAAATTTTGGCTCTGTCACTTAAGATGAAGCTTATTTTTGTCTTAACAGAGATAGATTCCTGGAAACCACAGCCGATTGATGAGTCTGAATCAACCCTAAAGCTATTAACTCGAAAAGATGCAATTTTACATATTGGTAAATATTTCTCAGCTCAACAAAAACGAGAGTTTATTATTGAGTGTGCCTGTTGCTTGTGTCATGCAGTTGTGATGAAAATGAAAGGCACCAACTCTGATGATACTAAAGTAGGTTCAGCCTCCCTCGTCAATTTGATGGAAAAGGAACGGATCTCAGTACTTGATGATGGATTAGACAGATTTCTAAGACTGATGGAGTATGAAGTAAACTCTTACCTGGAGATGAAAAAAGACAAGACGAGTTCCTCCTCTGCTGAAGCGGCAGCATGTTCGTATGATCCCATGGTAAAACAGGTTAGACGTGCCTTCCAGATCTTGAGATCAAGCGATAAAAAGGTAAGTTTCTAGAGAAACAAAACATCGATACTGATAAAACATATAAATATGTTTGGCCCTTTAGATTTGCATTGTGTAGTAATTCATTTATTTCAATTCTGCATAATGTTATACTAAAGCTAATTATAGAGCCCAGCTTTATATGATGATGTATACTTTTTTTTAAAGTAAGCATGCATTGCTTCAAAATTTAAAAAAATAACTCGCTCGCCGGAATGTGTTCAGTAGCGGGTGTTGTCCACCTGGTACGTCATGCAAGCTACTATTCGTCTCCTCATGGATCTAGTAACTTTGAAAGATATCCTGGCGTATCGCTCCACTCTCTTGATATAGGTCTAGAGCTGCTTCCATTTGCTGCAGATTTTCAATGCTATCCTTTCTGTAAACGAGAGTTTTCAAAGGCATGCTCTCGGGACTCATGTCGGGCGCCAATGCTGGCTATTCCATAACCTTAACATCTTGTTGCTGCAAGAAAGCTTGGATAGCACGTGCTGTGTATACCTTAGCATTGTCATGCCGAAACACTTGAAGACAATGAAGTCTCAGCTCTGGAACCACTATCGCCTGAAGTCCTTTGTGAATGTAGGTTTGGGCATTGATTGGGTCCTTGAAAACTATGTAGAGGAGTCCGATGATGGAAACTAATGCCAACCCACACATTTACAACGCTATCTCTGTATCGGTCATGCTGGTAAAACGTTCTCCTTGCATCTATGATGCACGATGAATCGCTTTTCATCTCAGAACAGGACTGCAGACTATCTCCACATGGGTCTATTGGTGGTCGAGTAGATCTCCAGACTATCTCCACATAGGGTCTGTTGGCGGTCGAGTAGATCTCCAGACTATCTCCACATAGGGTCTGTTGGCGGTCGAGTAGATCTCCAGACTATCTCCACATAGGGTCTGTTGGCGGTCGAGTAGATCTCCAGACTATCTCCACATAGGGTCTGTTGGCGGTCGAGTAGATCTCCAGACTATCTCCACATAGGGTCTGTTGGCGGTCGAGTAGATCTCCAGACTATCTCCACATAGGGTCTGTTGGCGGTCGAGTAGATCTCCAGACTATCTCCACATAGGGTCGAGTAGATCTCCGGTCCGAAGTCGTTGTCGAACAGTCATGGCAGAGACTTACTGCATTTTGTTTGAACTGATTTCGAATGTTAGTCAGGACAACGTGTCGGTCTTGTTCGATAGTGGTAATAACTTCTTTGTCAATCATTCACACAGCTGTGTGTCTCTTCTTGAGTCTGTCTTAAAATTGTATTGACATTACAGTTCAGCCCTTCAGCCACCAGTGTATAGGACATTCCAGCTTCTATCACACTAGAGGTACAGTTTCGATCACCAAAACTAAGTCTCGGTATTTTATGAAAACTGCCGATCAAATGATTTGTTTTTCCTTGTATGCGGTCGATATTGAACACAACGCACGCTTTTCAAGTAAATGTTGCTGAGCAAAAACATTTTGACACACAAAGATGATGAAATGTAGCACTTTTTTGTCAAGTGATCCAAGTCTGCCAAAATGTAAACAGTGTCATTCAGTGAGTACTATACATGACTCACACAAGCCCTTTTAAAAATTGATTGCCAACAAAAGAAGTATGAATGCCAAAATAACGTTTTCTAAATGTAGCGTTTTTAATGTGCTTGTTTATATAGATATAGTGCCTGTAATAACTTACATACAATTTTTCTTTATAAGACTGTGAGATAATTTGACAACGTTATAAAATTAAAGTAAAGTACAATGTTTCACAAATCCTCCCCCCTTTTTTTTTTCTTTTATACATACATTCATTGTTCATGTTTGCTTACCTCATCTTTACCTCTTATCACCTAGGTTTGTGCAACTTTCACTTTTGATAATATTTGCATTTCTGCTGCGTTTTTTTTTCTTTCCATATTTTTTTCAAGCAACTTATTTATCATGTTGTATCTTTGCCTATGTGTTTTCGTTTTGTTTGTTGGTTTATCGTTATTATTACTTTTTTGCTCTTATTATTATTCTTTGTGGGAATAATGAACCCAAAATGAGCAATATTTTAAGTGTGGATGAATTGCATTATTTTTATAATTACTAGGCCATACTAAGAGCTTAGGTGGCTTTGGGGTTTTGGTAATGGTCCTAATATCTTCAGGTACTGTCTGCATAGATTTGAGACCCGTTCAGTAAGTAGGTAGATTTAAGGCCCCATCCAGTTTCGACCTTGGGCTAAACGTTCTGATGTAAAGAGGACTTTGATCACCGTATTGTAGAGAACTACATCAAACAAGAGCAAGAAAACAACATAGACCAGTTTTGCTTCATTATTGTTTATCTTGACATTCAATGAAAAGATTAATGCGCCATAATTCGTATCAAATCTCCTTACATATCAGATATATGTAACTGTAGCAAGATTAAAGCGTAAAAAATAGTGCTTATATTTGGTCCAAAAGTAATTTGTCAACAAATCCTCAAGATCATGTATAGGACGATGGAGTAAGTACAATGGACTTAATTTTAATTGAGTACTTAGCATCGTTATAATTATTTCTATTATTATTATTATTATTATTATTATTATTATTATTATTATTATTATTATTATTATTATTATTATTATTATTATTATTATTATTATTATCATTATTTCTTCAATAACTAGGTTTCATCTATGAATCATGAAATGCATTGCGAAGGTATTTGAAGATTTTGACCAGAGTGCTTGAAAATAAAAAAAGGGCCATGATCATTACTCTTCACCTGATACCAGCAGTAGAATATCTGCCTTGCGCTCTCAAACTAAGATGCTCCCCCGTTCGACCCTCTCCATAGTTTCAAAATTTGCCAGTTTTATTTATCATGTCCATGTATTTCATTGTTCCCATTTTTTATGAATATTTCCTTTATTTTAAGCAAGATTGAGGATCCCCTTTTCAAAAGTGCCACACGTGTATTCACTATTAACCGAACTAATAATCTTATTTTATAACCTTGAAGAAAAATTTGATAATATATTGATATCAGTTCTGTAAATTCTTCTGCACAGTTTCTGTCTGACATTGTAATGCCCAACTCTACAAGTTCTGTTGGAGTCAAACATAAAGAAAGAAGCAAAAGAACTTCGTCCAAAAAGTAAGGTTCAAAGCAAACGAAATTGCATTTATGCTTAAGATACCTCCTTGGTTTTAAGCTCATTGATTTGGGGTACAATGAAATCGGATGAATGAATTAATTTGACATAACGATCACTTTTGTTACCACCTAATTTTTTATTTTGTTTTTAGCGGAAAAAGCAGTATTGTATTTGCCTCTCATACTTAAGCATTTGGTTTACAGAATGGAACTGAAAAAATGGGGCCTAAATAGTTTCCTAGGTGCTGAAATAGGTTTGGACGTATTTCTTATGTTAGAAATATACAGTCAATGATATGAGTTTATTATTATAATAGATTTTTTATGTGTATAATTATTATGAGAAATGATAAAGCATCCATAAATTTTCATTTCCATTATATCTCAATTTATTGATTGAACATAACCTAGTACTAATTGGCTGCTACTTAATTTTTTTTTGTTTTCAAATTATACAAAAATTAACAACAGCAACAACAAGAATAACATCAACAACAAAAAACAAGAAAAATTTTCAAACAAAGAAAGTAATTAAAAAAGTCTCTTCAGATTTATACAGTAACTACCCTTGTATGCATTTGAAGTAGTGACCTAAAAAAAAAAATTGAGTTTATAAATACATTTTCACAAAGATTATCTTTAATAACCTTTTTTTCCTAGCACAAATTGTTTCTTTGTTGAATGCAGCCGCTACTGCTTCCGCTATAGCAACTATCTTTATTATTGATGCTGCTACTTGCTCTGGAGAATGATCAGCATTTTTCATGGATTTTTTTTTCAGAATTGCAGGGTCAGAGCCTGAGAAAGGAAGATCTAAAAACGTTGATCTGAAACCTACAAGTGGCTTTCACTCTATTTCGAGCATTCAAAAGCTGAAGCCTATTCGCTTACAAGAGCTTCGAGTTAGTATGATGGGTTCAAGTGATCAAGATAAACACATTTATTCAAGAACTTTTGAAAGGTCTAGTAGCAATCAGTAGACTCTTAAAAACTATGATTTAATAATCTACTCAATCAAAGGAAAAATCTCAACACATGCTTTTGCAGTTTTACCACTAAACATAGCGACACCTCTACAAAATTTATTTCGTATGTAAGAACAGAGACATTGACAGGATTGTGATAGCTACCAAATGAAAGTTATTGAGATGCTAATGGTAAAGAACCATTCTTTCAATTTATTAGTGGAATGTATCTTTTCACATTAATGAATGAAATACCAAATGGAAAAATAGAACTATTAATTAATACATCATGACAAAAGCTGCAAAAGCTGAAAAGATTTTAGAGTAAATTTGAAATTTGAAGAAAAAAAATAGAAATAGTGAGAGTTCAATACTGAAGTTCATATATTATGGGTGTTCTCTATATCCATCAAAATGAATGGACTTACAGGAAGAAAAATATTTTCTTTTGAATAAGCATTGTGGTGTAAAATCAATTGACAAAACAGATTAATGAATACATCAGGCTGACAAACTTACCAGCATAATTTATATCTTGTCTTTAAACTTATTTATCATAATTGCATTGCTTGATTAACCCTTCAAACACAAATAAAATCCTTTGCTACTTTTTTTTTCGTTTGTATTCAATATTCGTTGAGCTGTTCCATGACCTTGACCTTTAAAACATTTAAACTGATATAAAATATTGTTTTGAAACTTGAGTGTCACTGAGATAGATTGTCTTTGCGAGCCTCAATTACATTTTGCCTCAATCATTTTTATAAAGTCGTTGTACACTCTGTTTCATTGTCAAGAAATTATGTGTATAGATTTAAAATCTACATTAAGGTTATTGATTTTAACCAGTGTGTATGTATATTTATAACATTTTTTTTTCCTGTCAAATCTACTTACCTGCAACAGTTAAGTTGATGTCTGTGTTATGATTAAGAATCACTTTTTTCCGCTACATGCAAACTGTCCTTAATGTCCAAATAGTTTTACATGATTTGAATATACTTTTTTTGTTTTGCTGGGAGAAGGGAGGGCCATGCATTGCCATTGTTGCAAATGAGATAAGTACTGGGGCAGTTGCAAAGAAATACTTTTTCTTGACCAATTTTTTATTCCTGTATGTATTATTTTCCATTCAATTCCCAGACCTCGTCAAATCTTACGAACAAATCTAAGCTTTCTAAACATTACTGGTCAAACTGATACGAAAATATTTTAATTTTCTAACATGAGTTAAGATGATGATATATTTATTTAAGTGTTAATTGTTTTTTTGTAAATGGCAGTTTCAATTATTTTTTTAATCCATACATTAGCAGCACTTCTATTCAAGTTTTAGCTCTCTGTATAACTTACTTGTTTGATTTTTTTTTCACTCTTTAAGATGGCTGTAAATATGCAAATATAAACTATTACATGTCCGATATTTCAGCAAAATTTCATTTACATTGAAGTGAAAGGTATACATATACAAAATTGTCCAGTTATGACAGGAATTCTGTGGGTATAAGTTTTTATGTTTTGTCTTTTTGTTTTTGTTTTTGTTTTTTTTTTTCATTCTTTTTTTTTATTTGCATAAATGTAATGTCTGCCGTACTGAAAAAAATATCGAAGGTCATAATTGCTGTAGTTACATATCTACATCTGAGTATAATTTTCTGTGTTTTATTTTATTTTATTCTATTCATTTATCTATTTTTAGTTCTCTTTATTGAAACTAATAGGGTAAGCATTAACGTAGTTAAATCTTTCCAAATATCTATTTTTATACGAATTTATGATTTGCTCCATGCATGTATGGATTGTTTTTTTGTTGAAATTGTATTCTTTTATTGCCCATTATGCCGACATGGTAGTTAAGAGTAAACAGAATATGAAACAAGAAATTGCCTGGTAGAGAAGAATTTTCTAACATGTGAAAACTATCTTGCATAAGGAATGATTGAGATCTTTATGGTTCATGTTCTAAGCGTATTGCGCATCCCACTGATATTATTCTTGGATGGTACATTTTATATTGATGTATTTAGCCTACACGAATCATATTAAAGTTTCAAATTAAAAGTAGTTAAATATTTTTAAATCTCAAAAGTTAAAACGATATGAAGGTTCTATGCACGTTGCTCAAGTTGGACTCACATATTTCAAGTAGCAATAAGGAGGTAGCTCAATCTTTGTCCTTTACATTGTATTTGTTTGTAGCAAACGCATGACCAAATAAACAAATAAATAAACAAATGTAGATAATCAAAATATGAAAACAATCCTTCCTGTATTGATCATGTATTCATAGTGCAAGGTCTTCAAAATTTACAACAAACAAGTAAATTAATACTTATTTCCTCACAGTGACATTAACCGCTGTCATTGTTTGGTTGAACGAATGGATTGGATGAAGTGATATTTTTAAACCATTAATTTTGTAGTCCCCGAAACACAGTCTCAGCTGATTGTGACGACTCCCACAGTTTCTGCTGCTAGCAGCTGAACCACGTTGTTTAGTTGAACAAACTCTTAATGAAAATTTTATGTAAAACAATTTTTAAAATCAAAACCTGTAAGAAATTATCAACCAAGACACCGTGGAAAACGAATAATCATTGTACAGCAGTTATGGACAGTGGAAAGGGCAGATTAAGAAATTATTCACTGCTCATTGTTACAAGGTGCCTGCTGTAGCGAGGAGTAGTTGTTGCAAGCTAGATCAATAGTAAATCTGTGAAACCTTTAATGATTTAGGAGATGGAACTGGGAACAAATGTAGCAACATGATAGGTACATCTTAAGACCTATTCCCCCACCTTTAGTTTCAGAAAACTTGTCCATCTCTTCAGTGTATGAAGCAAATACTTTTTCATTAGGCAAACTGAAGTGATGTTTTCCTCTAGCATAGGGTAGGGAAGATTGATGTGTTTTGTCAATGCATTATGACGCAGTTTGGAACAAGACTAGTACTTTTTTGGATTTACATAGGAGCTTCGAAGTAATTTTTCTTGATGGTGTGTGAGTTGTGTATACGTATTTTGCGAAAGTCAGGATTGTATAATTTATGTATGTCAATTATTTTGTAATTCTGTGTAATACATACCAAATCCCACCAAAAGCCTCTGTTCTCTCCTCTTCCTTTATTTATTATTGTGTCCCTCATAGAATCCATTTTTTTCAATAAACATAAAAGCAATTACTATTGACTTGTACTGAAAAAAATTTGGTGGAGAATATCATTTACATGTTACCCACTATTCTAGCTGTAGATTAGTTGGTATCATCAATATGTGCATTTCTGTAATCCGAACAGTAGGAACCATTCGCAGCAGGTCTTATGGCGGTGAACTTGGCTAGGCCTGATGTGGAGTCGTCCGTCATTTGCAAGGGTGCCGAAAAAATATATTTTCACGCTAGTCAGCCTTCACTGTTCTGGTTTCATTAAATCAATCATGCTGACAAAATGTTTAACTCCCTTCAGTGGGTGATAAAATTCTTTGTTGCCTTATGCAAAAAAGAAGCAATCTCTCTTCTTATACGATAGCAATATGACTAGTAATATTTACATGTTTTCTATTAAAACAAGTCCTCTCCCAAAAAATAAGAAAATTTTTCGGTAAATTTTGCAGACTTTGCTATCTTGACTCATTCGAGTAAGTTTTTGTACCATGATCATGTATAGTTTTAGGGTTTTTTTTCTCATTTCACTTCTGTAACATGAATAGAGAGTTACATGTTTAACTCTGTCAGGTCTAATTAAACAGAGATCTCCCTTATCAAGACTGAAAGATAAAACAAATAAACTGTTTTTTTCTCTTTCCTTTTTCAATGAAAAAAAAAACTAATTGATTTCGTCTTTTTTCCCCCCTTGATTTCTAAATAATTATATAGGTAAAATTTGAACAAATAGCGGCTTTCACAAAATGAGTTTCAGTTTCAAATGAAAAACAACAATTAAATGCTATGATAAAAAATAATCTGACATAGTAATAGTAATAATAATAATAGTAATAATAATAATAATAATAATAATAATAATAATAATAATAATAATAATAATAATAATAATAACAATAATAATGATGATGATGATGATAGCTGGTGTTAGTAACGGTTTATGCGAGTAGATAATTGCTTTCATGCCTTGAGTGCAAATCTTTGGTTTAGTGGCAATGGTAAATGTTTTAACGGAATGGATGAGCTTTTTTACCTTCATGATGGCATTTTTTTTAGTTTACAGTTATATTATCTGCAGTTACTGGTCACTTTTAGCATGAACAATTTAAAATCTCAAAATTACTCTGATTTAATTATGTTTAGTAGAACCTAGAACTTTTTGTGTGGCTGATTTTTTTGCTGAAACATAGTGGATCTGGTGACTGGAGAGATATTGAAAGCAGCCATTGTTGGCAGGCATACTTGGGAGGTATGGCCGTGTTGTAAGTTATGGCGTCAGAGATTTGCCGAATCAACGATCTTCAGATCTTGAAGCCGTTTACCGGACCCCCACCCTAAAGACCAAGTCATGATTACCTGTATAGTCAGGTGTCTAGGTTTCTTCACTTCGTTTCTAGGACGGGAGTGTGAGTAAGCAACCTGTAATTTCGGCCGCGTGAAATGGGAGCACATTAATTGCTTGTGGACAGCACCCTGGATTGAGTTGCTGCTTCGAGTCAGCGTCGGATGTAAAGCCACGCGTCCGCTCTTTGATTTGTGAGAGTCTAATCTAAGGGCTTCCAAAGCCCACTATACCCTTTAGACTTGTTCACATCTCCATTGACCAAGCCTACTTAATCTTCGCCGTTGGTTTGGACTGTCATAAACAGTAACCCTCTAATAACAAAAAAGAGTTTTTACTTTTACTCTCATCCCATTTCCTCTCATCAACAATAATTAAGGCCCCTAATGATATTGATGATGATGATGATAATAATAGTAATAATAATAATAATAATAATAATAATAATAATAATTATAATAATAATAATAATTATAATAATAATAATAATAATAATAATTATAATAATAATAGCAGTAGTAGTAGTAGTAGTAGTAGTAGTAGTAGTAGTAGTAGTAGTAGTAGTAGTAGTAGTAGTAGTAGTAGTAGTAGTAGTAGTAGTAGTAGTAGTTGTTTTTATTGTAGTGGTAGTGGTAGTAGTAGTAGTAGTAGTAGTAGTAGTAGTAGTAGTAGTAGTAATAGTAGTAATAATAATAGTAATAATAATAATAATGATAATAATAATATAATAATAGTAGTAGTAGTAGTAGTAGTAGTAGTAGTAGTAGTAGTAATAATAATAATAATAATAGTATCATTTTTATCCTGAGTTTTATCCTAAGTTTCATGAACTAAATAACAGACACCGAAAATATGTCTCCAGAATTCCCTAGTCCATTTCCTCCTTTTGTTAAATATCTAAAACTCACAATAAAAGTTATAAATTATCAAATATAAGATGAAAGTTCAGCAATTATATCGTAAGACAACACGTGTGATTCAAATGAATTTCTTAAAGTAATAAAGTAGAATTGCATTACAACCATGTTGTGTCATATGTGCCAAGTATTATATTCTAAACAATTACAGGACAGAAAGCAAATCATGCTTCCAAAAATATAAATTCCTCTCACCAAGATATTTTTTTAAATCACTGAATAATCTTTCAGACAATATAAGAACAATCATGGAAAACTTTGAAGCTCGGATCAATTTCCCCTGGCATTTTGATGCGTTACAATAAGAACTTTACAATTGCCTAAAACGCATTCAAAAGTTTTTTTTCTTAAATGAATAAGTGATTCTGTTCTTCAAAAAAGTCTTATGTTAAAAAATGCTAGCCTTATCTTCAATCAAATGATAGTCTCATCGATCGAACATCAATTTTAAAATTATTTTCTTCCATTCAAATCTTTTGCTCGAGCCAGTTTGTTCGAGGAATTAGAATATTGACTCAAAGTATAATAAATTGGAAAAGCGTTCAAATTATAAATTTAAAAAGTATTATATGCACGCTGTTTGTAAATTATTGCCCACATTGCAATTATTTAGGAAAAAAGTGATATGCTCAATACGATACTTGTTCTGGCTGATCATGATGACAGCTTTTTATTATTTGTCGTTTCTTTCTAATCTGTCAAAGAGAAAAAAAATGCAAATTTTCCTTCAATCTGTTAACAATTTATTACTTTGTCAATTACCAATTATCACTGTAAGGAATGAATATAATTAAAAACACACACTGGTAGATTTACGAGTAAACTCCGAAGAGTGCTTTTGTCTTTCATGAGAGCACAGCCTCACACTATGAAATTTATAATCCTATACTTGCCTATGTTATTAACTTAAAATTGAAAAAAAAGAGACACTTAATTTTCAAATCGAGCTCATGGCAATACCTAGCTGTTTAGCCTGTACATTATAGAATAAAAATATTGAAAAAGCGATGAGTGTTTTATTACAATTTTAGCATAGCAGTTAATCCTATCCTACAATCTTTGTACTCTATCTTCACCTACAAGGTGGATCATTTTGACCTCTATAATATTTCTATTGCTAAACGAATCTTGTTTTTCACATCCCTACAAGGTGCGTTATATTGATCCGAGATTAGCTCATATAAATTGAACAAGAGGAGGCTACTAAGAAATCTCAGAGATAACTTACCAATATCCGCATGATTGCTGCTGCATAGGGATGGCATGAAAATAGGGGCCATCAAAGTGGAAATCCTTCTATTTTTCATATTGCTATAGTAAAACTTTAATGCCACATTGTCACACACATGAAGCGTACAATTTTCCCAAAATTTGTTTTCAAAAGTAGGCTGTTAGGTGTAGATGGCATATCTAAAAGCACAATGCAATGGCATTACATTTTTTTAAATAGCATTTATAGACACCCTCGGTTCAATATGACCCACCTTGTAGGGATAGGGCATGGAGTACTACACATTTAGCAGTCCTTGAGATAGAGTTAATTTTATCAAGATCGAAGCGGGCTTCATTCGGTAGTCGCATACATTCTATTATGAGTAATAAAGTCTGCAGTATGGTTTCTTATTATCATCGCTATGCTTAATCAAACATATCTGAAATTATGGCACTCGGTCCTCAACTACTATCTAAAAGTATGCTCATGTTTTCATCCATATCTAAATAGAAATGTTGATGAGGATGATTCCAAATGTACCGCAAACGTCATAGAAATGCAAAGACTGATCCTCATCCTTTAAAAAAAATAAATTCTAGTTGAGTAGTTATTTTTGATTTGCTGATAAAATAGAAGGTTACATGAATCATAAGTGTTGCTACATCGATTTAAGTATTTTACCTCTCAAAACTTTAACCCTCTCTATTATCTATTTTTGTTTAAATGTACAAAAAATAGTAAGGGTATATTGATAGTGGAGACAAGCATGGTAAAGGAATAAACAGAGTCCCTCCTTTCAGTACAAATTATTTATGACTTTTTGTACCAAAGCTCTTCGAATACAGATATTGGCAAGCAGTTGGTATTTTGGCCCTCCAAGAGACCTTGAGGACATTAAGTTAAATTGGACAAATCTTTGTCCAGCAAATTCAACATTGTTGACACTTCGCGAACACGTGACTTTTGAAAATACATTTTATCAAGCGCATAATTATTGATCATTGATTATTTCTCTCATCTGTAAGTCTATTGTGATCAAATGATCATGAAAGTTCTAAACAACCTGACGCATATCAATCCTTTAAGGCAATTAATGAGTGATGAGCTCTATGCGATATTTGATATAGTGGTTGTGCAGTGTCTCCTCACAGCTATTTCATCATTTGGTATCATAAGCAACCTACTAAACATTATAGTCTACATCAAGATGGGGATTTCCGATACCAGCAATCTGAACTTCCTAGTTCTCTCCTTGTCCGACCTAGTCACAGTCTTGTATATGCTTATCACAGCCGCTGGTCACATCCCACAGCTGGCAAGCCTTGACCTCCCAGTGTCTCCCGACAGTTTACAGAATATTCTTGTTCCCGTGGTCTACCCAGCTATGGCCTATAGCTCATGGGTAACGGCGCTGATTTCGACAGAGCGCTGCATCTGTATCGCTTATCCACTTAAGGTTGGTGTGGTTTCTATAGAACTACCCTTTGTTTCACTCGGCATTTACAAAGAAAACAACTTAATGAGCATGGAGTTATAGTGAAGTAGTAGTAGTAGTAGTAGTAGTAGTAGTAGTAGTAGTAGTAGTAGTAGTAGTAGTAGTAGTAGTAGTAGTAGTAGTAGTAGTAGTAGTAGTAGTAATTGCTGCTGTGGTTGTTGTTGTTGTTGTAGTCTTAATGTAATAGAAGTAGTCGTAGTAGTAGAAATAGTAGTAGTTGTTGTTGGAAGAGTATTTAGCAGCAGCATTAGTAAGTGAAGGAAGGGAGAAAAAAGGATATGAGAACGACGACATCAAAGAACATGAAAACAGTGTAATGGATAAGTCTAAGGAAAATATGAAGATTATATTATGATGCTACATTGTTTTATTTCCTTTAAAAAATTGAAAGTTACGTTTAACATTGCATGCTCACATCATAAATCAAGATTGCAGCAGATAGGACGGAAGTGATGGATATGTTAAAATATTTTACCTGTTATTGCTGAACGAATAATACAGTATCTTTTTATATTTATTTTTATCTCATTTATCTTCATTTTTAGGCTCAGGCCACTAATAATAACTTCATTAAAGTCTTGATCTAGAGTTCGACTTATTTGATTGCTTTTTGCAGGATGTGGGAGAATGTTTCCAAATCCTCGACATCGATAAGATGAAGACACTTTGCCTAAAAGAATGTTTTGGCTTTTCTTTATTGTTGACTTTATTCTGAAGATGAGTTTGATTTATGATTTGGCCCACCATTTGCATCAATTCATTGTGTTTAATTTTTCCTACAAAAGAGACGATCTTTCTATAGAAATTTTGGGAGGAAGGTAAATATTTTCAATGGTGGCATTTCAGAAACAATATTTTCCAAGAATACAATTGTACGTTTATTTCGAGCACATAAAAGACTTTTGTCAAAGTGTACTCGTTGAAGCTCAACTTGACGGCTTCGGCAAAGCGCAAATTAAATTGTACTCCTGCATCGTTGTGCAAAATAACTGAACGTTACGTGATAAATTGTAATATAAAAGGACAACCCTGAACTATTTTGAAACGAAATATGATGTGGAATGCAAATTTTAAGCACGCCAAAGAGTACACTATGCACTTTTAACATTAACAGGTGAAGTCCTTGTTCACAGTGAGACGAGTTTTCATCTTGCTCACCGTTCTCTTATGTTTCGAGATGTCCAGTATGGTGCCCCACTACATCACAATGAACCTAACCTGGCAGCCATCAACAAGAAGCAACAGGTCCAGACTCACCTTCAGCTTCACTGAAAACAGCGCCAGGGTGTCCGTCAACATACTGCTAGTATTTTTTTCAATCCCTTCACTCATCTCTTTCTTGGAAATCGTGGTCTGTACCAGTTTTCTTGCGGTGAAGTTAAGTGAAAGCTTAAAGTGGCGCAAATCTACGCTCGGTCAGTCTGACAGAAAAGTTCCTTTGAAGGAAATTAAGATTGTTCGATCTGTTGTATCCATCTGTACTATTTATATCGCATGTTTTTTCCCAAATGTTATTGCAATGCCGATTTCGATGATATATCCACAATTTCACGTAATGGATCCTTACCTGGGTAATGCGGTTTTTGCAATATTTTATTTAGGTTGCGTTATGCAGGCCATTTCCTCCTCAGCTAACATTTTTGTGTACTTTAATATGAGCACAAAGTATAAAGAGACGATGCGCCATATCATTTTCGGGCAGTGTTTTCATAAATACTGATGTGGTATATTAAAAAAAGCTTATAAACATTTAATAAAATATTATTAAAGCCTGATTCAAGTTTTAAAACAGCGATGTTTTAATATGAACCTTTAGGTAATAGCATTTTATTGAAAAGCATCGAAGATTATAGTTTTTGTAAGGTATTGACTACTAGTCCAATAAAGTTTTCAACTTGGAAAGACATTTGAAAAAAGTGTTTGTATTGAAACAGGTAATACATAGCTTTGTATGTGAACACTGTGAACACTGAATAATCGACTTACTGACCTATCCTTTGAAAAATTGGAATTACCCCTGCAAGCCATAATTTTATTTTTGAAAAATGTATGAACTAGATTGGTAAATCGATATTAAAGAACATAGCGCACTATTTAATATGCGGATTTTGTATCCAAGAAATGTTGATTTAGGATCTGATTTCATCAATAACATGTAGACAGTACAGTGCACCCGGACCAGACTATATCAACACTTTTGTGCTTCTGTACTCAAACTAACCGTACTCACAGGCTGTCAATATTCTGGGAAGAGGTTTCGATAGGCTCAAACCATATACAGTGTATATCTGAATACGATTTCACAAAGAATTATGCCGCTTAAGTTAATACATGAACTCTGACTAACGATCATCATTTAAAAAACGCTTGCTTCAAGAGCAAAACCTTAAAGGACAGGTCAGTGTTTACATGTAAAGTCCCATTCACTATTGTTTTGAAAATACATTAAATTTATTGTACACCCATACTTGATCTTTATTTTTTATTTTTGTTTTGTTTTGGTTTGGTTTTGGTTGTTTTTTTTTTTGTTGTTGGTTTTTTGGGTTTTTTTGTTTTTTTGGGTTTTTGTAGTGGGGGGGGGGGTGGTGTTTTTTTTTTTTTGGTGTTTTTTTTTTTTTTTTTGATTTTTTATTTTGCTGGATCTTTGCCATGTCTACTATACAAAACTGTCTCAGCAATTATTTTGGTGACACAAATATGCACTTAGCAACTCTATAGACCGTATTGTAGTCACTCAACAACCATAAGCATTGCATTTTCTTTGGGTAGACTAGTAAATTGCCTAACATTATAATATAATTCATACTGGTCTTTAAATTGTGTTTCAACAGAAAATTTGAAGATAGAGCATTGTTTAAAAATTAATTCATTCCAAACTCATGATTCTGCAAATCTAATCATATGAGTACTATTGAGTATTTATGTTGTCAAGTCCTTTACTAAAGAAACAGAACCTATCCACGGCATTCTCGATGTGTCATTATTAAGGAGAGGCTTTTCCTTTCGAAATTTGAAAACTAAAATTTTCTCTAACTTGTGAAAGATTTGTCTGGTAAGAGTTTTTGTGAGACTTAGACATCAGAACCGAACGCCTCAAAAACAAAGAACCTAATGTCACCTATTTTCTTGGGATAACCAGATCTTAGCTGTCATAGATATAGGTAAAAATAGGGGGGGGGGCGGTAAAAGGCTGGGGAAAATAACGAGCAGGCGAGAACAAATAAATGTGATGATGTTAATACATCTTAAGGTTATAAAACTTTGGTGTAAGAGTTGGATATGCTAGACCCAAATTTAGCGAATGCAGACAATGAATAATTGTTTAATCGATCAGAGAGTTTTTCGACACAATAGTTTTCCTTTAGCAAATGAGGATGGGCCTGCTTTGTTTATGCACCCCTCAGGTATGATTTTATCTGGAACAGAAATCGCCCTCAGATGTCACATGTTACCCGTAGTTTAATAAATTGAAAGACGTAAGGACAGGTCTCAATTTTTATCCCTTTCATGGTTCACCTGCAGACCTAAGAAAATAATTTGTGAAAGTTTTTACGAGCATTATCAAGCTGATGATGTTGTGTAACTAACATGTTTTCAAAGGGTGTTACAAAGAAAGCATATTTTGGACCAACCAGAGAAGTATAAAAAAAATATGTTGGCCACTGTAAAAAATTTCCCTGAACTCGTAAAAATGCGCGCATATTGCAAACTTTGACGTAATTACTTTCGTTTGCTTAAGGATAGCTTTCTATAACACCAATAATAACATATTGTTAAAAAAAATCAGCTAAAAGAAATGTTTAAGGACCACTAGAGGTTTCCTTATTGCGTTTCTGAATCATTTTCTAACGATTAAACCATTTGTGTCTCTCAAGGCTTTATTTTAAAATTTATCTTTGCAACTTATGTTGAATAATGAGAAAATAATTGATGGCAAGGCACAAAGAAGACTATTAAGAACTAATTTTAAGACCCGTATCCACAGTGGTGAATTTTATCCGCTTCTAGGAAATATTTTCGTCATCATCAAGGTCATCGTGAACAACAAGAGCAACAGCGACGGTTATGTAATTCACGGTAAGCATAGTTTGAGTTTAAAACGTGCAGTAATGTCAGTACAAATATACAAAGGTCTGAACGTTAACCTTATCAATTTGTTGATTTAGACCGCACGAATTATATAATAATGCTCACAATACACCGACGGCTCAAGTTATGTTTATCGATTATTATCCATGGGTCCTGAAATGAAATTGTTTTTGGGAAGGCCCGTTGCTCGTAGAGAAAAAACATTCGTTGCTATAACTTAAGTAAATTCCCTTGAATTGTTGAGACTGGGTAATGTAATGCTCTGCTTTTAGGAATCTTATGTACATTTGTCTAAATTGCAGTAAGAGCAGAACCCTGCAATTTGCTTGATCTCGAAGAAGAAAAAGTCAACCTGTGTGGCTGCCTCTTTATTGAGTTTCATTAGCTACTGATTGCTTAGCTCATTGATTGCAAATGTGCGCTGCTATGTTAAAAGTGCGTTTATTGAGAGAAACTGTTGATCCGCACCAATAAAGGAATGCGTTACGGTCATCAGATAACTCTGAATCAAAGCACCATGAAGAATCAATCTAGAATTTTGTGAAGAACGAGCGTTCCCCAGCAATGTCCCACAAAAAGTATCTGAAATTCGCTTTTGAAATATTAGGAAAATTCCTTTACTAGAAAGATTTTAAAATATTTCAAACATCATCTAATTTTAAAGGTTTATGAGAGTAATCAGATAGGAAGTTATGCAAAGAAAGCTTCTTGTTTTAGTAAAGTATGTAGACCTAAAGTAAGAACTGATTTTTCTTGTTGTTTTTTAAGTATTTTTATACTTATATATATATAACTCATCATCATTATTATTATTATTATTATTATTATTATTATTATTATTATTATTATTATTATTATTATTATTATTATTATTATTATTATTATTATTATTATTATTATTATTATTATTATTTCCATGTCTAAATAGTTATTTATTAAATATGCTGTTAAATATAATGTAAACCTGATATTATTTCTCTCTCTCTCTCTCTCTCTCTCTCTCTCTCTCTCTCTCTCTCTCTCTCTCTCTCTCTCTCTCTCTCTCTCTCTCTCTCTCTCTCTCTCTCTCTTTTTCCTCTCTATCTATCTATCTATTTATCAATCTATCTTTTCTCTCCTTCTTTTCTTACGATCTCTATACATTTGCACATCTCTTTTTTCGCTAATGTCACTTTTAACTCTCATTGTCACCTCTCATTCTTTCACTCTTTGTCTGAAAGTGTCTGTGTTAGATTTTCTTTAAGTGTAAAAGGCTTAGTTTTTACTTTTTTTTTATATAAATTTTTTCAAAGCTATATTTTTTTCTCCTTTTTAAATTTCTTTTCCTTTTTTTTCCTTGTGTTTATGTGCCTATCTGCCAATCATGTTTTCATTTTCAGATAAATTTCTCTGCTTCTCTTTATTTATTTTTTTTAATTGTGTGTTTTGTTGTTTTTAAATTGTGTGTTCTTGTTGTTTTTATATTAATTTTATTCTTTCACTTATCGCGATCCCTGTACGTATATCTCGCATTCTGCCTCTTTAAGCATCATCCTTACTATCTTTATAAAATAGATCTCGTGGAAGGAGATGCGATACGACCTTACTAGCTAGATTTTGTGTCTAGTTATTACTATGCATCAGCTTTCATTAACGTGTCTATCAGCTTAGGACGCCATCTATGCCACATAGAGCAAATTTAACTATCATTGAAAAAAACACATCAATTATTCTATAGCCCATTCTCTATGAGTGAAATGTTTGATTGATTTAAAATGATCGAGGTAATACAAAAAGCACGTGACCGTAAATTAAAAGAAAAGAAGATAATGAAATTGTTTATATTTAAAGGATATTGCTTCTGCTCAGGCACGGACCCAGGACCTTCTGCGTGTTAGACAGATATGATAACGTCTACGCGATAGAAACCACAAGAGCATCAATATTCGATATCAGAATAAAACTTTCATTGGTTAATTTAGTTGAGAATTCAGTGCATTAGTCAATTAAAGTTGTTGCAATGTGATGTAATTATTTTCGATTTTTTTTTATTTCATTCTCTTTTACCTCCTTTTTCCCGTCTAGATCCTTATTTTCTCTCTTTCTAACTCATTCAATTACTTTGATTTCATACAACTCTTTCACATGTTCTCTCTCTCTCTCTCTCTCTCTCTCTCTCTCTCTCTCTCTCTCTCTCTCTCTCTCTCTCTCTCTCTCTCTCTCTCTCTCTCTCTCTCTCTCTCTCTTTCTCTCTACATGAATCTTGAGCTTTTTCTCTTAACCTTTTAACAACCTATATCACAACCTCACTCGCTCTCTTTTTTTTTCTCCCTAATAATAATTCTTGCTTTAACCTTGCCTCTTCCGCCTCCTTACAGCCACCATAATGATTATTACCCTCTCTATTGCTATCTATGTCTCTCTTATATCCCCATCTTTTTACTCTCTTGTTGCCTTCTCGCTTTCTTGCTAATTTTTCCTCTCTTCCTCTGCCTCTGTCCCTGGCTGTCCGCGTGTCTGTCGATTTGTCTGTCTTTCTGTCTGTCTGTCTGTCTGTCTGTCTGTCTCTATTTCTCTCTCTCCCTCTCTCTCTCTCTCTCTCTCTCTCTCTCTCTCTCTCTCTCTCTCTCTCTCTCTCTCTCTTTATCTCTCTCTGCCTGTCTTTCTCTCTCTATCTTTTTTGTGGCTATTTGTGATTTCCTCTTTCTTCAGTTTTTTTTATTCGCCATTTTCATTCACCAGCTATCCCTCCCTCTGCTCAGAGGAATCCAAATTTTAATCTAATATATTGCGAGGGTGTTTCTCTCCCAGCATTTAGTTCCATATAAATTTTTCCCTATCATGTTTTCAATTTGTATGTTTGAGGAAAAAAACCAATGAGCCTAAACAATACTTTTTGTATTGCATTTGCATTGACACAACATAAAAGTATTTGAATATTTTGTGGTTTTAGATCTTTTCAAAGGGATTAATATGTTAATTTTTCTTGAGGCGGCTACAAAGAGTGATCTACCACTCAATTATAAGTATTAAATGGTCAAGATGTTTATTCCTGTTGATGCATTAAAACTGTGACGGCCATATTGTAATCTGAACAAAATTGGATTAATTCCTTACTTACTTAAATATCAAGAAGCCAAAAAATAAGTGCATCCAACTGCAAGGAAGAAACGATCAAAAAAGGGTCGATTAAACCAGATAGGCCTAGTACCTGGAAGAAAGTACGGAAAATTATTGTGTCCGCTGGGTCTCGAACCTTGAACCTTCCGCGTGTTAAGCGGATCTGCTGACCACTACACTACGGAAACCATACTATATGCCGTAATCGAATCTTAAACTCGTATTTATAACCAAGAAAATAGACATTATCTGGGGTCCGGCTATTGAGGTCTCCAAAACCCCTCTGTAGAACATAATTAGAGATACAAAAGGCGAAGAAGAGACTTGTAGGCTTAAAGAAAAGGTGCTGCTGTGGATTTACCTTTTTGTCCACCATTCTCCTTTCCAGCTACCGCAGATGCTCAACTACAAGAGCAGGTTACCGTCTCGACCAGATGGCCAGTGCTAAGGGAGGGCAAAAGAATCCTGAACACAGCATTACCCTGAGTTGCTGGAATGACTGAATTTGAGGGAACTATAAATCAAAGTGCCGAAAGTGGAGTCTGAGGCTTTTGCATAGGTCTGAATGAATGATCATGATCCAATTCATTTTGGATTTGAAGTGCTTATTTCTCTGTCTTTATCTTTCCTTTTTCAAATCTTGCGCCTCTCTTTGTCTCTGTCTTTCTCTTTCTTTCTTTCTCTCTTTTTCTCTCGCTTTCCCATCTATCTCCCTATATCTGTCTATCTATCTATCTCTTGCTTTCTCTGTATTTCGATCTGTCTATCAGTGTATTTAATAACGACCTATCTTACTTTCTTCTCTTATCTTTTAGTTCTCTCTCTACCTCTCTCTCTCCATCTATCTATCTCTTTATCTCTCCATGTCTCTCCCGTCACTCTTGAGTCGATATCTTCTTAATATTCGCAGTTCTCTATGTAAATTTTTCCAACCTCGCTTTTTTATCGTTAATCATTCTCCTCTCTCTCTCTCTCTCTCTCTCTCTCTCTCTCTCTCTCTCTCTCTCTCTCTCTCTCTCTCTCTCTCTCTCTCTCTCTCTCTCTCTCTCTCTCTCTCGCTCTCTCTTTCTCTCCTCCTCTCTCTAGCTATCTGTCTTTCTTTCTATCTATCTACCTATATATTTTCTATCTATATCTATCTATCTATTTATCTATCTATCTATCTATCTATATGTATATATATAACTTTCTCTCTCTCATATTCTATTTTTGTTTCTGTCTTTTTCTTACCCCTATCTGTGATATCCTCTTTCTCCCTCACGTATATAACCCTCACCTCTCCAGAACTATCCTGTTTTAATAATATACAACAAGAGTATGCTTCTCTCTCTCACCATAAAATTTCATTTATGTTTTTTCATCATCGTGTTTAAATTTTTAGGTTCAAGGAATCAGCAATCAGCTTAGACAAGATTTTTTTTTGTATTGCATTTGCATGGACTAAACTGCATATTATTTAAATATTTTGAGTTATTAGCTCTCTTCAAAGTCATTACTATATTTATTTTTTGTGAGGCGGCACAGTAATAAATAAATGATCAAGAAGTTTATGTCTCTTGGTACATTAAAATTCTCACTGCAATTTTGATATCAGTAATTCCTTTCGTACTTAAATAACAAGGCGCATTAACAAAAATTAATGAATCTATCTGTAATGCACAAAAGTTCAACGAGAGACACCAAAACCAGTTAGTTCCTGGTCGAAAGTACGGGAAAAAATTTATGTTTCCGCTGGGGCTCGAACCCAGGACCTTCCGCGTGTTAGGCGGATGTGATAACCACTACACTACGGAAACTACTTGTCTAATTATCGCTTTGAAGAAATTGAATTTTGCAGCATCGATTCTCCGGGACTCGGCAGTCTTCTATATCCCTTCGTATAACATCGTTTGTACTGAGATTTAAAGACCAGACGCTGTAGGCGATCCAGAGAAGGTGATGCTCTGGATCTAGATTGTAACAGAATGGCGTCGTTTCGGTCGATGGATGACCAGAGAATATAAAGTTATGACTTCAGGCCCTACTGGTCCGCCCATCTCCTCTCCAGCTGCTCGTAATGCTCTTCTGCCATAGCAGCTGTTATCTACCGTCTCGACCCCACACGAGAATGGCGAGTGATAAATGAAGGGAGAAATAGCCTCTATATAAGAGTTCCATGAGTTGCCGGAGTAGTTAAATTCGTGGACACTGCAACTTAACGTGATCGTTAATATTGCTGATCTGGGTTTCATAAAACCTTGAAACTTAAGAGTTAATTAAAATTGCGACAGATATTCTTTAATCTTATTTTAAGGAATATAACTATGAGTGCTTTTGGGCTAATGATCGGGTAGTTTGGGTTTTTTCCCCCCTCATCTCTACAGTCCACTTCTCCATTTTTTTAATTTCTTTTTAATCTATATGTCTCTCTTTTTTCTCTCTCTCCCTCTCTATTTCTCTCTCTCTCTCTCTCTCTCTCTCTCTCTCTCTCTCTCTCTCTCTCTCTCTCTCTCTCTCTCTCTCTCTCTCTCTCTCTCTCTCTCTCTCTCTCTCTCTCTTCCTATATCTATATCTTCTCTTTTTTTCCCTCAGTCCTGTTATGTCTTTTGACCCTTGTGTCTTTGGCATCCTATTTGACTAAATCTATCTTTTTCTTTCTCTGTCTTTCTCTCTCTCTCTCTCTCTCTCTCTCTCTCTCTCTCTCTCTCTCTCTCTCTCTCTCTTTCTCTTTCTTTCCCTCTCTCATTCTCTCTCTCTGTTTCGAAACTTTGTACACTGTGGCTGCACAACTTTGTTGCAAGAGAAATAATTTAATTTAGGAACAATCAGTTTATCAAATCTTAGGCTTCATGGGAGATATGTAAACATGGAAACAGATATATTTGTGGATATAAGTAATAATAAATGGTTTTAAAAATCTTTTCTTTGAAGTATAAAACTCGAGTGTGATGCGGAAACTAATTACATAGCCCGCATTGAAAAGAGATAATACGAGTTGTATCATGGCTTTGGTTTGTAAGAATAAAACCATATATGGAATTTTTCTTCGTTAAAAAATCCAAATATTTATTACATATGCTTACTGGTTCAGGATGCTTCTATTTCTCTGTGACATAACATTTTGCTTTTAGAATCATCCACTTATGTCTTCTGGAGAATGCTTTATCATATTCACAACTTCTATGTCTATCCTGCTCTTCTTTTACAAAAATTTCCAAGGAAACTTATACGAAATGGGACGATAAAGATTATCCTAACTTTTCTTATCTTGTAGTTTGACTATATGAAGAGATAATAAAAAACACAATTACCTGATATGGCCGTTTGTTAAAATCGATATTAGCAATTAGACGACAGAATGGACGATATTGAAAACAATACTTTATGAAAGCCACGTACAGATTTATTATTGTAATAGAACTGGAATTTCAAAAGTTAAGCTTCTTCTAAACAACGTAGAAGGAGATCGAGTAGTAAGCATATAGTGCCATTCAGTTTATCTAGTACAAAATCATCAAATGCGCTTTTGAGATGGCAAATACATGAAACTGAAAGAATATAGATTCTGGTACTATGAATAGTACTATTTTGTGGTCACAAGTAGCACTGCTTTAGTATTACGAAATGAGAGTGGGGAATCCCTTAAGTAGCCTCTACACGTACATAAGTGGACTCGAGAAACCACTACCTACCTCTCGACCGCTTCAGTGGGTTTTATGTATGTGAGTCAGTGTTTCATGACTACGTGGGAAAAGTGTTTTCTCCACAGAGAAATGTTTCACGGATCAGCCTTGAGCTAAAAACTAATCATTTGCGAATATAATGCATTCTTCGTTACCTCATTTCCTTCTGTTTAGTAAAATAACGAGCGCCGTGTTCGAAGATAAGCATAGATAAAATGAAAGGGTTTGTCATTAGGTCAAGATCGAAGTTTTAAGGAGTGGCGTCCGGCCACTGAAATCATCTCTACAAGAATTAATAAATATTAAATCTGCAAGGCTAGCTCAAAGAGGTTTGTTACGGAAAAGGCATTCTTCCAAATTAACCTAGTCTGGGTATGAAAATGTTCATGGTCGCTTTAAGTGGAAAGTATTATTATCTTTAAGCGTTTTGTTTTAGTAGAGTTGAGGATTCTGTCTCTGTTCAGGAAAGTCAGCTATGGGAGAAGAGTGTTTGTAATATATGAATAGACTATTATAAGAGTATAAAGAACAAAATGGGTGATCATGTGAATTTTGTGTATTCTTCATATTCAATCCAAATTCTTTATATGATTAATTGTACGTTTGTCCGTCTCTTCAATGCATCATTTATAAACTCTCTCTCTCTCTCTCTCTCTCTCTCTCTCTCTCTCTCTCTCTCTCTCTCTCTCTCTCTCTCTCTCTCTCTCTCTCTCTCTCTCTCTCTCTCTCTCTCTCTCTCTCCCTCTCTCTCTCTTCATTAATCAAAAAGTCTATAAAAACAGAGACAACAGTTATCGCTGGTTGTGTTCATACTCGTCAAATCCTCAAATGTTATAAAAACGTGAATCACATCCAATGCAGACATCTGTTATCCGTGATAGGACAACCAATTTAATTAGAGGATTACTTTACTAACAAAAGGAGTCCTCAAGACAATTCCTCTAAAAAACCAGAAAAGGTGTTATTGCTAATAAACTGAATAATCTTCGGTGAAGTGCACTCAGCATGACGTAATGAAGGATTATGCAATGAAGAAATCTCATGCAAAGATGACCAACCGAAGGAGACAATAAATTTCAATACCTTATAAGTTGTTCCACTTTACACATTGCCATGACATCACCGAAAAATTGGGTGAGCAAATTCTTAAGTAATCACTGTAACACATGGACTGAAGTGTGGGTGGACAAAGTCATTCACAATCTCACTCACTTACTCTCTCTCTCTCTCTCTCTCTCTCTCTCTCTCTCTCTCTCTCTCTCTCTCTCTCTCTCTCTCTCTCTCTCTCTCTCTCTCTCTCTCTCTCTCTCTCCTCGTAATGACCTCATTTTTTCACAGATACCTTCAAAAGCGCGACCGTTCTCGAATTTTGACCATTGGAGACAAGGAAGATCCACATGCTAACCGAGTAAGGGACATAAGTATTAGAAACAGTAAAAAGCAAAAAGAACATTAATATTTTTAGTTGGTCTAGTTCTTGGAAGAAAGTAACACTAGCACAGGAGAAGCCAGCAAACATAGACCGATCTCAATTACAAGTTGTTTTTTTTTCTTTTCGAGAAAACGGTTACGAGAATTACAGATCAGTGTGCCCCAACACTAAAACCGCTGATCTATAAATCTAATATTTTTTAACCGAATCTCTAAGCGGGATCCAAAGGAATGGAAGCTCTCGTGACTTTCTTGACCATAGCCTGTCTTGCAGCACTCTCTGTGTCGGTAACAGATGCATGGCTATTCTGGAGAACTAATTATCCTTCAGCCAAGGCGAACGGAAAAGGTAAGTTAAAATTTTACAAATATATTTATTGAACAAAATAAAATTCACAAGCGATTGTTTTAAATTCTTAAGAATTTTTTTTTTATTTTTACTTATCAATGACTATTGCTTTGTATCCATTTTCTTGCTTAAAAGAAGTGAAAGAGCACTGTTTAGGTTAACGTCAAACATTTCGGGCTGTGTGGCATCCAATTGTTTGCCTTAAACTGTTTTCTGTGCACAGACATATCTAGTGTTGTTAATAGAGTTTTCAATTTTAATAGATCGATGTGACGGGAAGTGAAAGCTCTAAGTCCCACTATAGATTCTGATTAATAAACATTAAGGAGCTGATTTATAATGTGAAATCATTATGAATATTTTGAGTCCATTTAGAATTTTTCATTTGAACCTGAAATAATTTGAATAGGCCTAAGCCCTTTCTAGATTACAGGACGTTGTTTTTGTGCTGTTTGTTTAACCCTGAAGGTATTACAGACTGGTACATGGTGAAATTCAAACATTTTTTAAATAGGAGCATCTAGAATTTAGGTCTGATTTGTTTCTCAACTTAGTAGGTATAAAAGTTAACCTAGAAAGTTTGGTGGTTGCAGCTGTGGATCCCACCTGTATTGCTCTGGCCAAGGAAGGTTCATGCGACTTTTATCCGTGCTTCGAGGATCGCCTGCGCTGTGGACGCAAGTGGTACAACGTAAGATATGGCGAGCCGTACTGCAGGGACTTCAGGGCGTTTCGGGAAAGGTTCTCGCTAGCGGTATGTCCCCACTCTGATGAGAGAGAGAGAGAGAGAGAGAGAGAGAGAGAGAGAGAGAGAGAGAGAGAGAGAGAGAGAGAGAGAGAGAGAGAGAGAGAGAGAGAGAGAGAGAGAGAGAGAGAGAGAGAGAGAGAGACTGATTTTCAATAAGATTGTTTTGCAAATTACGTTTGAAGACAATTTTATAAACAAACGTCGTAGCTTACTTTGCTTCAGATCCTCGTCGTGCGTAAGATAATTATTCGGAAAAAGAAGATGGTGTCTGTGTGTGAGCAAGAAAAGGGAAGAGGTTGGGAGGAAGGTTAATCAACATAGAAAACCTGCTGCTCTTATCAGTTTTATAGTCGCCACGCTTTAGAGGACAAACAGGAAGAATGGGTGGAAGGCAAAAGATGCAAAAAGATAGAGGAGCCTTGTGAATGTAAGCTTTTAAGAAAAAGGTTAACATTTAATGAAATATAAAGCATTTTAGTAAGAACACTAAAAGACCGCCAAGAAAAAGCATATTTTATGAAATATTCTTATCCTTATCCAGGGTCAAAAGTTCATTAACGCCTCGCAGTCGTGTATCGCTAACGAGCTTGCTTCCTGGTATGAACGGGACAGGATCAACTGCCACAGCTATACTCACTTCGCCTTCAAGGCCTTGTCCCGCTGTTACATGCGCAGTGGGTTCTGTGAAGCCATTCGCTCCGACGCAATCCATTTTGCCACAATATATAGACCCAAGCACTTGTTCAGCCTCGGAGCTCTCAAGTAAGTGCTTTTTTACTTTTTGTATATAATGAAAAGAAATTGCTAGTAAATTAATAGTATTGTTTTATTGCACCTGAGTTTTTGAAATTCCTTATATCTGCTTCAAAATTAATAATGATGCTATTGATACAAGACTGTGAATATCACCAGCCGATTTTTACCTCTTAACTTTTATTCCCTTACAGCCCTCATTTTAAAATACTTTCTTTAACTTAATCTTGATATTATGCTGAAATCAGTACTTAGATAATCGTATTCATTGATATTTAATAATTTACATCTGTATCACCCCACCAGCATTCTGATAAATCAATAAATTTAACACCTATAATGAAATAAACAAACGTTGGCTTCTCTGATAACTGAGAATTTGTTTTATTTTTAGTTTGTTCCCTATTGTTTTGTGTAATTTTTGTCTTACTTTTCTCTTAACTCCTTAATGTCTCACTATCGCTGTTATGATACAATGTTTTATCTTTCCAGGATCTGGAGAGAGATTTTGCGATTGACCTACTTCTGCGAGCCTGAAGCTGTTAAATATGTCGTGAACTCCCTCTGGCAATCGATCAAAGAATAAATCAGTACGCTCAGAAATATGCTGTGATTTCCCTGCCGCAGTAACGGAGTTTGCCATCAATCTGCGCGATGAATTTTAATTGATATTTAATGGTGTCTGAAGGACAAAAACGAACAAGATTGTCTTTAAATTGTGGAGATTGCTTGAGCCTACATGTTTTTTTCAAGATAACGAACTCAATATAGATATTTTCTTCGTGAGACGGTTAAAAGGTTCAAAATGTATTAGCTAATGATATTTATATGACAATTAATAATTATAACAATTATATGCGCTTCATATTTTTCATTTTAAAATATCGCCTAGATGATCTTGTTAGTGACAAAGTTATAAGTTTGAGTATCTGGATATCTGCTGAGATGGATGTTGAAACAGATTATACTTTAGAGTAATTTGAACACCACATGGGTGTTTTTAATTGAAGGTCTAAGTGTACGTGTAAAAGGCATTCTGAATGCAATTTTTATTTGTAATGGAGATCGTATTTCCAAGCTGTGGTATGTAAAATTTCAATCATAGTTGACAATCGAATTTTTATTGAAATGTGTTGTTTGTTGCATTGATTTAAGTCAAATATGTGGTGTAATGTTTATTGCTCATGAAAAACGCGTGTGTGTTGTGGTTTCCAAAAAGTGCTACATTTGTCAAATATGGAGTCCGCATCATTTACCACATATACATCATAATTATGTTACTCCAATAAATGTCAAAGACTTATTCAAACTTAAGAATGCGAATTTTGTGAATTTGCCTGTTCCTGATCCAGATTCCAATAAATCGATTTCTCGGTCTGATATGTATATAGATAGAGAAGATCTTACCTTAAATTCTCTGCATACTACACTTGTGTTTCAAGCGGAGGACAAAGGTGTCGCCTGTCCTCCGCTCTCTTCGGGTATGACTGAGGTGTGTTCGGCTGCCGTTCTGACCTTGTGTTGTTTTTTTTTCGTTTCCGAGCCACTGGTAGTCTTGTAGTAAAATATTTCTTTCTGTGGGGGCACGATGAAAATATAATAAATATATTGATAGATAATAGACAAACAAAATCTGATAGTTAGATTACTTGGAAGTTTGACAGAGACATTCCCAAATGACACTCTGTCTCTCTCTCTCTGTCTCTCTCTCTCTCTCTCTCTCTCTCTCTCTCTCTCTCTCTCTCTCTCTCTCTCTCTCTCTCTCTCTCTCTTATTTATTTTCGCTTTTATCTCATCTTTAATTTCTTCATGTCTCCGGTTGTTTCTCGTTTTATTTCTCTCTCTGTCTGTTTCTCTTTCTCTCTCTGTGCTTTCGTTTTTTTTTACTTTTGCATCTCGTTCTTCTTGCTCCTGGCGATTTAATCTATTAAAGAATATCATGTGACATTTACTCATGATATTAATTCAAATTCATATCTACTGGTTTTTGCCATTAAACAAGATGATAGTTATAATATTAATAATAATAATAATAATAATAATAATAATAATAATAATAATAATAATATAATAATAATAATAATAATAATAATAATAATAATAATAATAATAGTAATAATAATAATAATAATAATAATAATAATAATAATAATAATAATAATAATAATAATAATAATAATAATAATAATAATGATAATAATAATAATAATAATAATAATAATAATAATAATAATAATAATAATAATAATAATAATAATAATAATAATAATAATAATAATAATAATAATAGTAGTAGTAGTAGTAGTAGTAGTAATAATAATAATAATAATAATAATAATAATAATAATAATAATAATAATAATAATAATAATAATAATAATAATAATAATAATAATAATAATAATAATAATAATAATAATAATAATAATAATAATAATAATAATAATAATAATAATAATAATAATAATAATAATAATAATAATAATAATAATAATAATAATAATAATAATAATAATAATAATAATAATATTGGCCTCTAATGACAAATAAATAATTCATCTAGACTTTTCACGAAATTGGGAAAGTCGTCAAATATGCCAAACATCATTTACATTTGAGGAGGAAAAAAATGCATCCATTGGTATGTCATTGAGATAAATATATCTAGTGATATTGTGGCATGAACAGCCTGTATGTGTGTGTATATGTGACAACACCAAAGCTTTGTTTCGCAGTATTGAGAAGTCTAGGCACATGTTCTCCAGATCGAGTTTTAATGGAAATGAAATGATATGCCCTAGCATCGGAATAAATTGACAGTTTGCACTTGCTCTGAGAAAAATATTATTCTTTTATTGATCACGGCCTTTTTTGCCAAGGGAAGATAAACAAGAGGAAATGACGGCCATCTGTATTGAAAATAGAGAAGAAAATAATGAGTCTTTGGATCATTATGAGTTGGGAGGATAAAAATTCACCAAATAGAATCGGTTATCGAAGAGCTTCGGGTGGATCAAATCATTGAAAGGGAAAAATTGAGGAGGGAAAAGTGCGAATGGAAAGAGAGAGATTAGAAGAAGGAAAAATGAGGGAGGAGGATGGAAGAGGTTATTTGAAAAACGTCAAGAAAGAGAAGTAAGTCGAAGAGAGTGGTGAGAACGAGAGCGAATCGGAAGAGAGAGAGAGAGAGAGAGAGAGAGAGAGAGAGAGAGAGAGAGAGAGGGGGAGTCTTGAGCGAAGAAAAGAGACAAACAGACCGACAGACTGATAGGACCTGGTAGGGTTGGAGTTGGAATTCAAGAGTTCAAAAAAGAGTAAAGAAATTTAGAAAAATTCTAATGGTATATAGATAATAAATATCTTGAAATTTCTAAAGGTATATACATAAAAAATATTTTGATAGAAAAGCTTTTACAGCTAGTTCAGGGAGAGGTAGAAAGGGGGGGCTGTTTATTTTAGAACGTGTTAATTCTAAAATAAAATTGTTATTATATTATTTTAAATAATGAAAAAGCTTTACCTAAAATAGGGACGTTTTAAGTGTCGTACAATATTAGCCGTCTGTTGTGGAAATGAACAGTAAATCCGTGCACTTTCGTTTTGCAAAAGAAAAAAAGATGAATTTTTGCATTAGGAAGCACTTCCATAGATCTTTATGGCTTTTCTTCAAAGATTTCTTTTTCTTAACAACTGAATAAAAGCCTTTTGTGCAACAATGTTGACAGTAAACACATCAGCGGTTGGCATCTGAGAAGTGATTATTATCGGGGTGATATTTGATATTGTGTCCTCAAACATTATATCTGTACTGGAAAAAAAAAAAGGAAGTCGCTCTACAGTTAAGACACATTTTCTTTGAAAAAATCTACAGGAGGTGAAATTGATCCAATACAAGGACCTTATCCGGAACTTTTCTTTTTTTCTTTTCTTTTCACGCGTGTTTCTGAACTGTTGCTTCTTTTTCAGTCTCTAAGAGAGGCCAAGGAATAGTTTCGAAGTTGTGAGATGTGATGATGTAGTGGAGCCACAACTTCGATGGTTTTATCGGTTAATTTTATCATATTTTTTTGAGTGCTTAAGAAGTTCGTAAATTTACTATTTACGAAATACCTCCTCAGAAGACATCCAGTTTGCAGTTTGAGTAAAAGGTTAGTTCTGTATCATTTGCTACAGGTTTCTTTATTAAATATGTAATTAGATAGCTCATAAGTTTATAGAATCCTCAAAGAAGGAGAAGAGGAGGAGGAGGTAGTGTAGTACAGAACGGAGAAGGAAGGGAATAAAAAAGGACAAGAGAGATCTATGCTGTAGATGAGTGAATGAAAGCTAGATTTCTTCTCAGATTTCATTAATGGATTCTGCCGTTCGATTGATTTCAGACCTATTCGTTTGTCAATATCTCCGGCTAAAGATGACATCACCCTGGCATAGCTGGCAATAAGAACAATTAGCTAATTTTGTAAAATCCCTCGTAATCTATGATTCTTTTCTTTCTAACTCCACCTCAACCCCCCTTTCCCAATCCCCAACGCTCACTGATTAAAGTGTGGGGCAGATAGCTCAGTCGGAACAGCGGCGGGCTGATTGTACAGGGATCTGGGGCTCGAATCTTGTGTTAGGCCATCTGATGGTGGAGTCGAATGTCACCTTATTAGCTAAATCCTAAAGCTTGACGGCAGCTCATAATGTCATTGCACTCTGGGGCTGAAAAAAGCAGTTGCGACTCGAAAAGGTTAATCGCATGGATCAGAAATAAATGAACCAATTATGGGGTTCTCTTTAAATGCACCAATGCAGTAATTCGTTTCTACTACTTCTAATTTTACTCTATAATTATATGCAATTTTCATAAATCTAAATGTATATGTGTTCATTATTTTTGTTAAAGAACCGTAATACAGGACTCCAAAATAAGGAATTAAAAAGTTGTTCAAGAAGACCCATTTAAAGTCTTTAAAATCAATGTATAATTATCATCTAAAATAAATGTTTTAACCTATCGAAAGTAACATATCAATTTAACATGGAGAATGTCTCATGATGCAAGGAGTTTTCAGCGGCTGAAGCATTCGGTAAATTTTTTCTAGGATTATCTAGCATTGTTATTTTTATTTTTGTTTCAAAGGTGATTCTGGTGTGTGCTTTTTTTTTTTTTTTTTTTCGTTTCTTTTGGTTTCGATTGTTTTGGGTTTTTTTCCCCGAGCCACGCTATGAACATAATGTACACGGAAGGTGGCTTGATAGTTCAAAATAAGTGTACCGGTGAGATGGAGAAGAGGTTGAGAGTAATCGATGCAGAAGTTTTGTTTAGGTTTTATTGTTACTCGACTTTGATTATTTTAATTTTCATTATGATAAAGTTGTTGTTTGTTCATGTTTTGTTTCTTTGTTTCTTTGTTTCTTTTATTCGACTTTGAACTATTTATTTTTTATTATGATGTTGTTGTTGTGTCGTTTATGTTTGTTTTTTTTTGTTTGTTTGATCGCTTGCCTGTCTTACTTAATTTTGAATTATTTATTTTAATCTGTTGAATCTTTTTTTGTGTATGATCATGTTTGTTTGTTCGTTTGTTTGTTTTTTTGCTTCTTTTTTGTCTGATTGATTGTTTGTTGTTGTTTTTTTTTTCTTGTTGTTCATTTTCTTGTTTTATTTTGTTTTGATTTTTTAGGAGGGGGAAGACGGTTCCTTTGTATTTTGATTTTAGTTTTTGTTCTTGTTGTTGTCACTGTACTGTTGCTGTTGTTGTTGTTTATTATTATTATTATTATTATTATTATTATTATTATTATTATTATTATTATTATTATTATTATTATTATTATTATTATTATTATTATTATTATTATAATGATTATGATGATTATTATTATTATTATTATTATTATTATTATTATTATTATTATTATTATTATTATTATTGCTGTTGTTATTGTTGCTGCAGCTGTAATGAGAGGGTTGCGCTTTGTTATTTATATATATATATATATATATATATTTTTTTTTTGTTTCTTTTTGGAAAGTCGATAAAATTATGTTCAATTTTTTTAGAAGGGCTTTGGTGTGTAATAATAGAATACAGTAATTGTAAATAATTGTTGTTAAAATGAAAAGTGTAAAAAAATCTGTTTTTCTTTTACAAAATGCTCTTGGGAAAAGAACAAAATACATCATCACTGATTTCTTTTTTTTTTTTAATCTGACAAAGTAGTTAACTCTTTTTCTTTTGTAACAATTAGGAAACAAAGTTCTCATTCGATAAAATGAAAAATTATTTATCTTTCTTTGGCCAGAATGTTTTTTAATTCTCCAACTATTTTAAAAGTTTTTAATCTATCGAATAACCTTTTGATATCTGAAGCCTATTTTTTTTCTTTCCTTGTCTCCCTCTCCCTAAGAGTGTTATGAGGCGACAATAGTGTTGTTGAAGACTCGATAATGTTCTAACTGCTTGCCCCTCTCTGTATGAATAGTTAAGGCATTTTTCTTTTAAGTATTTAATATACAAAATCAAATAACCAATTAGCAGTCGGTTTTCTTATCCGATTCTCCTTCGAATAAGACTCGCAATGCAATGTCTGCTTCGTATTTTGATGTGCACTTTAACGGGGTATAAAAATTCCATTTTGGCGGTTCTTAAGATATTAAGTAGCACGATAAAAAAATGGAGTTAAGACACTCTCGTTTAATTGGGCCTTTTTTAAGCTTCCCGTCTTTCAAGCAATAATCAGAGAATTGATCAATGCGTCTGTGGGATTTACCGTTAAGAACCGCCATGTTAACGAGGTAAAAAGGATGTGGTCGTTGAAGATTTTAGCAGGATCAAAAGGGAACTAATTCAGAAAACTAGCAACCGTTTTTTCGTTATCTGCCCTTGCGTTTGTCTATCAGTAGCGTGAACTGGGATTCCCGCTGATCACTTCCTCCCTCGTCTCGCCAATATCGAGAGGTGGTAACAGTTTTAGCGACTGGTGAGTATCAGATCTTTATTTATAACCAGATCTGCTTTGTGCAGAGAGAGTGTTAGTCTGACGCTTGATCTAGGTATGGATTCGGTACACACTAGAATTTCGTAATGCAGTTCCTCAGATTTTAGTTACGTAGTTATTTGGGAGATGGAAGTTTGTAGGAACTGATCGGCTTTCAATCGGTGTGTTTCGTTTTAAAGTTTGAGCAATTTTAACGCAAAGCTGTGTTTTTAGTTAAATTAAAAATGACAAAGTTAAACGTTTGTATGACCATTTACTTCTTATTGATGTTTTGGTGATATTTTTAAACATGAACTTTTTAAGTATTGCGTTTCCGGATAAGGGGCAAAAGTTAGATAATTATGCACATCGTATCCATTAATATAATAGAGGCATCTCATCTAAACGACGCAAAATGTTATCTTTTTTGAGTAACTGGAAGAAAAAAATGTTCAACATATGATTTTCTTCAATCTGATGTGTTTCCGCTGCGATAAATCCGGCTTTATTTTTTAGTGACAGAGAAATCAGTTATACTGAGAGATCAAGTTCTGTTGGAATTTCTTAATTGCCCGTTTACGTTACGAAAACAAAATACAAAATATGTGACCTTTTCACTTTTGGTTCACTCATGTTGTAGGAGAGTTTGTTTCATTATCATCCTTTTTTGTGCAACAACGCGTTTGTTCCGCTGTTGCTTGATATAGCCCGTTCATTACAAGTTGATCTCAGGTCTTCTGCATTTAAAACAAGGCTCCGACGAGCAGGGACAAACTGAAAGATGAGACTGCTCACCGACTATGATAGAGTGGAATCCGCGAAAAATGATTCCTGTTAATGTCAGGGCGGATATTTTAACCCCAGAGCCATCTGCTAAACCGATCCGATTAGTTCTGTTGTAATTGCCAATGTGGAATGCTATTTAACGAGTCAAAATTATAAGCTCATCAAAAAGGAATAGTGACAGTTTTTAAATACTTTTGATAGTAAAATCTCCACTATAAGATCTACAAGAGGCTTACTCTCTCAATTCAGGTCGCACCGTTAGAGGCCGAAGAATTTTACATTCGCAACCCAGTTGGGTGATAATTGATAACCTTATAAAAGTGTACATGCTTGAGTATTCAAATTTTGCAGAGCGTTAGATCCTTGCACGATTTAAAATGGATCCCTTTTTTTTCAAAAATGGTCCAAGTAACGTTCTTTCTCAACCGAGGTAATTTCACACTCTTATTCGATAAACATCAGTTTTTGTTGCTTTGTATTTGTTTTGTTTTTTTCGGTTTCATGTCAGGTTTAGAATATCTAAGTTGGTATTCATTTGGCAAAAAACGGCTCAAGTTTTTGTTGTTGATGTTATTTTGTTTCATTTTGTTTTTGTGGTTTTTTTTGGTTTGTTTGTATTTGTTTGTTTTTGTTTTGTTGTTCATCATTTTGTGAACACAGAAATCTAGAATCAAGATTGAATCTATTGCCATCATATCCTAATATGATTTGAAAACTAACAAATCTTAAAACCTAAAATTTTGCTCATCATTGCGATCTTAATTGTCCAAATGAATTATATACTATCATATTTAAGAGTATGGTATAGGTTATTTTTACGTTTATTTTATGGTTGAACTTCTGAACACAAAACAAAGATCGATGTCAATATTGAATTAAAAATTTTATAGAAAAAAAGTGACATGTTTAAATTCCATACTTCTCTTTCCGAAATGTTTTACTCATGTCTTTTTTACACAAAAATGGGTCTGAAATGATCATTCAAACGAAGGTAGCGGTTCCTAGGTTGAAGCTATTGTTGGGGATGCAAGTGTGAAAGATGAAGAGGATAAAAAAGAGATAATTAGCTAATTTTGTAAAATCATAACCAATTTGTATGTCCTTTCAAAGACCATTATCTTTTAGTATAAACGACATGAATTCCTACATGGCAGTGCATCTCTCGGCACATTTTGCAGAAAATTATAGCCTTCAAAGTTGAGTTAAAAAGGATATTTAAACGCTTTGAGAAAGTACAGAATTAGCATTTGCAGTGTTATGTATCTATTTTGAACAATTTTAATCCCATTAGAAATACGCTGAAACCACATTTGCATTGTCTGAATCAGTGTAAAGAGCTTTACATTCCTGATCATTTTTTATTGCGTGATGGTGACAGACATCGACAAACACTAAGTTACTATCTAGCTATTCACATGCCGATTAGAAGAAATTTAACCTGCCTTAAAACGCAGCAAAGAGAGCTTGCTTCACTTTCCTTCATCAATTGCACCTCTGAGTAATGAAAGGTTCATGATTAAATCAAATAAAGGTTTGGTCTAAATCTATATCTAGGAGATCATTACAGTCCTCGAAGTGTCAGTATTTTATCACTTAATGAGCTGTTGTACATTGTATATAGTGGTAATCGCTATTTTTTTTCTCCTTAATTTGACCGGCATTAATCAATGCTACTTCAGTTCACGGATAGATTTTTGTATTCCTCTGTTGTTGTTGTTGTTGTTGTTGTTTTTTTTTTGTTTTTTTTTTGTTTTTTGTTTTTTTTTTGTTGATGTTTTTGTTTTTTAATGTGAGGAAACTTGAATTTGTTGTTGCTGTTTTTTAATGTGAGAAAACTTGAATTTTTTTACTAAACATAGTTAATGCCTCAATTTTTTTACTTTATATCTTCAACACCCACACGTCCATTAATTACAACAATTCTCAAGGCATTTAAGCTAGGTTTTCCGAGTGCTTCATGATATAATTATCATATTGTACAAAGCGGTCTATGCTTCTTATACCTTTTTATGGTTTCAGATTTTAATCGACTCATATTCAACTTCTTAGAATCCATGCTCGGTTTCATATGTGGCGTTTGTTCAGCAAAAATACAATTCTCACTTTGTTTAGAAAACAAAAAAAAAAGCTTGCTTTTTATGAGAATAATCTTTAAAAGCTGAAAAACCCGCTCTACGAACTGGATTGGGGTGATTGTGAGTATTAAAAAAGCTTATGGATGGTCTTGATATCTATCCTTTTACTTTCATGATCCAGATATATGCCTCCACCTGTCTATCTTCATCTAGAATTTCTATCTAGATCTAGATCTTAACCTATTGGTTTGATTCTAGTTGAAGTCACTATCTAGACCCTTGATCTAGAACCTATGTCCAAGCAACTTTTTTAGACTCTTTACTTAGATCTTACACAATAACATATAGTATATATTCCAGATGGTTTTATATCTGCCGCCCCCTACATTGTATACATACTTTAATTGCATTCTTGCCATCTTTGTCAAGCTGTGCTTACTCTTACAGATAATAGTTCGCACATTCACCTGTTGCTTTAAAAAAAATAATCACTTTTTTTACATTTAATTTTCAAAGAAACACTATTTTGTTGAAAAATAATATCACGACTCCAATCTTTAAAGCAATTTGCAACTGTAGTTTAGAAAGCTCGGTCAGATGGCTCTCATGTTCGCCTAGCTCCACTATTAATAGATTCCTATGTCATTAGGAAATGCTTTGTTCACAAAGATTTTTGCTAAGATCTGGCTTAAATTTTTAGAGCATCAGGGTCTTAGCTGTCGAAAATTACTGACGCAAATATCAATGCTCAGAGGTGCATAAATTCGGCTGCAATCATATTCTATAACAAGACGTCTTTTAACCGCTTCTCATAACCTTGGAAAGATCCCATTTTTATCTTAGGATCTAGATAGATGTAGGTGTGGCTGTTTGAAGTGGAGAGATTCCGGAAACAAAGGCACCTTGTCTTTCATAAAAGTGTTTATTGACCGATCCGAAATCTTTTCCTTGATCCAATGATAGTTAGTGCCACAAAATAGGGATCACACATAATCGCTGGCAAGCACTTCAGCAAGTCCGGACAATTTTCTTAATTTTCTGGTGACGCCATAACTGTTTTGGTCAAAGAAGGTGGTAACTTTATTTCTCCTATGTTGTTAACAATTGTGTTTCGATTGAATATTGTACAGCAAAGATTCCTTAAAAATTGATAGATATTATTTTCACCATAATTGCACTTTTTTTAAAGTTTGAAAAAAAAAATTTATAGTGTTACAAGGTTAAAAAACATAAATGAGATCGTTGCAGGTTGTGCGTGGATTGTTGCTTGTTGGTTTTATTTTGTTCGGTTTTTCTTGATTTGAAAATTTTCGAAGCCCTGAACAGACTCTACTTTTCAACTTACAGTCAAGTAAAAGTTTTATTCCTTACATGTTAGAAAAGTTTGAAGTCTTTAATTATATAAAGCCATTTTAGTTTTTAAATCTTCGGTGCTTGAACGAGGGGATTTGCCTGCTCTTCAGTTGACTCTCTTCTACTCGCAATATCCAAAATTGACCTTAGATGCATCGGACACCCTAGAAATTAGTTACATTGATTTCGCCAAGAATTAAGATCTCACTTTGTAAATCTCTAGATCTAGCTCTAGCTGTTGCAAGTAAACTAAACGGTTCGGACATTCTAGTCAGATGTACTAGATCTAGATATCTATCTAGGTTTAGATCTGTATTGATAAAATTGGTATCGGTTGCGTTTTTGTTTTATTTTTGTTTTGTTTTTTTTTTTTGTGGAGTACCGTATTCAAACACATTTATAAAGTAAGTTTGAAGAAGTCTCATATTATTTAAGAGATGTTTTAAAAAATTATCATTATGAAAAAATGTCTGTTTGAGGAATCTCCTTAGGCCTAGTTATAAATCGAAAAGGCGTCGATTTCAGGCCACAATTTGGGTAAAACTATTTTAGTTTCTCTATTTTTTTGTATTGTGAAGCCTGACTTATTGTGGACTTAAATCTCAGTAGATAAGTATCCAAGCAAGCTGAATATGTTTGTAGATAGACCAGAAAAAATGCTTGTAGTGTACCCGTTTTAAGCTTGTTGTCATGGAAAGGAAGTTTGTTCTGACCAAACTTATTTGGCGGACGACCTTAGAGACCGCATAAATGGAAGGACAGAAAAGTGACATACTTGCCCAGTCGGGATATTTACGTGTCCTCATTAACCTGTGTGCTGCACACCTTCCGGTAACTCAAAGCCTCGTCATGATGTCGGAGAAGAGCCATACCTAGTTCTCACAGTTTGATCAAAATCTTGAATCTGGATCTTAACGCAAAATACAAAGAAGCTTCAAAAGTTGAATTTATCGATGGAGATCCTTACAAAAATTTTCTAGAATATTGGCATAATTTTTTTGTTGTTTTTTCTATGAAAAAGAATCTGAGCTTGAGGTTTCATTTTTCTTTTAAAATGCAAATGCGGAATTGCTAGGCGCTACTGCTATATTATGGAACCTCCTCCTAGATGCATCAAGTAATCGGTCGTTTTTTTTTTCCACAAAATTTTAACCATGACGTGCCTTTTAAGCATGCTGGTTTGGACTGCAGCGTTTTTAAGCACTAAAGAGTTAAGTTAAACATACATGTCATTTGGAAAAATGGGATGTATCTAATAAAGCGATTTAAACCCTAGCAAGGGAGAAAAGCAAAGGTTTGAAAAAAATGATTTTGGCTTTTTCTTATCTTTATCTCTCAAGAAATTCACAGCTGTTGTTTTGTTGGGTTTTTTTTTAAATGTTTCAAAGGGATGATTTTTAGTAGTGCTGAAACTATCCTTGTTCTAATAATGTTCAGGCTTTGTTTTCTTTATTTTTTCCTTTAATATTTAAATCTGAAGCTAAAGAAAGTCAATTTAAATGTTTATTACTTTGTCTTAAAATAACAATTCAATGCTATTTAGATCTAAAATGTTTAATGGTACGTGTCCATGCAAAAAAATTGGTTAAAGCGAAAACTTGGATCAAAGTTGGAGCGAGAAAGCACCAGGAAAACGGCAAATTCTGATTTTTCAAACCTGTTTTTGAGAGCGCCTCGACGTGTCCTTCCTGGTAGGAATTCATGCTATTTGTGTTTACATGGTAATAGCGTTTAAAGGACCTAGAAATATATGGAGCTTTTCGAAAATTGGTTAAAACTCTGGGGGGTTTTGTTTTGTTTTGTTTTTTGTTGTTGTTGTTTATTTTTTTTATTTTTTGTTGAGACACTGACTATTCCCTCAGCAATACAACAGATTACCAGCAAAAAATCTACATTTATGCAATAAGGACTACAACGAATACGAGTCTATTGGCTAACTCAAACAGTCTAGATTATACATCAAGTATTATTATCTGATCACCATTTCGAATATTAATTCAGCGAGAGTTAACTGCCACACTCTGATTTTTTAAACATATCCCTTGAATGGCGCTGAACAGCTTGAATTGTTCTTTGAGATGCGGTTTTCGTGTTTTTATTGCTAATTTCACCAAGATTAATGAGATCTTCATGTCACTAGAAGAAAGGCGAACTCTCCCTTGCAAAAGCTCCTGGTTTATCTGCCTTACTCTAGCTTTAGGCAATCACGAAGCATGAATTATAATGGAATTCTCCGCATTATAAAGTATTATTTTCATATTTTTTTCAGGTTGTTAGAGCTGCCTAATGTGTTCTTAGTTGTTTTTATGATTATTTTTACATTGTTGTCATTTATATTTGTTTATGGCAGATTTTCTGTTGTTTTTTTTTTTAGCTAGATTCGTTCTTTTTGGTTTTTGCTCATATTTGTTCTCTTCTTTTTAAGAAACAAAAGTACGTTTCGCTGTTTGTCGATACTTGCTTCAAATAATCCCCTAAATTGTTGAGCAGAATCTTAAGAACCGTTCATTCCTTAAAAAGTTTAAAATACTAGATTTCCTGAGACAATACATTACCTGAGAAATGAAAGTAGAATTCAGTAATGCTTTAGTATTTCACTCAAAAATATATAATCATATTACAACTATATACAATGTATAGCACAATATACATACGCACACATATCCACAGACACAAGGTCAGACGTTTGGAGAGCAATTACGGAGAGAGAGAGAGAGAGAGAGAGAGAGAGAGAGAGAGAGAGAGAGAGAGAGAGAGAGAGAGAGAGAGAGAGAGAGAGAGATTTATAAAGATTAAGAAAAGCTATTCATTTGCCAAAGACGATGAAAACGTTGAGGGTTACTCTAAGTCGCAATATTCGGAAAAATCTCCGGCATTAAACTGTCTGCGAGTTAACAGGCGAGCAATGTACGTGCAAAGACTTCAACGAGGCAGGCCTATCAAAGCGAAGTACGTCACAATCATCAATTGCCTCAATTAAAAAATAAAATATTCACTTATTTCATAAATCATTGTTGGTCGGGTCGCTTCTATTAAGTTACTTGTTCGATCAGGATGTTGTGTTCACTGTTTGTAATATTTTCTTGACATTTCTTCAGGCAACGACCGCTCATATGGTCATTTCTAATGCATGCATGTGCAGAAAAAGATTTACCACTGATCATTTTTAGGCTTAGAAACAAACACACGGCCAAACGGTAACGGAATTCACTGTCAGTTTGCCCAGGCACGGGATTCATCGCCGGACTTGTCATTATCAGACTCACGTTCTAACGCATGAACAATCTAACATCCTACATTATTTTATTTTTAAAAATTATAAAAGAAAGAAAAAAAGAGAAGGCGGGGTGTTTTCCAATGGATTAGAAATGTAGGTGCTTGGTCGATGAAGGAAATTCAATGCGAACCAAAAGTTTTGTCTAGAAAATGTATTATTTCTGGCTCTAGAGAAACAAAAAAAATTAGATCTTCTTTAGAAATCCCCCCTTTTTCGGTTTCAATTAAAAAAGCATTTCATTTTTGTTTTATTAAGTAGTATGTACTACTGCCAACTGACTTCATATAAAAGCCCTTCACTATCCTTTATAATATTATAGAGTAAAGCCCAACGTTGGATGATGGTAAGCTCAGTTATCGGTCATGTTGTGAATCAAACCCATTACTTAAGGTCCCCCCAGACCTTAAATGGAATTTATGGATCACAGGATCACCGCTTGTTCAAAATTACAAGGGGAGCAGGCAGTAATGATTGAGATACAACCAGAGCTATTACTCCACATTCCAGGAATGCAATAGCAAAGTGCATTGCCGATTGCCTTTTTTCGCCATCAGTTATACATGCGACGATAGAAATAAAAAAAAGTCGATATATTGAATCCGCTTGCATAAATCACTGCAGAGTTCTATTTCACCAGGAGATTCGATTTGTTTTCTTCAAAAGTATTCTTCTAGGAAGACTCAGAGAGAGTACATGATTTATTTTTAGGACCAAGTAGAATTACTTGTTTGTTTGTCTTTTTTTTTTTTTCATTGTTATTACTATTTGCAGGAATGCAAATTCATCAGGTCATTACTGAAATTAATCTTAAAAATCATTGTCTTCATTCGAGTTGGTAATGATGGATGAAGATGGTTTGCCGACTGAGCTGAACACACGTATGCTTAACATGCTACCCTTTCTTTGCATGGACACATGTATTCGGATTTGTAGCAGAGCTTAACAATGGGAGTAGAAATAATTTGGTGTTGATATAACACGAAGCATTAACGTATGTAGAAGTACTTTTTGTAGTAGTAGTAGTAGTAGTAGTAGTAGTAGTAGTAGTAGTAGTAGTAGTAGTAGTAGTAGTAGTAGTAGTAGTAGTAGTAGTAGTAGTAGTAGTAGTAGTAGTAGTAGTAGTAGTAGTAGTAGTAGTAGTAGTAGTAGTCATAGTTGTAGTAGGTTAGTAGTAGTAGTAGTAGTAGTAGTAGTAGTAGTAGTAGTAGTAGTAGTAGTAGTAGTAGTAGTAGTAGTAGTAGTAGTAGTAGTAGTAGTAGTAGTAGTAGTAGTAGTAGTAGTAGTAGTAGTAGTAGTAGTAGTAGTAGTAGTAGTAGTAGTAGTAGTAGTAGTAGTAGTAGTAGTAGAAATAGTAGTAGTAGTAGTAGTAGTAGTAGTAGTAGTAGTAGTAGTAGTAGTAGTAGTAGTAGTAGTAGTAGTAGTAGTGGTAGTAGTAGTAGTAGTAGTAGTAGTAGTAGTTGTTGTTGTTGCAGATGTAGCAGTGGTAGCGACAATTTTAGCAGTAGTAGTGATGGTAGTGTTGTCATTATTTTTTTCTCGAGGAGAAGAACTTTAATAATCACAATATATAATTTCATGGTAATTTATTTGTTGATTTCCTGTCATTAATGGCTACAATAGATCATTATCGGCAGCAGCGCAATATTTGTCTCCATTAGATCTAATGGCTCAAAATCGATGATTCTCTTGGGAAGTAGCCTGTCTTGTTGGCTTGTCGGGAATGTTCTTTTGTTGTTTTGTTGTTGTTGTTTTTTTGTTTTTATTTTCGTTTGTTTTTTTTTAATTCAACTCGGCAGTATGTTTTGGGTGATCGTAGTCTATATTGTCAGTGGCAAGCATACTCCTTTCGAGCAGAAATTCTTCCTTTCAAAATTTATTTAAAAAGTTATTTCTTATAGTAAAAGAGGCACTTCAGTTTTTTGTTGAAATATCTATAAGGTATTTGTTATTAAACAGCGAGAGTGCCGAGAGTCACTAGTACTTGATCAATCTTTAGAGATTAGAAGGTATTGCATAAATTATTAACTCATTGTCATTTTGCTTTTAGGGTTGTTTTTTTTTTAAAAAGCAGTTTATTTTTTACCCTCCTTTATGGTAGATTATAGTTATAAAGAGGTAAACAAAAACTAATTCATCAATAAAAAAAAAAAAAACTCTCTTTCATGATGATGACTCCATTATAATTTTTTTTTTCTTCCCAGTCTTCGATAGCTTCGAACTTTAGACCAACTTTCTTCAAATACATATATAATTGTAATAATTTTATATTGAAAATTGTCCTAACCTCCTATTGTCTTATAATCTGTCAGCTTAACAAATGACGAGTATTGTTCACGGAAACCGATCATTATTGTATTGAAAACTATCAATCTACAGATGAACAACCGGAAGGTATCTGTTCTGTTGGCGGAAGTAGAAGTAACCTGCTCGAAATATATCTCAATTTTATATTACCCATAATCCATCGCTGATTCCCTCTGAGAACTGTGTATCCCGCTTCAAAGTCTTTAAATTTGATTGACTTGAAGATTATACAAAGATTTTGTGCAGACAAAGCGCTTCACTGTCAAGGAACTTTATCATTGCAGCAACTTATGCATCCCTTATCTTCTAGATATTGAATAAAAGGGATGGATGGATTCTATTTACTGACATGTCAGTAATTATGCGCTCCGGAGCTTCGAGAAAACCTAAGCTTTTTGGCAACAGCAATCAATAACTGCCATGTTGTGGTCACCTACAATGACCTGTCCAGTCGCCTGGTCAGTGCTGTCCGTTCTGCTTGTTGGAGCTCTTGGCGTGGACTATTTTGCAGACTTTAAAGGTAAGCCTGGATTTTGATAATCGTTGTGTTAGTCTGATTCTCTCTCTCTCTTTCTCTCTCTCTCTCTCTCTCTCTCTCTCTCTCTCTCTCTCTCTCTCTCTCTCTCTCTCTCTCTCTCTCTCTCTCTCTCTCTCATTCTCTCTCTCTCTCTATCATTCTATCTATCTATCTATCAATCTATCTATCTCTATCTATCTATCTCTATCTCTCCCTATCTATCTCTATCTCTATCTCTGTCTGTCTGCCTGTCTGTCTCTCTATCTATTTATCTATCTATCTATCTATCTATCTATCTATCCTCTCTCTTTATCTAGCTCTAACTCTATCTCTGTCTGTCTGTCTGTCTGTCTCTCTCTTTCTCTCTCTCTATCGATCTATCGATCTATCTATCTATCTATCTATCTATCTATCTATCTATCTCTGGCCTTCCCTCTCTTCCTATCAAATGAATAGTGTACGCGTTTAACACTATGTCGAGGATCCTTAAATCGATTTGCACGTGTTTTGTCCTCAGGTACAAATAATGCAATCAATTTCATTACACTTTGTTATAAGTAATTGAATTCACTTTTACTCATTTTTTTTTTTTTTTTTTTTTTTTTTTTGACATTAGCATTTTCAGCTTTAAAATAATTTTTGTCTTTCTTTTCCTTTAAATCTCTGCACCCTGATGCTCACGACTGTTGCTAAGGACATGAATTAGAAATATTAACTAATATGAATATGCCTCCTTTTTTCCATTTTTCTTTCCACAATATGGAAACATCTTTTCTCTTCAGAAAAATTGTAAAGGACGCTGTTTGTTTAGTGCTCGATTTATGGGCGAAGGTTAAATACTTTTGAGAAGTGCACCGTTTTAATAATAGCTGAAAAGCCATTGATTCCAAGATTTCTAATTCTTTATTGTAAATAAGAAAATCATTCTTATACAAAGCCCATTTTGTAACTGTGACGTTATTTGAAAAAAGCCAGCTAGAGCCGCAGTCTCCAATTTTTTTCGCTCCAGACAATGAAGGCTGCATAATCTGTTACTTTAAGTCATTGTGGCAACTCTAATGATTTGGTCGCAAATATCTCAGTGATTAAAAATCGTGAACGTTCATATTTTATAGAACATTAATCTTATGATTTTCGATCGAATGTTTTAGAAAAGATCATGTTTTACAATTGTAGTGTTGTGGTTTTTTTCCCCAAGTTCGATTGTATCGTCTACTTATTCGGCATTCATTAATTTGTTCGATTTAAAGTGTGTTCGTTAAAAAGACGACTTAGGGTTATTTAAGAAAATAATGAATATAAAAACAAATTTTAAAAAAAAACAGATTTCAACAAAACTAATGCTGAGTTCTGATTTAAATATTTGCCAGCACTTTCCAAAGCCATTTCAACATCATTCTAAACATTCATTGAAAGGCTATAAGTTCCTACAAAACTTGCCAAGAGATGCACTGTTTTACGGCAATTTTTGTTGTTTGTACTTATATAATAAAGAGCGTTTGAAAGAATCTAAAAGTAAACTGAGATTTTTCAAGATTTGTTAACATTATCATATTCATTTATGATATCTCCTTAAAGAAGCTACACATTGAAGCGTTGAAGCAACCGTAGCGTTCCTGGTGGGAGGTGTGGAAGTTTGAACATGCATTATAATACATCGAAGTATTCTACACATCATATCAAGATCTATGTCAGGCAGATTTCGTACCTATTAATCATGTTGCAGATAGATCTAGGCCTTTGTCATGTTATCAGTGTCATTGCGGATTCATGATGGTGTCCGTTTGCAATTCACTCTATAAAGATTTTTTTTTTGCGTTCGCCTAGTGTTATGATATTAGTAGAGAGTCAAATCCGATGCACTTTCAGTTAAAAAGAAAATAGTCTTTTGAAATGAATTCATTCTGTTTTTGTACACTTCTCTTTATTTTCTTTCTTTCTTCGTGATAAAAACAAATATGATTTATTTCTTGAGCTAGTTATTTTTTCCCTTCGGATCGGGTTAGATGATATCTAAACAAACTGTGTTTTATTATATCAAGGGTATCAGTTGCAAACATGTCTCTCATTAAATGGTGACGTAGTTATTAATTTGAAAAATATCGACAAGCTTTGACTTTAATAAAAATAAGAAAGATATTTGAAGACAGTTTCTGTTGCCATTACAAATGTCTTTCTTCGTCATGAAAAAAACTAAGATTTATATCTTTAGCTAGTTTTTTTCCCTCCATATCGGGCTACATAATACCTAAACAAACTGTGCTTTATCAGACCAATCGTATCAGTTGCAAACATGTCCCTCGTTTATGACGCCGTAGTTATTCATATGGAAAATATCGACATGATGTGACTTAAATAAAAATTAGACAGAGATCGGAAGAGGATTTATGTTGCTATCACAAACCTCAATGAAAGAGTAAACAAATCTCATAGCCGCAAAATCCATCGAACGTTCTGATGTCCTAATTTATGTTCTTCTTTCATACCATTAGAGTCTCTATCACATCCAGATCAATGGCTTGATATACAATTCTTCGGGAAAGTTTTGCTTCGTCAAGCAAAGCTAAGAGCATGCAAAAACTAGTTGCTGTTTTTTTAATATCTCGATCGCTTCATGCAGTTAGTTCGCCCTAACACCTTGAGTTTTCCATTAATTCAAACTTTTTAAGAGAACTTCAAAATTCTTTCTTTGCAAACTGATTCGGGCACAGGTGAAACTGGTTGAGACATATCTTTCGTGGCAACCAATGACAAGTTTTTTAGCTTGAAATCGCAGATATAATTATGGTTTTAAAGTGTCAACACCTTTGTGTAAAGATGTCTTATAGAGACCAAAACAGCTTCCTCTATAACATTTAGCTGTTCAACCACTGATATTAACTGAAGAAAACAACAAACATGCATTCTGTAAAGCTTAAAATTTGCGAGGGCTTGATATAATGCAGTTCTAGTAATTTCAATCTTGTCTTGTTACCCGAGGTTTCAAAGTTAAGCTTTTCAAATCAAATTTTCACTGATTATATGGATAACATCTAGAGTTTTCATTAGCAGAGAAATCATAGAAATGGAGGTAATTTTAAAATATAATTATCTTGAGAAAAGTAAAGAAATGGCGCTTGGCATTTTAATTCACTTTCTCCTTTAAAACTATGAGAGAAACAGTTACTTGTAAGACAATAAACTTGCTTTGACTTTTTTGGCCGAAAATGTTGTGTCACATGACATGATGTTTAAGAGGAAATCTTTTGATAAAAATGGGATACGCAATGTTATAATGTTTTAAGACTAGTACCAGCGAATATCTTCTCCCTAACTCTGTTGTGAATATTAATTATCAATAATTCTACAGAAAGATTTAAATAACCAACGAATACCTCAGTCTGATTTTGAAGCTGAACTAAATGTTCGATCTTGAAATTTATCTAGGCATTTATCGTTTGGTTAATCTCGGAAGGTACATCTTGCTCGGGCTCTTCATTCGTTACAGCATGTATGAAGAAAAAGATAAAAAAAAAGAGCTTCATACTGCAATGACTTTTGAGCACGTCCCAAAAAGATTGTGTTATGAAAACGTAAGTGAGAACAGAAGCAAACAAGGAACCGGATCTATTAGAATCTCCTAACCATTGTGAAAAAAATAAATACTTAGACTGTATAGGCACCAAACAAGATCAACAGGATTTGGAAAGAAGAGAAAGCGGAAGCAGGCAGAAAAAGAGATGGAAGCAAAAAAAACGGAATAGATACTGGTAGCTTAAAACCGGATGAAATGTGAGCATTTGCGCTTCGACGATCAGTAAGACTGGGGGTTAAATAAGGAGAAAAGAGCTGTGGGTTATACGAAAAAAAAATCAAGGAAATATGAAAGCAAAGTTATATTTTCGGTCTTGTTGCAGCTTATGTACATAGGTTGATTATGACATTTTGATCATCACTTTTGAAAAATAAAAGCATTTTATCTTTCCTACAGACACTAGAAAACAATAAATATGTAGGTTACATCATTGATGAGAGAGCTTTTATAGAAATATTGTCATGTTCAATTCGTGATCACTCCTTCATATATGAATAACCTTTCGGTCTAAATTCCACAATTCAGGTAACTTATGACGAGATTTTAACTGATCTGAAGTTTTGCATGCTCTTTACCTACAATTTTAAGGAATGGTTAAGGAAATAACAGAACCAAACACTCAAATTTACAGTCAACTTTATTACTACATGGTATCGTTTGATCTTTGTTTACCCAACTACGATACTACTTGGATCAATTGCGGTATCGATTCTCTGCATTAATCCGAAGTAGGCCCCTGTCACAGTCGGTTCGTCGAATTGTTCCAGAGCGTTGCCCATGGTTGTAATGTTCAACATGTTTTGGTGGTTCTGTACGAAGGGTTTCCAAGAGACATCAGAACAGCCAGTTGCACTGGGACAATTGGGATCGCCTGACTTAGCGAAATTTGTCCACATCTCCATGATCTTTTCTGAGACGGTTTGTAGAATGGGGTTCCAGTTCTCTACCCCAAATCCGAATACGAAGGCGATATCGTCAGCATGAACTGCGGTCACACAGTCTGGCTGTGAGCTACTCTCTGGTCGCACTGAGAACTGGTAGAGATAATGCTTCTCCCCTAACAAGAAAACAAAAAATTATAATTCATCTCACTTTCGCCGAAAAAGACATCATGATGTTAATATATTGTTGGTCCTTGCTTTATTTTCTATCATCACTTTTTTTAAATTTAAAAACATGTGAAGGCCTCTCAAAATTTGTCTTTTCACTAATAATCTTTTTGTTGTACATTTTTTTTATCAATTGTATTCACGGTTTCTTATGTTCAGCAGAGGATACCACATGGGGAAAAAAAGAAATATTCATAGACTTTCCACACTGCCAAACTCTTCTCGGTTGACATTGTTGTGTACAAAATTGCCTCATGATCATGGGGTGGGAGATACGGGTGGTCAGTTGTGTCCGTTATTTTTTTTTATTTTTTTAAACATCGTTATTGTACCAGTTTTCTTCTGACATAAATCCCACGTGGAAAAATTATCTGTGATAAAGCGTGCTCAGCCTGATACTTTTGTTAAGAACGATAACCGTTTTTTTTTTCCTCACCTGCGGAGGCTTTCGATGCCATCTCTACTTCGTTGACAGTGGGCCCCACAAAATTGAAGTCAGTGCCGAAAGCTTCTGCTGCCTTGGCGTAGTTCACAGCTTCTGTAGTCAAGTTATAGAGGTAATAGTCCACAAGGTCAAGGACTATCTGGTCCTTGTCTACTATGGTGAACAGAGGCAGGGTGTTGCTTGCCATCTTTTTTACAAGAGAAAAAAGTATTTAGATCATAAGAAAAAAAGAAAGTCAGCAGACATGCAACATGTAGAGGCACAGAAAAAGGGACAGGCAGGAGAAAAAGAGAGATGGGGGCGGGGGGGGCATGGGAATTCGGAGGATAATAACTGAATTGGACTGAAGACAAATATAGATTGAGTCATCTGTGTCAAAATATAGATATAGTATACAAACAAACTTATATATATATCAGAGAGAGAGAGAGAGAGAGAGAGAGAGAGAGAGAGAGAGAGAGAGAGAGAGAGAGAGATATGCGCTTGGGTTTAAGAATTATGCGAAGGCAGAAAGATCTCTCGCGAATAAGACTGACGCCTAGGTTGATTTATTAAAAGATCTAGTAAGTTAAATAAGTTAAATCAATTGAAAATAGCAATAAGTTGAAATAGTAAATGTTTGGGAGGTAAAAGAACCGTGGAATATAGGATAAAAAGAGAAAAAGATTGAATGCCTTTGAGATAGACCAATGCTTAAGCACAGATTTGAACGGAATGAGAGAAACAGAAATCCATTGTTTATAGGCATCAGTTTTTCTTTCGAAAAACCATCCACGCAATGTCACTAAAAATGGCTTCAGGTTAAAAGCTACCTGAACTGTAGCCTTCCAAAGAGTCTTTTTTTCTTCTTTGGAATACTAAATTGGATATATTCAATTAGGCTGCCACAAAGCGTTACGCCAATGCGTCTTGTGCAAAGTTACTTGTTGACATGACAGGGCAGTTCGAGGAAAATACCCAGATCAATCAATTTGTAAACCGATCCTTCTGTAATAGAAATCAATCGTGCTCCAACAGCCGAAAGTGCAGCCACAATGGGAAGTAATTTGTCCCCTTTAATTGATAAATTTTCTGGCTTCGATTCTGCATTTCATTAACGTTGGCCAGAAACCAGAAGCCGTGGCAATTTAACCATGTCGAGAATAATCAAAGCAGACGAGAAAGGGGGCAAAAAGTTCAAAATTGGATTCATGGTCTCAAAGGCAGGAGATGTAATAGAAGAAGAGAAAAGGGCGATGAAATGAAATCTAGACTTTTTGAGTGTTTGGTTCTTGTCGGTTTTTTTTTTTTTTATTTGCTTGGTTTTTTTATTTCTTTTTTTTTTTTTTTTTCTTTTTTTTTTTTTGGGGGGGGGGTGAATATAACATACATAGAATAATATAAAAATTTAGCCGCTTTGTTCATAGTGTTTTGATGCTTCAGACCATCTTAATTGCAACGTAGCAAACGTGGACAAATTGTATTTTTACACTTCCTTTCCTCTCTCTCTCTCTCTCTCTCTCTCTCTCTCTCTCTCTCTCTATCTATCTATCTATCTATCTATCTATCTATTTATCTATCTATTTATCTATCTATCCATCTATCTATCTATCTGTCTGTCTATCTATCTATGTATCTATGTATCTTCATGTATCTACCTATCTCTCTCTCTCTTTTTATCTCTTTCTACATGCTCTTTTTAGCATTCTATTCTTCTTTATCTCTCCCTTTATCTTTATGTGTATCTCCATTTTCCTGAAATCCATATCATTGTTGTCTTCCTTTTCATGAATCGTACCGCCATAAAAGCTTGAGGTGAGTCGATTTGCTTCAGGGTAACGTCATCGAAGAAGAATGCGCCCTCGTTCAATGTGAAGCCTCTGATAGTGTTACAATGAGCAAACAAGCCTCTGGCCATCAGTCTAGACCAAGGAAACACAGGAGTAGCATCTCAAAAGCTAAAAAAGGTGTAGAGAATGGTTCCGTGGAATATAATGACAAGAGTTAACAATAAAGATGATGGTGATAACAATGCCGATTATGATCATGATGTTGGTGCTGGTGATAGTAGTAGTAGTGATGATGAACGTTGTGATGGGACTGATGATAATACTATTATATTTATATATATATATGTGTGTGTGTGTGTGTGTGCGTGTGTGTGTGTGTGATCAGGGTGAGAATGGGGACGATGAGAATAATGATGGGACAGATAAGAGTAATGTACCTTAGAGGCAGCTCAGGGAGGAAGCCGTATATAGTTCCGACGCGAGGATTAAACAAAATGTTGTTGCCTGCTGTAAGCTAATTCAGATTCCAGCTGGCGTTCACCAGTCGTTGAGCGTCCACAGCCTGCAAGCAATTGAATACCTGAACATTGTCGGCTGAGGCACAGTCCAACTGGGCTGCTAGTAATCTGGAGCAGAGGGTAAAAATACAATCATTGATTGTTTTTCTTTTCTCTAAACCTTTTTTTAAATGAAAGAAATTGTACTCATTTCATCTGTATTGTACATGGGATAGGATGCTAGTGATCCCATTCTCATTTCCATAGCTCTAAGGATTTGTTTATAAGCCTTTTTATTCATCTCACCATGTTTGCATTAATCTAATAGGTTGCGTGATTGCCGCCTCTTTAAAATGAGGTGTTGGATAGCCATGAAGCTGTAAAAACAAAAATCGATAGAATAATTTGTGTTAAAATTTTGAAAGCTCCTGGAAAAAAAAGAAGCTGTTAGTAAGAGTGCTTGCTGCTTTTATTTTTTTTATTTTTTTTTTTTTTTGCTCTGTTGTTGTTTTTGTCGCTTTTTGTTCCTCATTAATAAAAGAAACTTTGCCTATATCTTACTAAAGACATTGTGAGACCAAAAAAATATTGTTTTGTGTAATTTCCGAAGCAATCATTATATGAACTTTAGGCGGCTTTGCTAAATTGTCAGCAGCATCTGGAAAGAAGAACGGAAGACACAATATGGGCAGACAAGGTGACAGACAAAATGTCTTAACCTAATAAAAGGGCCAGAATCATAGAAAGCAATTAGGGACTGATAAATGTGAGGAAATGACTTTTAACGCTAGTCAGCATGGAACCTGATGGTGATGTTGACAAATGACTGTGACGCGTACAGAAATAAACTGAATGAAAATTATGTCTCCTTAAGCACGGCTCGAGTTACATCGGGTGATAGATCATAGTCATCAAAAACACGGAAGGGGATTAAAGGACTTGCAGCAACATTTAGATAAGCTAAGAAAAAATGGATGGTATGGTGAATTTTAACAATAGGTAAAACACTGAATTTGACAAGTGATATTAATCATCATACCATACCTGGCAAATAGACTGTGTGACACAGCTCGGGCGGGGTGAGCGTACGCCCACGGTGATAGCGACACGCCACTCTGCATGATGGCACCTTGGAAAAAGTCCTGGGCAAGAGGAGACAACTGCAGGAGGGAGACTGCGGCGGAGCCTGCACTCTCACCGAAGATAGTCACTCTCTGAGGATCCCCTACCGATATGATAAGAATGTACTCTGTCTATAATCATGAGGGTGGCAATACAGTTAACATCACAAAGTAGGCGTTCCAATTTTAGAGGTATTATAAATTTGTATGGTGATTTATAGACTAAAATATTCCTAATGGCTGGTATAGAACTTCATCATTAACTCAATAAGCTGACCAACGCAAAGTGTTATAGTTTACTGGAATATCATAAGTTAAAGTGGTAAATGGTTGAATGGCAGGGGCAGCTTTTGAATGTAGCCATCTTCTTATATCCTTTTCATAGCATCGATGTTATTTATCAAAGACATTCATTTCAAAGCAAATATGTATTACATGATTCTTTGCGTGATTCGTGGAAAAAAATAATTTGCTTTGGTATCACCTGTGTGCATTAGAATGCGTACAGCAACAAATGCACTCATCAACCATAGGCAAGTGGCTAGGCAGTTCAAAAGTCAATTTATTGAGACATAAACTGACGAAAGGTCAGGTTTAGGAAAGAGGTTGAGAAACGGCCAGATAATTTGATTGAAGCGACTTTACGCACTGACCTATGGCTTTTTAAATCTATGCTGTAAATTGACAATTCATGTGCACACTTATTGAGAGCGATGCGGCACACGCGTCTTTATGATATGACATTTCCCTTTGATGAATTGACACTCCAAGATTTATTTCAGGATTCCCTTACAAACCATTTTGATTGCATCAGTCTCTTTTTGAGATAACAATCATGTCAATCATAGCTCTTACATAAGAGCATAATTCACATGCAAGTTACATTATTGTTGAACATATTGAAATAATGATGTGCGTACTCTTAAACTTCTTTTTCTTGTATGAAATCTATTTTTTATTTGGTTAACCTTTATAACAGAATCTTGAAATTCTTAGGTACGTTTTGCAAAAAGGATCTTTTGATTTTAACGATAAAGGTGGATCTTCCAAAGGTTTGCCGTGCAATGTCTAATTAATTTTTTTTCTTTTGCTTTTGTTTGTAACAATTATTTTTTCAAGTTATCATTAACATTTTTTCATCGAAAATATTAAATTGTTTTGATATTTATTTTTTAGTCGGTCGGGCCCAAAATGCTTTGCAGATCACGTAGAAATTATGCTCTGGAACAAACCGCAGTAGGCGTGTCATACATAAGGAATGTAACGGATAATGTTGTTATTATTATTATTACAAATTGAAAATCATATCAATTGCTGTTTAAGTTAATAATTTCTAGCAGTTCGTATCCTCCACTCTCAGATCGTTAGTCTCTCAGGTTCATTGAATCTTTTTAGTAAAGGAGATAGCGCCAGGTAAACGGGACCCACCTCCAAAACTGGCAATATTAGCATTGACCCACTTCAACGCAGCAACCATATCAAGCATGTCGTAGTTTCCTGGCATCACGTAGTCTTCTGTACTGAGAAATCCAAGAGCCTCTAGCCTGGGTGACAGGTTGGAAAGATATGAAGATTTGAAGATGTGGATGGAGAAGTGCAGATAGGGGAGGTAGTATAAAAAGGTCAGAACGTATCTGATTCTATATAATGTCCATAGAATTTTTATCAATCGATTGATTCATAAAAATTACCATTCTAATCCCTGTTTCAGCATTATGTCCTGTTCAAATGGCATTGTCTCTCCTCTTTAAGTCAGCTGCAGCATTGATTTAATCATCGAAATTAAAGACTTTCAAAATGCGAAACAATTTGGCTTTTCTTTATTTTTTTTTTCATCTGTCATACTACCAGTTTTTACAAAGCAACACGACTGCCTTTTTAGAATTAGTTTTCGATCTTTTTATTTCTACCGGGGTATTTGTTTTCAGTTAAAAAAATTCACAAATGATAATCATTGGAAGCAATTAAGTTGGTCCACGTTCGTTTATGTAGATTTCGCCACATGAATAAAAGCGCAACTATTTTTCTGTCACCTGGGGACATGGCGTATAATTGTTTAAATGATTTCTTTTAAGTTTGCATAAAAAATAATTTGAGCAGGTATGATTTAATAGAAAAAAAGCATATGGAATCGAAGGTACATTGTTCCGGAAATATTATCAACATCCAAAGTAACACCAGTACTGTATAACTGTTATCATTGTTGTTTGTCTATGGTACTGCTTTAAGAAAAGCTTGTAAATTTGTAATCATATAACACTGTTTTAATAACAACAAAAATGTATCAAGTTTGACAGGACACGGTTTAGAAATAGATATTCCATTTCGACTTTCATAATGATATAATATATTTGCTATTGATTTCATTATTCTCAATTCGTCATATTCTATGATTTTCTCTATATCGTTTGTTGGTGCTGCTAACGCTATTCCTTTCATTACATGTATGAGATGATAGTCGCGTGCTAAACAAAAATACAAGTCTAGTTTTATCCTTTGCTACTCTAATTATAAGGATTTACATAGAAAATTACCGGTAATTAAGTGACCACAATGACGTCTTTGGCGGCAAGTCGCGAGCCATCGTAAACAGCCCCCTGACCATTGCGGTACCCCCCTCCATGTATCCATACCATTGCAGGTAGTGTTGCATTTTGGGACGATCTTGTGGGTGCGTGGACGTTTGTGTACAGGCAATCTTCACTCTGAGGATTGAGCATTAAGGTGTTGATCCTGAATATTATGGTGTACTGAAGACTGCAATCCATTATGCTCTTCTTCTTCTTCTTCTTCTTCTTCTTCTTCTTCTTCTTCTTCTTCTTCTTCTTCTTCTTCTTCTTCTTCTTCTTCTTCTTCTTCTTCTTCTTCTTCTTCTTCTTCTTCTTCTTCTTCTTCTTCTTCTTCTTCTTCTTCTTCTTCTTCTTCTTCTTCTTCTTCTTCTTCTTCTTCTTCTTCTTCTTCTTCTTCTTCTTCTTCTTCTTCTTCTTCTTCTTCTTCTTCTTCTTCTTCTTCTTCTTCTTCTTCTTCTTCTTCTTCTTCTTCTTCTTCTTCTTCTTCTTCTTCTTCTTCTTCTTCTTCTTCTTCTTCTTCTTCTTCTTCTTCTTCTTCTTCTTCTTCTTCTTCTTCTTCTTCTTCTTCTTCTTCTTCTTCTTCTTCTTCTTCTTCTTCTTCTTCTTCTTCTTCTTCTTCTTCTTCTTCTTCTTCTTCTTCTTCTTCTTCTTCTTCTTCTTCTTCTTCTTCTTCTTCTTCTTCTTCTTCTTCTTCTTCTTCTTCTTCTTCTTCTTCTTCTTCTTCTTCTTCTTCTTCTTCTTCTTCTTCTTCTTCTTCTTCTTCTTCTTCTTCTTCTTCTTCTTCTTCTTCTTCTTCTTCTTCTTCTTCTTCTTCTTCTTCTTCTTCTTCTTCTTCTTCTTCTTCTTCTTCTTCTTCTTCTTCTTCTTCTTCTTCTTCTTCTTCTTCTTCTTCTTCTAACCGCTTCTTCTACCTTCTTCTTCTTCTTCTTCTTCTTCTTCTTCTTCTTCTTCTTCTTCTTCTTCTTCTTCTTCTTCTTCTTCTTCTTCTTCTTCTTCTTCTTCTTCTTCTTCTTCTTCTTCTTCTTCTTCTTCTTCTTCTTCTTCTTCCTCTTTTTAACCGCTTCTGTATCCTTCTTCTTCTTCTTCTTCTTCTTCTTCTTCTTCTTCTTCTTCTTCTTCTTCTTCTTCTTCTTCTTCTTCTTCTTCTTCTTCTTCTTCTTCTTCTTCTTCTTCTTCTTCTTCTTCTTCGTCTTCTTCTTCTTCTTCTTCTTCTTCTTCTTCTTCTTCTTCTTCTTCTTCTTCTTCTTCTTCTTCTTCTTCTTCTTCTTCTTCTTCTTCTTCTGCTTCTTCTTCTTCCACAATGTCTGCTTTTTCTTTTTTTTTCCACTTCAAATCTTTTTTCTGTTTTCATTTTTTAAACTTAATTTTCTCCTTTTCGGAATTTTTTGTTTCAAACAGTTTTGCATTAGTTTCAATACATCCTCTCCATTTTTTTAGAATCGAAAGTATCATGTGTACACAGGAATCCTATTTCCATAATTATATCTGGATTTGTAATAAACTGCATTATAAAGGCATATCAGCATTTTATCGTATTGCACATTCATTCCCTCCTTTCGCCTAATCTGCAGATGCGTTGACCGGTTACTCTCAAAAGTCAACATATTGAACAAATTTAAGTCATCTATTTACACTAACTTTGTAGTTACATCAGGTGCGCGCAGGGCAGCTTTAGTTGCGCAACTGTTCAGTCGCCCTAATGTAAACAATGAAATAGATAAGCGCGCCGACCACAGGCAAAGCGAGTTTCTGGCGATTGAAAAGTCTGTATTCTGTCAGTACTTTCTTGAAACGAAACAGAGACTCAAATCTTCTGTTACATACCAAACTGACACCAAAACTACTTTAGTTTCGACGCGGCCCCATCACACCTAACATTTTTATCACTCTGTGTGCGGGGTGTGTCAAAAAAGTTGTCTGTCGACAGACTGAAACTTGCCCTGTACGCGCCTATCCTTCAGGTATTGTTAGTGAAAGTAGAATCAATACATGCTGGTAGTATACCCGTTTTAAGCTTGTTATCATGGAAAGGAAGTTTGTTCTGACCAAACTTATTTGGCGGACGACCTTAGAGACCGCAGAAATGGAAGGACAGAAAAGTGACATACTTGCCCAGTCGGGATATTTACGTGTCCTCATTAACCTGTGTGCTGCACCCCTTCCGATAACTCAAGGCCTCGCCATGATGTCGGAGAAGAGCCATACCTAGTTCTCACAGTTTGATCAAAATCTTGAATCTGGATCTTAACGCAAAATACAAAGAAGCTTCAAAAGTTGAATTTATCGATGTAGAGCCTTACAAAAATTTTCTAGAATATTGGCATAATTTTTTTGTTGTTTTTTTCTATGAAAAAGAATCTGAGCTTGAGGTTTCATTTTTCTTTTAAAATGCGAATGCGGAAGTGCTAGGCGCTACTGCTATATTATGGCATCTCTTCCTAGATGCATCAAGTAATCGGTCGTTTTTTTTCCACAAAATTTTAACCATGACGTGCCTTTTAAGCATGCTGGTTTGGACTGTAGCGTTTTTAAGCATTAAAGAGTTAAGTTAAACATACATGTCATTTGGAAAAATGGGATGTATCTAATAAAGCGATTTAAACCCTAGCAACGGAGAAAAGCAAAGGTTTGAAAAAAATGATTTTGGCTTTTTCTCATCTTTATCTCTCAAGAAATTCACAGCTGTTGTTTTGTTGGGTTTTTTTTTTAAATGTTTCAAAGGGATGATTTTTAGTAGTGCTGAAACTATCCTTGTTCTAATAATGTTCAGGCTTTGTTTTCTTTATTTTTTCCTTTAATATTTAAATCTGAAGCTAAAGAAAGTCAATTTAAATGTTTATTACTTTGTCTTAAAATAACAATTCAATGCTATTTAGATCTAAAATGTTTAATGGTACGTGTCCGTGCAAAAAAATTGGTTAAAGCGAAAACTTGGATCAAAGTTGGAGCGAAAAAAGCACCAGGAAAACGGCAAATTCTGATTTTTCAAACCTGTTTTTGAGAGCGCCTCGACGTGTCCTTCCTGGTAGGAATTCATACTATTTGTGTTTACATGGTAATAGCGTTTAAAGGACCTAGAAATATATGGAGCTTTTCGAAAATTGGTTAAAACTCTGGGGGGTTTTGTTTTGTTTTGTTTTTTGTTGTTGTTGTTTATTTTTTTTTATTTTTTGTTGAGACACTGACTATTCCCTCAGCAATACAACAGATTACCAGCAAAAAATCTACATTTATGCAATAAGGACTACAACGAATACGAGTCTATTGGCTAACTCAATCAGTCTAGATTATACATCAAGTATTATTATCTGATCACCATTTCGAATAATAATTCAGCGAGAGTTAACTGCCACACTCTGATTTTTTAAACATATCCCTTGAATGGCGCTGAACAGCTTGAATTGTTCTTTGAGATGCGGTTTTCGTGTTTTTATTGCTAATTTCACCAAGATTAATGAGATCTTCATGTCACTAGAAGAAAGGCGAACTCTCCCTTGCAAAAGCTCCTGGTTTATCTGCCTTACTCTAGCTTTAGGCAATCACGAAGCATGAATTATAATGGAATTCTCCGCATTATAAAGTATTATTTTCATATTTTTTTATGGTTGTTAGAGCTGCCTAATGTGTTCTCAGTTGTTTTTATGATTATTTTTACATTGTTGTCATTTATATTTGTTTATGGCAGATTTTCTGTTGTTTTTTTTTTTTAGCTAGATTCGTTCTTTTTGGTTTTTGCTCATATTTGTTCTGTTCTTTTTAAGAAACAAAAGTACGTTTCGCTGTTTGTCGATACTTGCTTCAAATAATCCCCTAAATTGTTGAGCAGAATCTTAAGAACCGTTCATTCCTTAAAAAGTTTAAAATACTAGATTTCCTGAGACAATACATTACCTGAGAAATGAAAGTAGAATTCAGTAATGCTTTAGTATTTCACTCAAAAATATATAATCATATTACAACTATATACAATGTATAGCACAATATACATACGCACACATATCCACAGACACAAGGTCAGACGTTTGGAGAGCAATTACGGAGAGAGAGAGAGAGAGAGAGAGAGAGAGAGAGAGAGAGAGAGATTTATAAAGATTAAGAAAAGCTATTCATTTGCCAAAGACGATGAAAACGTTGAGGATTACTCTAAGTCGCAATATTCGGGAAAATCTCCGGCATTAAACTGTCTGCGAGTTAACAGGCGAGCAATGTACGTGCAAAGACTTCAACGAGGCAGGCCTATCAAAGCGAAGTACGTCACAATCATCAATTGCCTCAATTAAAAAATAAAATATTCGCTTATTTCATAAATCATTGTTGGTCGGGTCGCTCCTATTAAGTTACTTGTTCGATCAGGATGTTGTGTTCACTGTTTGTAATATTTTCTTGACATTTCTTCAGGCAACGACCGCTCATATGGTCATTTCTAATGCATGCATGTGCAGAAAAAGATTTACCGCTGATCATTTTTAGGCTTAGAAACAAACACACGGCCAAACGGTAACGGAATTCACTGTCAGTTTGCCCAGGCACGGGATTCATCGCCGGACTTGACATTATCAGACTCACGTTCTAACGCATGAACAATCTAACATCCTACATTATTTTATTTTTAAAAATTATAAAAGAAAGAAAAAAAGAGAAGGCGGGGTGTTTTCCAATGGATTAGAAATGTAGGTGCTTGGTCGATGAAGGAAATTCAATGCAAACCAAAAGTTTTGTCTAGAAAATGTATTATTTCTGGCTCTAGAGAAACAAACAAAAATTAGATCTTCTTTAGAAATCCCCCCTTTTTCGGTTTCAATTAAAAAAGCATTTCATTTTTGTTTTATTAAGTAGTATGTACTACTGCCAACTGACTTCATATAAAAGCCCTTCACTATCCTTTATAATATTATAGAGTAAAGCCCAACGTTGGATGATGATAAGCTCAGTTATCGGTCATGTTGTGAATCAAACCCATTACTTAAGGTCCCCCCAGACCTTAAATGGAATTTATGGATCACAGGATCACCGCTTGTTCAAAATTACAAGGGGAGCAGGCAGTAATGATTGAGATACAACTAGAGCTATTACTCCACATTCCAGGAATGCAATAGCAAAGTGCATTACCGTTCGCCTGTTTTCGCCATCAGTTATAAATGCGACGATAGAAATAAAAAAAAGTCGATATATTGAATCCGCTTGCATAAATCACTGCAGAGTTCTATTTCACCAGGAGATTCGATTTGTTTTCTTCAAAAGTATTCTCCTAGGAAGACTCAGAGAGAGTACATGATTTATTTTTAGGACCAAGTAGAATAACTTGTTTGTTTGTCTTTTTTTTTTTTTCTTCATTGTTATTACTATTTCCAGGAATGCAAATTCATCAGGTCATTACTGAAATTAATCTTAAAAATCATTGTCCTTATTCGAGTTGATATTGATGGATGAAGGTGGTTTGCCGACTGAGCTGAACACACGTATGCTTAACATGCTACCCTTTCTTTGCATGGACACATGTATTCGGATTTGTAGCAGAGCTTAACAATGGGAATAGAAATAATTCGGTGTGGATATAACACGAAGCAATAACGTATGTAGAAGTACTTTTGTAGTAGTAGTAGTAGTAGTAGTAGTAGTAGTAGTAGTAGTAGTAGTAGTAGTAGTAGTAGTAGTAGTAGTAGTAGTAGTAGTAGTAGTAGTAGTAGTAGTAGACGTAGTAGTAGTAGTAGTAGTAGTAGTAGTAGTAGTAGTAGTAGTAGTAGTAGTAGTAGTAGTAGTAGTAGTAGTAGTATTAGTAGTAGTAGTAGTAGTAGTAGTAGTAGTAGTAGTAGTAGTAGTAGTAGTAGTAGTAGTAGTAGTAGTAGTAGTAGTAGTAGACGTAGTAGTAGTAGTAGTAGTAGTAGTAGTAGTAGTAGTAGTAGTAGTAGTAGTAGTAGTAGTAGTAGTAGTAGTAGTAGTAGTAGTATATCTGGATTTGTAATAAACTGCATTATAAAGGCATATCAGCATTTTATCGTATTGCACATTCATTCCCTCCTTTCGCCTAATCTGCAGATGCGTTGACCGGTTACTCTCAAAAGTCAACATATTGAACAAATTTAAGTCATCTATTTACACTAACTTTGTAGTTACATCAGGTGCGCGCAGGGCAGCTTTAGTTGCGCAACTGTTCAGTCGCCCTAATGTAAACAATGAAATAGATAAGCGCGCCGACCACAGGCAAAGCGAGTTTCTGGCGATTGAAAAGTCTGTATTCTGTCAGTACTTTCTTGAAACGAAACAGAGACTCAAATCTTCTGTTACATACCAAACTGACACCAAAACTACTTTAGTTTCGACGCGGCCCCATCACACCTAACATTTTTATCACTCTGTGTGCGGGGTGTGTCAAAAAAGTTGTCTGTCGACCGACTGAAACTTGCCCTGTACGCGCCTATCCTTCAGGTATTGTTAGTGAAAGTAGAATCAATACATGTATCATCGATTACTCGTCTCATAAAAGGCCGCCAGGGACTTTCAAGAGCAGCAATTATCAAAATTGAAAGGTAACGCTGAGTTATGATATTATTGGTGAAAAAATCTGACCCCTTTTGTCTTGCCTTGCCTTTTAATTTCTTAATTACAAAAAAAAATGAATAGAAAATGCGTTATTTTCGTTGGAATTTCCTTTTTCCTCGGTTTGGATTCTTTTGAAATAAAACTATGGCCATAGATTGTTATTCTAATTTCATAATTTTTAATCAATTTCCTTACGACACTGATGAATCATATAGAACAATTTTTCTGTTGTTGTGAACTTTTCTAACCCACATCGCTTACGACTTTCAATAGCATAAACATTGGCTGACCCTACCAATCTTGTTGTGATGGTATATTGCTTGTTCGACACTAAATCTACGTGCAAAGAACCTATTATGCCTTTTCTTTGCAACAACTATCTGGAAACATGACTGGCGGAAATAGAAATAATGGTAGGCCCTAATTAGTATTAGTATCGTAAAAAAACTAAGGTGATAAGTGTTCATTCACACAGATTCAACAATAGCTTCACAATGTAAAGGAAATATATTTAGAGTCCATATAAAACCGTTTTGAAAGAAGTTCGGGTCCGGTAATATATAATCTGGTCGTTCATATTTGTCCAAATAAATCGAACTCCTTTTTTATTTTTTACAACTACTTACGAGGGAACATTTGATTTTTGTTTTCGAGAATGATTTCCAGGAAATCGTATTTCATCCCTAGCGAAATTACCTTTTTTGAAAGGTTTTTATACTCTTGTGTGCATTGCTGTTTTGAGATAATATACTTTATTTAATTGCACAACGCGCATTGGTATGGGGACTTTTGCTGTTGTAGACAAGGAAAATCATTGTCGGTGACAATTATTGTACTTGCCTCTTCGTGCTTAAATAGATATGAGTGCAAATTTGAGAGACGTAGAGAGGCGTGGGATATGAAGAGCGAGAGAGAGAGAGAGAGAGAGAGAGAGAGAGAGAGAGAGAGAGAGAGAGAGAGAGAGAGTTAAAAAAATATGTTTGGGTTTGCAGGAAAACTATTGATGATGGCAGAAATCATGAAACTCCAAAAGATACTTAGCAAATAATAAATTAAAATGCTAATTGTTTGAAGAAAAGGTTTTTTTTTCAATACAGAAATGGTACAATATAATCTAATTCTCATTTTATTGGTCTTGTTTTATGACTAACGCGCAATTCATAGTTCCTTGAAGAGGGGAAAAGGCAAAAAAAAAGTAGCGAGAGGGAGGTGAAAAACAGTCATGATAGAAATACGATAGGGAGAAATAGAGCAGGTATGGCAAGGTAAAGAGCAACTGCTCTCATATTTGAGAAGTTCTGTTGGTGTAAAAACAAATTTTGTCATGGTTTGACCCTCATGATTGTAATGATCTCACGCTAACACTGTTTCAGGACTTTTATCCTTGCTATTTTAACTTAGAAAAAACTTAAATCCCTAGTTTATCGGTTGGTTTGCTTTATATCATACTATTTTCTTTTTTTTTTTTAATGCCGGCAAGTCTGGCATTTGTAATTCACCTGAAATCCGGAAAACCGGGATATTGAAACTGGACACATCTCTTGCTGGGCTGCAGAGCGTTACGGACGCCTGACCAGGATGAGACTGGTGCTGGCGGCTTAAAACGTAAAAAACCTGAAGAGACAAATTTGAGATTATTACGTCATGTGAGGATTTTTTTTAATATGGATTCACGATATTTTATTTTATATATGTGTTCATTATTTTGGATGCATTAAATTTTATAATGGAAACGGTGTTATTACTTCAATAGAGTTAGATGAAATTTTCATATAACCCCTATCCTCAGCTTGTAGACTGTGATGATATGTATAACTGCGCCATCGTTTCCATCTAGATAGATTTGCGTTAGCTCAGTTTCTTTCACACTCTTATAAAGAGATCATTAAGATCAACAACAGCAAAAGCAGTTACAGGGAAATGATAATTATGCCCTCATTCATTCACCATCATCACCACTACTACTATTATTACCCTTATCATTTCCATCATTATCGCATCCTAATCAACCCAAGCATCACTATCTTTTATCATTCATCATCTTATTTTATCTTCCCTATTATTCATAGCTTTCACTCTTAAATCACTGCCACTCCAATAGTAAGAGATACTAAGCCTTCTTATTCTCGTCTAATTTGAGAAGAAAACTTAGCTTATGAAATTCATTATGCCATCATACAGTGTTGATTATAGTACAAAGATAACTGTTTGAGCACTCTGACTACAAGACAAAGATAAAGACATCTAAAAAAAGAATACATGTACTTCCTCTCTGTCCGTTTAAAAAACGTCCTTGATACTTTAAAGTTAAAGATAACAGGTGCCAGGCTTTCTCAGTCTTACCTAGAGGGGGTTGAGCATATGGAATCTCGTAATACGTGTCAATGGTTTTCCCGTTTACAATCAAACTACGACCACGCACGACCCCGTTTTGTATTGTCGTTGTGACGTAATGGTTTACGCCAGACGTTTGGGCACAAAAACTTCGTGCAACAAACGTTCCCAAACTGACAACAATCAAAGTAGTGAGATACATGGTCAGGGATCCTCCTGCTGGAAATAGCATGCAGAAATTTATCATCACTTCTGTGTCAACAATTTTATTATGTAATTTTTTTTGTGTGTGTGGATTTTTTTTTAAGATTACCAGTATGAGCAAAGTGGTGAATTGAAACTGGCTTAGGAAAATGGTTCTTTAAAACGCTTTTTTTTTCTTGCAATAAATATGTTTTTTTCTTCAGTTATTTTTTCGATCTACATTTTAATCGGTTCCATTGAGGGATATCGTAAAAGATTTGATGCTAGCGGTGTTTTAAGAGCAAACAGGAATTAAAGGGAGAAAACTGGATGAAGGGTTGAGAGACAAAAGAAAGAAAGTACCACACAGACAGACAGATAGACATAGATACATGCATAGTCGGACATAAACAGAATATGAAAGTCATAATCAGAGTTTGTAAAATAGAAAATAAAAGAGCAACACGGATAGAGGAGACAGTGTGTCAAGGCGCATGTGAACAGAACCGATAGTTTTCGTCGAAATCTCCCTGGTAACAAATACAGGTTGCAAAGTAAGCTTGGTTATTTTTGCTGAATGGTTTTAATTTGCTACACTGTTACGCACCCAATTTTCTGCATAACGTCACTGTAAAATTAGACACTCAAATATCTCGTGAGATATCGGTGTTCTCGGATGGGAACTTATGGAATTAATATATTTTTCTTAATCTCATGTAAATCACTTGGAGTGATGATTGTAAGTCAGCGAAATCGATATATTTGAATGTACAACCCAAATACTTTGTACTTTCACTATAACTGTTTTAGATGGTAAAAGAAATAGTAAAAACATACACTGGGCAAACACATTTTCAAGACTTACCTGTAGTATCTTCACTTAGACCCGTAGTATGTCCAAATGACCTGTAGCGTTATCTACATGTGGTTCTACATAATATCTTAGCTTAGAATTATAAATCTTGAGGATAGTCAACCTTAATTACCTATGAGGGAATTCTTATAATGATAACAGTAAAAGTACCAGAATGGATGAGGTCAAAGGTCTTTGCCCATATTCCAAATTACTCCCAGGGATTACCATAGAAACAATAAAAGTATAAAATGGATATCCATGAGAAGTCTGCAGAATATCTATCATTAGCATCATCATAATGCGTATTATTGTCAAAAGGCAAAAGATGATACCATCATCTGAGGCATAATAGTTCGTCTAATCATTAGCATCAATGGTCTACTAATTTTTTATCAATACTGGGTAATTTGCTACTAACATTTTTCTATCCACAAATTATATATATATATATATATATATATATATATATATATATATATATATATATGTATATACATATGTCGTTTGAAGATAAGTTGGAATAATTGATAAGAGTGCTCAACTGTGGGAGAATTTCATAGATATAGAAGATCGTATGAAGAGAATTTAAGGTAAGATCTTCTATATCTATGTCTACCTATCTATCTATCTATCTATCTATCTATCTATATATATATACATATATATATATATGTCTATTCACATATCAATCAATATTCCTTTCCGTGTTTTTCTTAATTTGCTTATATCTTTTTTGCTACCAACCATTATCTCTCTCTCTCTATCTATCTCTCTTTCTCTCTCTCTCTTTCCTTCTATAAATAAGTCATCATATGAATTCGGTTTTAACATTTTTTTATCCACATATTTTATTTTTTACATGGATTTATCTATTCACGCATCCATCAAAGTTTCTGTGCATTTTTTTTCTTAATTTACTATCTCTACCACTACCAACTATTCTCTCTCTCTCTCTCTCTCTCTCTCTCTCTCTCTCTCTCTCTCTCTCTCTCTCTCTCTCTCTCTCTCTCTCTCTCTCTCTCTCTCTCTCTCTCTCTCTCTCTCTCTCTCTCTCTCTCTCTCTCTCTCTCTCTCTCTCTCTCTCTCTCTCTGTCTCTCTATCTCTTTCTGTTCTCTGCTAACTATTTATCTCTTTCAAACGCATATTTTTATCCATTATCTTTCAGGTCGCATTTTAGACTTTCTTTTGTATTAAAGCAGCACTTCTTTCGAAAAGAGTCATTTTTTTTTTCAGTGCACCATCACTATTGCTTCTAAAAAGTAGGCTACTTACAAGCATAAGTTTCTGAGATAACACAATACATTCTTAAGTGGGCGTATCTTCTTAAATATTTATAGATCTATTTCTAGCATCAGTTTCCGTAGTGTAGTGGTCATCACATCCGCCTAACACGCGGAAGGTCCTGGGTTCGAGCCCCAGCGGAAACATATATTTATATATCTTCTTAACCTGTTCAATGTTTGGGGTGTCGTTTTTGTTGATACATTATTGATTTTAAGGGAATTTATTTCTCGGCAATAGGTGTATGCATAAAGGAAAACAAGGTAAACTTGTTTTATTTTTAGGCTCCTACCTACCTTTTTTGACTGTCTATCTGTCAAACCTTATAACCATCAGTCTCACATTATACAACTTTTCATATATTTATCCCAAGTATTCGTCCTGAAATATATTTCTTTTCTTTGTTACAACTGTAATTACGTTGTGTATCTATTTGTCAGTTAGAGTATAAGTTGTTTCTTTGTTGTTCTTGTTTTTGTGTCTGACGAAGGCGTAAAGCCGAAAGCTCACGTGTTTTGTTTTGATTTGTATATTTTGGAGCTGCACTTTTTTTTTATTTTTTTTTACGGTGCTTCACAACTAGTAGTAGTAGTAGTGGTAGTGGTGGTGGTAGTAGTAGTAGTAGTAGTAGTAGTAGTAGTAGTAGTAGTAGTAGTAGTAGTAGTAGTAGTAGTAGTAGTAGTAGTAGTAGTAGTAGTAGTAGTAGTAGTAGTAGTAGTAGTAGTAGTAGTAGTAGTAGTAGTAGTAGTAGTAGTAGTAGTAGTAGTAGTAGTAGTAGTAGTAGCAGTAGCAGTAGCAGCAGTATTTTTAGAAGTAGAAGTATTTTGTGTTGTTAGTGTTATTGTCGTTGCTCTCTTGTTATTGATGTTATTGTAGTTGTCGTATTTACGGATGACAAAGAGCGTGAGTTGTTACATATATATATATATATATATATATATATATATATATATATATATATATATATATATATATATAAGATTTTATCTTAAATTCTCTTCATACGACATTGGTGTTTCAAGCAGCACAAGGGTGTCGCTTGTCCTCCGCTCTCTTCGGGTATGACAGGTGTGTTCGATTGCCGTTCCGACCTTGTATTGTTTTCGTTTCCGAGCCATTGAAAGTATTGTGGCAAATGCTTCTTGCTGTAGGGGCACGATGAAAAGATTTCCCTTCTTTTGTTTAAAAGATCTTACCTTAAATTCTCTTAATACGACACTGGTGTTTCAAGCGGAGGACAGAAAAACCAGTGTCGTATGAAGAGAATTTAAAGTAAGATCTTTTGTAATTATGAAAAGCTCCCCCAGTTGAGCACTCTTGTCAATTGTTCCAACTTATTTTCGAAAAATATATATCTGTATTTGTGGCTAACAAAAGTGGAAGAAGTGAGTTTAACTTTAAAACTGTTTCTCCTTTGCGGGTCTGATATACAATTATTCTGTTTCTTTTTTCCTGCTTATTAGTGACTTATTTATTTAATATCCAGGAAAGTCAAACACTGTAAAGACATTCTTTTTTTTAATCCGATCAATATTCACTATTTGGTTTATACACCCTCTCCTCTCTTTTGTTTCATTGTCCAAGGTTGCTTGTTAAAAACCGAACGGTATAATGGAAAAATGCTCAGAGCGATTTGATTATTTGCTTCCAATAAATATTGATTGCAAAAATATGCAGTGAATTTGAAATATAATAAGAGGGTTAAATTGTGGAAACCACAACTGCATTCTTGCCCTATCCAGAACAATATGATATTAATAATCAATTAACTGGTAGTTTAATGAGCTGTGGGTAGAGGAGAAAAAAAACTGTGGAAAGATAGGTTGCAAGAATAAGAGGCATACCGAAAAAGAGAGAAACAAGCAGAGAGACAGAGACAGAGATAGAAACAGAGAGAGAGGGGGGGAGGGGGGGGGGGGGCGAAGAGAGAGAGAATATTATGCTGCTGCGTCCCATATTTGAATTTTCCGACTCAAATTATAATCAGTTTTTACATTTCCCTATACTTAACGCTAAAGTACGATTTCACACATGAAACTGGTACTTGAATGTGTCCGCTCCGAAAATCGAAATACCCTGTTTCTTTTAAAATCCTCTTAACGATGGCATTTGAAAGTTCATTGAAGAAGTTAACTACTTCTTTTTTTTTAATTAGATTTGAATACCACCTTTTTGAAATTCTCTTTTGCGTTTCTTAAGTGATAAAACTCGCACTCTTTTGATTGTCGTGGCCCGCCTAGGTATTTGTTGCTAAAGAGCAAGGGATCCAATTAAATTTGGGTTTCATTCTTGCAAAAAAAACTGAAACTTTTTCTCATTTGACAAGTCCTGGCCGAGATTTTTATAACAATCTCCTTCCCTCCCTCTTACTTTCTCTCTCTCTCTCTCTCTCTCTCTCTCTCTCTCTCTCTCTCTCTCTCTCTCTCTCTCTCTCTCTCTCTCTCTCTCTCTCTCTCTCTCTCTCTCTCTCTCTCTCTCTCTCTCTCTCTCTCTCTCTCTCTCTCTCTCTCTCTCTCTCTCTCTCTCTCTCTCTCTCTCTCTCTCTCTGTCTTGCTCTCACTACGATTATTTATCTTGTTTTCCACAACATTCTCTCTATCAACATAATTCCCTGCTTCCTTACTCCCCTCTTCAATAATGTTTCTCTCATTATTTCTCACCAATTCGCCCCCTCATTCTCTCTTTTATTTTCTCTTTCGGCTTCACTACCTACATTGCTGCATCACTCTTTTTTCTCTCTCCCTTTTTCTCGTTGTCTCTATCTCGGTTTCTGTCTTCCTCTGTCTTTTCCTCTCGTTATCATTATTTCTGTCTCTGCTTCTGCCTCTCTCACTCTCCCTCTCAGTCTTTATCTTGGTTTCTCTCCTCATTCCCATCTTTGTTTTTTTTTTATTTTTCTAAAGGCTGCTTTTGACACGAACATTGCCGCTGTTTTACCTTGACGTTAATTCAGTGCAAAAAAGCTTAATAGTTTCATTTTGTTCTCCATACTTTTTTATTGAATAGGCAAGCAAAAGGCCATGCAAGTAATGCAATTCACATCAACAATCAAGCGTTATGTTGGCCGAGATTCTAATTTGGCGGCCTCCTGGTTTTACACAAAGGGCCGTTCTGGTTGAATCACCTAGGAAATAACTGCCAAATTATCGACTGCGCTCTCAATCGTAAAGCTAGGTCAATAAAACATATATATGTTGACCTACAGATCTGCAGATTTTTGGAACCAGCGTCTTTCTATTTTTATTTGTCTGATTGTTACTTATATTTATAGATTTTCCTTTTTTCTTTCTTTTTTTTTTTTGTTTCCTTCCTTTCTTCTTCTTCTTCTTCTTCTTCTTCTTCTTCTTCTTCTTCTTCTTCTTCTTCTTCTTCTTCTTCTTCTTCTTCTTCTTCTTCTTCTTCTTCTTCTTCTTCTTCTTCTTCTTCTTCTTCTTCTTCTTCTCCTACTAGCATTACTACTACTAACTGCACTATTATTACTACTACAACTACTACTACTATTACTACTACTATTACTACTACTACTCCTACTACTACTACTACTACTACTACTACTACTACTACTACTACTACTACTACTACTACTACTACTACTACTACTACTACTACTACTACTACTACTACTACTACTACTACTACTACTACTACTATTTCTACGATTACTGTATGCAAGAGCAGTTGTGATTGTAGTTGTACAATATGAAGAAGTAATACGTGTCGTTTTAGAAGAACACAACAAAACTCATTGAGAAAATGATGCTTTACATATCATGACATATTAGTTTCAATTACGAACATTTTGAGATTACAGATCTAGGGTTCTTTATAGCTTTATGGGTCGGAAAAGTAAATTGTTTCTGGATTGAGGAGACCCTATTTATTGAAAATCAATGATGCTACCTTTAACATTGGAGGTCCGACAAGTTTAATTAGAATAAAGGCTCTATATAATATGCAAAAGGGGGAAATTATAACCTAGCAATGTAGCATTACTTAGCCTTCTATTCTTTGGGTTGTTTCACAGGGTTTAATTAGATAATATAAATATTTAGTGAAATCATATGACGGTTCAACATATGAAAGTTTGATCCCAAAATGATACCGCTAGATTGATTCTTATCCACATTTTCGCAAAATGTCCTAGCGGTCCAGTTTGTATATAAAAAAATTAAAAAATATAACCTTCTAACCAAGCATAGATCGAAAGATTTTTCATTTAATATACTTAATAGAAATAAACTTTCTCTTACCACAGCTCAAAATGTTCTTAGAGTTCATTATTTCAAGACGAAAATCTCTAAAAGAAAAAAAGGCCATTATGCTTCTTAAGTTTCTGCTATGATTCCATAGAGAGAAATGAACAGAGGAAACATGGGATAGAAATGAGTTACAGCCTTTTGTATCAAGAAAGTACATGTAACTCCAGCAGACAAAAGAACCTAAAAATATCACAAATGTTTTGTCATTAATAATTAGGCCCCTCTCATTTTATGTTGACAATTGTAAATCAAATCTTCAATATGATTATTACTCTTGTTCCCATAAATGTTCAGTCTTGTTTAATTCATGTCATTGTTCGGGATAATTTAAATCCTTTGTTGGTTTGCCCCATTTTTGTAAGCCGGAAATCACTGGGCTTTTTTGTCGAAAGGGCTTCAGTCTTTTTTTTTTTTTTTTAAGAGGGTCTAGAGCTGCGATTGTCAATAAACTTTTGAGTGATAACTGGACTTTTGTATTCCGGTCAAAATGAACACTGGAGATTCAAAATTAATTTCAAAGTATAAGACTAATTTTGCTATATTTATTAGTTTTGTTATCAGTTGTGGCTCTACTAAAAGGCCCTTCACACACTATTAAAAATGATTAATTTATGTCTGAGAATGCAATAGTGAAATCGTTCTCCCAGAGGCCTAATCGCATTGTAAAATATCATAGCCATAAAAATGCATGTTTGGAAATTTTAATATAATTTTTTATAGCTTTACATTCATCTTATTAGTTATGGTAATATAATTACGTCTTAAAAATCCTATTTGCATAATTCATTGCAACACCAAATCTATCAAGGATCTCTCTCTCTCTCTCTCTCTCTCTCTCTCTCTCTCTCTCTCTCTCTCTCTCTCTCTCTCTCTCTCTCTCTCTCTCTCTCTCTCTCTCTCTCTCTCTCTCTCTGCTTCTATACATCTATAGATAATTTTTTTTTCGAAATTAATTAATATATATGAAAGCGGACTTGGAAGACTGGCCGCGAACTCCTCCGTTGTTACCCAACCAACACTTTTGAAACTTTGCAGGCGTCTACAGCATTCACGTGGCTAGGTTCTAAATCATGAAAAAATTAACGTAAACTGCTTTCCTCGATTTCCCAAAAATGTTTTGTTTCGTTAATATAGGTTAATTTACGATCCTCAATTTCGCGGGTAATTTTTTTTTACTGTTTAACAACGGAAGTATTTATCAATTGGCTTGAGGTGTTAACAATAGATGTAGGTTTAAATAACTGCGTGGCTAAGGATTCCCGCAATGCACCTAACGCGAAAATTCAGAGCTCTCTAGTAAGCGTGTAAAAGGATCTAAAAAATACAGATTGGGAAAGAATAGAATACTAAGTCGATTTCCCTTATTTCAAAAGGAATTAGATCTAAATTTTATATCTAAATTTTGGGTTCAGAATTAGAATTATCGAGAAAAGGTAAAGATGGATAGGTGGAGGCGTTATATCTGGATTGCGTAAGATAAGAGAAAAAATGATCATCACAAGATATAGAAAATCTATGCCATTTTTGCTTATCTTTTGGTGCGATTTGTAAGATTTCATCAAACAAAATTCGGTATCATTACAGATATCGGTCCAACTCAACTTAAGCTTTAAAATTGTATATTTCTTAATGAATTTGATATGTTGTACACGTATATGAAGGTTTTATTCGTCGCAAATAAATATTTTCCAAGATATTATAAGCATTTTTGTGTTGCTCTAAAATTCCATTTAACTACAAATTTCGATTTCGTCGGGAAACATTCATTTGTGAAGCCCGACGTGAGGTGTGCGCCGATATCTGCAATTTTACCCAAAATTCCTCGTCACATTTTATATACCTAGAAGATAGATAAGTTTTTCTTGGAGAATCCCATCCGATAAGGTTTGTTTTAACGAAAAAATAAATCGCTTTCATTAGCGATTCGCTTGTTACAAATCTTTCTGTGATAAGAGTTGTTTGCATGAAGTAACATGGTGCTAGCAACATCACAAAATACCTCGTAGCATTTTGTTTTGTCCGCCTTTTGTGGAAACCAAGGAATCGTTCGATAGCATAAGAAGATTTTACGTGAGGCGATTTGTTGTGAACACAGTGCCACATGATTTAGTTTCATGAACTTCTGTCGTAACTTGCATAGCCTTTGCTGCTGCTAAGAACATTGCATTAATTTCAGCCTGTCATTAAAAAAATATTAAGGTTTATTTGAATTAACATAAAAATGAGCTAAATGCAAAATGTTTTGTTCAATTTATTCACAATAGCGAAGAATTTAAAAGCATTATTTCATGCTTTTAACTTACTATTCTTAACTAGTTTTCAAGTCAGTATAACACATGTAAGAAATTTATCAATCTAAGTAAAGATTTTTTTAAATTACATCTTATGCTCAGTTTCTTTAATTTTTGCTTTTCACCTCGTTTGAAGTGTGTTAAAAGTGCAAATGTGAATCAATGAGATCCTGTACAATTATAAAATATCCCTGTATGCCTTCCCAACTTTACAAAATTAGTAAATTCATGGCCATCGAAGAGTGGGAAGGAGACACAATCCAAGATTTTCGAGGCGGAGATGACTGAGAGCTTCAGCGCTTGATGTCAAGCAGTGCCTTAATGCACTCTTTGGAGAATACAATTGTGCTGAGTACTTCACACTGCTCATAATGAGTCGAAACCTGGTGTCACAGCTCATAGCCGTTGGAAGAAAGTTTTTGCACTTATTCACCTTACATTCATAATAGCAAATCAAGACGCCCAAGTTGCTCCAGTTACATTGTTGATAATCATGTTATTGGATAAATGTTTCGCTAAGCTATTTTAAGATTTAACTTAAGTAAATCTAAGTTTGAAGATTAGGGAGGGGAAAAATGACGATTGTTCTTGAACGATGCCGAGATTGATGTGATTATATTTTTTTTCAAATCGATGATCTATTTTTACTAAAGTTATCAAACGTCAAGAAAAGTGTTGTGATCCATCATTTTTCATTCCGTCTCTCTTGTTTTTGCTCGACTTACTTTCTTTATTTTTCAAAGGTGGCATGTTATCATTTTATCAAATGTTATTTCTCGATGGCATTATTGTTTAGGTATGTTTTTGAATATTGTATGATAAAATAATTTAATCTTTTAAAGAAAATTGTAAGTGAATGACCATTGAACTCATAAAGAGAGAAACGATGCCTTACAGTATTCAGATATAAGTGGTTTTATTACTTCTAACTACTACTACTGCTTCTACCACAACTATTACTTTTACTCCTATACTGCTGCTACTGCTCCTGCTGCTGCTGCTGCTGCTACTACTACTACTACTACTACTACTACTACTACTACTACTACTACTACTACTACTACTACTACTACTACTACTACTACTACTACTACTGCTACTACTGCTACTACTACCACTACTACTACTACAACTATTACTACTACTACTACTACTACTACTGCTACTACTACCACTACTACTACTACAACTATTACTACTACTACTACTACTACTACTGTTACTACCTTACTGCTGCTGCTATTATTATTATTATTATTATTATTATTATTATTGTTACTATTGTTATTATCATTAACTAGGGCTGTGTTCAGCCAATAAGAAGCGTTGTTCGCTTTTTACCTTCGAGCTGTGTCATGAGGACTGCATCTACAGTCCCTCACTTATTTAGCTGTCAATGTTAGCGTCAACCTGTTAAGCTTTTGGATATTTTTTTTTCTTTTTCCTCTTCTGTCAGATATATCCTCTGAAAAGGAACGAGTAGTGTATGCTGATGCTTTTCCTATTTCTTTGTGCTGATCACTTAGTGAAATGACATATTTGTTAAATTAATTCTCGATATTAAAGCTGTATATATTCCTAGTCTGATCTGCTGATTAAAAACTACTGAAATAAAATTTAACAAATTCAAGAAAAAGTTCTACCAGTTTCTATTACCTGTGGATAATTATTCAGATAGGTTGAGTAATTTTTTTTCACGTCAATCATGCATTATTGTTTCATTCAAAATGTTTTGTGAGTTGCGTCAGTATCCTAGATTTTCCATTCTTTTTTAAAGACATTACTAGTATTACATTATAAATAAAGCAGCTCCGTAGGAAATGCAAAATGACCTTAATCGAAGCTTGAACGGTAAAAACCAATTTGAGTTTCAAGATGCAGAAATCTCCGGAGGCATTAAATTTTTCACTCTCAAGATTTATTGTGGAAAACAGGCCCTTACAGTTTGGCTAACTTCATTATTTTAAGGAATCCTCTGAGTTATAGTGGAGGCGAGTTCCGCCTTAAGATAAAAAAAGAAAATTGAGAAACTTAGAAAGAAGATAATAGCTGCGAAATAATAAATGGTAATATGGAAACTTGGTGGACAAACTATGATTGCCGAAACTAAGCAGAAAAAGTTAAAGCAAAATTGCCATAGGTCTTAGCAGAGCCTGCAATCTCAAGACACTAGAAATTCTATAAGTTTAGTTCTGATAAGAAAATGGACGCAAAGGTAGAATCGTGAAGTGTATACAAATGAGAAAATTAAACATGAGGTTGCTTTGCAAGTGCAGAAATAATTTAGGATAGGACCTACAATCTTTTTAGATTATATTTAAAATTATTTAACATGCAATTTTAAAACCTCTAACTGTTTTCGCCTTCGCCAGGCTAGAAGAACTTACTAAGGCCATTCCGAAGGATCCAAAACCCATCAAAATAGAATAGAAATTGTGTAGAATGAAAGGGGCGCCATATAAACCAAGACCTTCAGCTATCAGGAAGACACTCAAAGAGCTGTTGTTACTGGGGAACACAGTCACGGATGCTTTATCACAGATTGGGCAAGGGACTTTTGCTCTCTTTAACCAGCCTCAGCATTGATGGTCTTTTGTGCATCCTAAATCATACGAATGTTACAAATAATAGACATATAGACTTAGTTACCAACTATTTTGTGAACAAAGTTCGACAGGCTAGTTAAAAACGTGCTGAAAATAAAGGATTTTGATGTGACGCTTCAATATGTCAACAATTTTTCACAAAGATTTGAATTAATGAAGGAGGTCCGACGCAACCACTCATTGACAACAAAATGGGCATTGGTTGTAACTCCATCGAAAAGCACAGCACAAAGTTTTTTATTTTCAACAAAACGAATGATAGCAAAAATAGAGTCAACAGCTCTTATCGATTAACAATGCAATCTTTGAAAAGGAGTAGAAAGAAAATATTTTTTGAAAATGGAAAAGGTTTAAACATTTTAGAAAAAAAATTATGATAGAGGAGTCATGGCGGGTCCGAACATGAGATATGGAACTAAGGGGGTCTCACCTCACTTTATTAAGTTCTGTAGAAGACAAACATTGAACACTGAGCGTTTATTGCCATTATTTTTGCGAGGCTCGGAGCTTCACCGTGCTTTGTTCTGTTGTTTATCATCCCTTTGCCCTTAAACAAGAAATGTCTTCAAGTAAAATAATAATTATGATCGAGGGACAGCAATAAAAAGAAGCAATTATACTTGGCAAACAAAATGGTGCGCCATCCAGTTTACAGTTGTCACTTAGAATAATATTTTTGCACTGTTTTTCATTACGTTCTGCTGGGATGCTTTCAAAATAGGTGTGTAAAAGGATGAAGTGTTTCTCATTGAACTATAGTTGTTCTTGGGAAAGAGTTCCGAGCAAAGAGAATAATGAATTAAAAAACATTTATATAACTCAAGCCACATTGCAGTATTGAGAGCCATCAGAAGGAATATTCTGTGTACTTGTTAATGACAACACTCTCTTGGAAGGAAAAAGTTCTTTGCTCAATGAGTCATTTTAATCTCATCTTAAGGTAAATCGAGGTCCAAGACGAGCAAGAACTTTGGTATTTTTTTTTTATTTTCATAGCTTCCCATTTATTGCAAGATACTCTTTTCGGACTATTTAAAAGGATGTTTAAATAGATTTGGATTTTACAAAATTATCCAACCGTTCTCATTGTATAAGTCTATTACCTGAACTCAAACATATTTTGTTCCTCTCTATGTTAAGCACTGTTCAGCCTTATGGTACGGAGAGTATGTACTCTCTAATTTCTCACTCTCAGTTTTATTCTCTCGAAACTCTGCGGGATAGTTTGTATGGATAAGATCAATATACCACTTATGCAGATATTTTTTTTAAAAGCTTAGGTTGTTTGCTTCTCTATAGAAGTCTTTATGACGGTTATTGAGTTTTATAGAGTACACTCTTTTGGTGGGTTGTGATGCGAAGGAGACAAAGCGACAAATCATTGATCGGAGACCATTGTTGAAGTGCGTAAGATTTGTTGAATTGTCAACGGTTTGACTTATTTCACGTCCATAGAGATCTCTAGGATGAGTACTTTGCAATTATGATTTAATTTTTTTTTCCCTTTAGAATGCTCAGAAGGCAAAAGCTTTCTTTTATCTCATCCTAAGTCGATAATAGTTAGGTGTAAAGCAAGTACGAGATAAATACTCGCAGTGGTCCTAAGCACAAATTTCGCCTCCATAATAATGCTATATAAAAATATTTCCAGCATTGTGACCTCTGCAGTGTTATCGTAACTGTTGCAAAAGAATTCCAGAAGATAGTCGTTTGAAGTGCCTTTATGATCCAATATACAGGAACCGACCTTGTACTTCCGCTCACTACAAGCAAACGCCGCTGCAAGTTCATGAGTATTACTATTAGAAAACTCAAATCTATGAGTAAAGCATTTCGATTTTTTTAAATTAGACAACAACCATCAAATTTAAAAAATGTGACGCATGACAAGGCTTTTGATCTCGTTTGTCATATCTAATTTATTTGTTCAAAAAGCCTGATTAGATGTAGATATAGAGTGAAATGTTGTTTCAGCCTCTTATCTAGCTATAGAAAACTTAAGTCACATCAATGATGACTAGCAGCGTCAATTACAAGCGCTTTGCAACTAATGTAATAGTTATTTGATAAACTATTATGATGTTGCTTCATGTGATATATTTACGTTCATTTTTCCTCAAGTATAATATCAGAGTTCAAATAGCAATTCACGCATCCGCTTAAAAAACAACAATGTAGATGATATATATTGTTTGCAGCGTAGACTATCTTCTACCTCAGACAAAGACAACAGCACCAGGAGTAGATCAGGAGGAACTAGTCGCCCACTAGAAATCGTTACTAATTAATGTTTGTGCCACTCAGTATGACTGATGTTTGCGACCCGACTTCGCAGTTAACCTGGCTTTCCATTCGTACGTGATCTGCAACGCGCATATCCTTTGTTTATTTGTTTTTTCATTTGTACGTAATGTGTCATGCGTATTGCGTATTTCCCACTTTCCATAAAAGCTCGTGATCCTTTCGTTTCCGCTTATTTCTCTGAATACACCAGTTTGGTATAGGCCTTCATGGCACTTTAATTTCGTGCTTTTCTGGATGAAAGAAGAATGCGGAAACATTGAAGACATCGCAGCTACAGGAACATACCAACATGCAGTGGGTAAATTGAATAGTCCAACCGATGAAAAAAAAGTTCAGTGTATACAATTAAATAATGAATAATATTTTCACCTACCACGAAATTTCGCGGTATTTCATGATTGTAACTTGTACGAAACAGGAGTTTCTAGCTTCCGATGTCCATGTAGTTGCGAGATTCATCTTGATCGTTCGAGTATTCAGAGAGCATCACCTTCATATGGATAGACCTAATTTGAAATTGCATGTAAGAATTTTTTATGTATTATATGCATTGCGCATTATGTATTATGGACAAGAAAAAGACTCCCGTTAGAACAACACAAAAGAACACGAAAGTATTGCCATTAGTGTAATAATGGGAGTGTGTGGAAGCGAAAAAAAATCGAGCGAGTTTGACGTGAATGTTTTATTTGAAAGGCAACCTAATCCTTCGATCTGGTTAAAGTGTGATGCTAAAGTGGAGCTAGTTATTTCATGACACAGGAATACTGCAGGCATCAGATTTTTACATGATCGTTTAAGATGTGGTGCCACAACGTTTGCCTTAATAGAAACTATTTACATACCCTCGAGCTTATTTGAGGAACAAATAGAATAGGACTTAAAAATTATGTTACTCAGCAATTCGTACTGGGGAATTATTCTGCATGAAATGGCATGATAGAAGAAGGTTTCAATCTTACAGGATATATAGTATCGCTAATAACACTCACCTCCAATAAAAAAAAGTTAAATGAATTCTAGTCCTCTATGCCTCTACCCAGGAATGTTCATTTTCCAGTTAAAACGATCTATCTTTTTTCTTACACTCCTCCCCACAAAAAAATACCCCCTCAACACACACACACACACATAAAGAGTCTCCTGGCTAGTGTCTACTGTTTGGACCGTGTCGCAAAATACATATTCGAAAAAATCTTTTAGTTTCCCAATTCAACTCAAACGCGTATGAGATGAATGAATGACATCAAAATCCATATGTTTATTCGATTATTGCAAATAAGATGTATAGTTATGGTATCTTATCATGGAAATAAAAGCTTATTTCTGTTCTTAAATTAAGAATGCAATGCGTTTAGAATTTCAATTAGATTTCGACCTCTGAACCCAGCGAGATCGGTTATAAAGAATTAAATTGCAGGTTGCACACATTGCTGATTAGATCTAAATGCTACTTTAAAAATTTTTCGGTAAAGGGAATTTTTATCAAGCGATTCTGACCATGAATTTCATCCCATGCAGAGTTTGCAATCTTTCTAAAGCCTCTTGATGCATTAAATTTCTTCCTTTAGTGTTTCACTGATTTAACAATCGTGCGCTATCACGACAGCAGTTCATATCATTAACTAGTTATGGTATTCCGACATATGTCCCGTGAGGTTACCTTTTTTGGCATTGGTCACCAACGTACATAGAGGTCAACAAACTAGATTGATGTCAAAGGAGGTGGATTCTAGAAAGACTTTTTTCTTTTGACTTTAAACGTCTGGCTTCTAAATTCTCAAAGGAAGAACTTACAATTATGTTGATGGAGCAAGTATTAGCCTACAAGGCGAAGTATTTCCATTTTTGCTAAAGCTTCTAAATCTATGGTGAAAAACTTGTTCCATCTTTTCTGGCAATAATTATGTTCTAGTGTGCAATAAATTTTTATAACATTGACTCACTTAAATAGTGCACATGTGATAAATGACCTTCATAAAATCTCGCTGCATTGTTTTCTAATCAGGTTATTAAGGTCCATTAGCAAACAAGAAAATAATTTTTTTTATAAGATATATATTGTTAAACAATAATCTTTGACACAGAAAAACTCGACTATTTCTTTTCAAATAAAATTTTAAGACATCCTGATTAGCGACATCAGTTCGTCTATTCACATTGTACTTTTTATACATCATAGATTCTTCAAAATGTGTGTTTTATTTCTTAACAAAAAAAAAAACCCCTGTCCTTTACGCTCACATGCTGAACCTAGTAAGATGTTCAGAGTTAGTTTTAACCGCCACCTAATGTGGACCTAACGAAATCGATTTCTTCAATAAAATGTGAAAAGTAATTTTTTTTTTTTATCTATGCTATTTTGAGAGTAAAAACAAATTTTCTAATTTGGTGCAGATTCATAAAAAGGATAGAAAGAAAGGTGGCTAGTAGAGGGGTCAAAAAGTGCAGTAAATCAATCTTCTTCATTTTATTCCAGAATGAAAAAAGAAAACAAGTTCATTGTGCTCGATTTTTGTTTTAAGTGAAATAGGGTGGAGTATTTCTATAAAAGTATCAAACTTCATAAAACCATGAGTACGAAAAGATTGATATGATAAGCAAGAAAATATCGATTTTTTTAAGTGCTTGAAACGAACAAGAGATGAACTTTTATAATCATAAAATGAGGAAAACGAACAAACAGACAGTTGCTTAGTTTGATTATTCACAGAGAATGTTTTTTGGAGGTACATTATTGTCTTAGAGAATAAAAGATTCAGATTCCTCGAATGCTTCTTTTCCTTTCTCTCAATCTCTCTCTCTCTCTCTCTCTCTCTCTCTCTCTCTCTCTCTCTCTCTCTCTCTCTCTCTCTCTCTTTCTCTCTCTTCCTTTCTTTCTTTGTCCCTATCTCACTATCTATTTTCGTGCTCTCTTACATTTTTTGCCCCCCCCTCTCTCTCTCTCTCTCTCTCTCTCTCTCTCTCTCTCTCTCTCTCTTTCTCTCTCTCTCTCTCTTTTTCTCTATCTATCTAGCTATCTATCTATCTAGCTATCTCACTCTTGGTTTCGTGCATTATCTCTTTTGACTCTCTCTGTATATCTCTCTTCCTCTCTGTGTCTAACTCCCTCTCTGAGTGTTTTCTTTGTCTCTCACCTCTTTTATCCCTTCACTCTACCTAACTAGCTCCTTTTTCTCCGGTGTTCTCTTTTATTACATTTTTCTCTTGCTGTTTTCTCTCTATCTGTCTTTCCTTTCTTGCTCTCACTTTGTTGCTCTGTCTTTCTTTTTAGCTCTTCTCCAATTTCCCTCTTTCTTACACGTTGGTTTCTTTTTATTTCTCTTTCTGTCTCTCTCTCTCTCTTTCTCTTTCTCTCTTTCTCTTTCTCTCTCTCTCTCTCTCTCTCTCTCTCTCTCTCTCTCTCTCTCTCTTTCTCTTTCTCTCTCTGCAAGGCTCTTGAAATTATTTCAGAATCCTCTCATAGGATCCTCTTGTTAGTTGTATTATCGTCACATTCAAATGTTGGTCGTAGTTCGAGTGACGCTAAAAAACAGATTGAACTGCATTCAAAGAAATCTTTACCATTTCTTGCTGAAATCGATGACTTTGGACCCAACGAACTGCCACTATAGTAACTATAACCTTAACATTGTCAGATATCCGAAGTAGCATTGAGACCTATGAACGCTACCGATCAGATTTTGCCCTGCCACTATCTTCCACTGGAAACCTGAACCCGTTTTATATAAAACGCTTACCCCCTGCTGATGCTGCTATTACAGTAAATAATGATCCCTTAGGGTTTGAACAAGACCAGAGTCTTGGCCCGTACATCCAGAGTAATAAAACGTTGCGGGATCGATGCTATTTGGATAAACTGAAAGTTGGGGCTGGCTGTCAAAGACACCATTCGGCAATTAGTAACTATAGTCGAGGCTTTAGAGGAGAAAAATCTAGAAATGCTAGCAGTAGAAAATGGTGTATTAAGTAAACCTTGCGTAGGTGAAAATATTGAAGGACCTAAAGGCATCATGAAGAAAGCAAAGTCTACTAATGCAAAGACAAAGTCATTATGCGTCTAATAAAGTCGCAATTAGAACATTGCAAAAAAAATAAGAAATTGTATGTCACAAAAAGCAGCTTAAAGAAACGATGTATGAAAACATCATTGTGGTCTAGATTTTGTAACTGTTGTTTTTTATTAGCTTTCATTAAATATTTTTAAAGAATTGTTGAATTTCATGTAAAATGCATTGCTTTGAGGCTTTAGGGAATACATTTTTATTTCATTAAAGATTTTTTAATTTATTCTTATAATGAATTTCAAACTGTTCTATCGGAATTGAGGAGCTGTTTTTTTTTTTAATTTTGACAAACAGTTGATTGTTTTTGTTTATTTTTTTGTTTATTTTTGTTGTTGTTTTTGTTGTTTGTTTATTTGTTTGTTTGTTTGTTTGTTCGTTTGTTTTGTTTTCGGTTGTTGTTGGGTTTTTGTTGTTTTTTTTTTAATTATTATTATCAGGCGAAGATTGCATTTTATCTAAACAGCATGTTGTCATCAATACCACAAAATCTTTAAATATCTAGCAAAAGATTTAGTTCCTGGTGATTTTATGATTGTTTTACGCCTTTAAACATTGAGGGCAATAGAGTTAATACTTTTTACTATTCATTTCTGAAAACATGAACCCAGGATAAATAGATCACAATATGGGAAAAAGCAATGAAATAATTTCATCTAAGACACAGACCCTCTTCCTTCTCTGTATTTTACGCATAAATTTTCAAGCAGTGATAAAAATCAGCAAGGCCAGTTTATGAACTTATGTTTTTTTTCCACCTCTAGACTATCTTGCTCGAGAAAAAAGCCTATCCAAATACTTTAATGGATAGTTTGATATAGGCAAAAAAAAGTACAAATTCTCAAGAACTAACGAGTCACTTCTTTGGAAAAGCTTTATTTAATAAAATAAAATTATCTTTTCTTTTCACTCCTCAGAATCTCGTTTAGCCAATGCAAGAGATTGCCGTGATCCACTACCGATAGCCAATACTTACAGGTGGATAACAAGGTTAGATTTTTACTCGGTCTTTTTGTATTACTGCTAAGCATCAAGAAAAAATGTTGTTTCTTGAAGAAGATTAATTTGAATTAATAGTAGTAGGAGAATTTATTCTTAACAGTTAAATGATAGATATAGTTGTGGTACTAGAGGCAGTAGTAGTAGTAGTAGTAGTAGTAGTAGTAGTAGTAGTAGTAGTAGAAGAAGAAGTAGTAGTAGAAGTAGAAGTAGTAGTAGTAGAAGTAGTAGTAATAGTAGTAGTAGTAGTAGTAGCAGCAGCAGCAGTAGTAGTGGAAGTTGTAGTAGTAGTAGTAGTAGTAGTAGTAGTAGTAGTAGTAGTAGTAGTAGTAGTAGTAGTAGTAGTAGTAGTAGTAGTAGTAGTAGCAGCAGCAGCAGCAGCAGTAGCAGTAGCAGTAGTAGTAGTAGTCGCTGTTGTTGTTGTTGTTGTTGTTGTTGTTGTAGAAGTAGAAGTAATAATAGTAGCAGAAGTAGCAGTTAAAGGTATAGCCAGAGATATATTCATTGCAATTGCAATAGTTTGATGAATTAATATAAGAAAAGCCCGGGCCGGAAGGACAAACAGTAAGAAACACAGACTTTACAAGCAAATGTTTGATTTCAGATATTATTGGTTTGACACATTTATGTTTTGCTTCAAGGTATTTTATTATTATTATTATTATTATTATTATTATTATTATTATTATTATTATTATTATTATTATTATTATTATTATTATTATTATTATTATTATTATTATTATTATTATTATTATTATTATTATTATTATTATTATTATTATTATTATTATAAGGAACTCGCCTTATGACGGAAAATGACAAGCTTATTCGTTTTGGAAACATGCTGAACATAATTATTTGGATTGAGAGTTTTTCTTTTTTTTCATTTTTTTGTAAATTTACTTTTGTTACTTTGGTTCAATCTTTTTAGTACAAATAGCACGGAGAATTAGAATTAGTTGATTATTTTTATCGATTGGTGCACGCATACCCAAACAAGAAATAATGTTTTTCAGTTTTTAAAAATCTCAACATCTCTATCAGAGTTTAGATTTGGATCGTGTGGCATTGACAACTTTTTGTTTGTTTGTTTAAGTTGTGTTTTTCACCTAGGCATTTTTGTTGTTGCGATAATTTAATGACAATTAGAAAACGTTCCTGAACGACATACTGACTTTGGCATAGCACGTGGCCCATACTGAATACGACCTAGAATTTGATAAAGGTGACCAATCACTGATAAGTAGTGTGTAGGGATTACGTGATGGTTGAAAGCAACTATTTTGGGAACTTATATGACTTTTTATGCAACTCTTCAATATTTGCGCCGTCTTAAAATGTTTTCAATCAGTTAACTTACTCCATGTTGCAATGTATTCCGAGGAATCTCTTAGCTTGGCTATAAAATTTTCTTCCACCTTTGGAAATTTCCAAAATCGAACAAAAGTAATCTACTTACTGACCCGGCTCGTTTTAAGCTAACAATTTTATGGAATACGTTGATTGCTATTGGAAGACAAACGGGTGAAGAGTATCGAAAAATTAAATGCGGATGAGATGCAATCAGCTGATGTAATTATTCGTGTCATGCTTGGCACTTACAGCATTGTTGAAATTGCAGTAACGATTATGTGATTGGGACTCGAAAGTTTTTCCTCTAAAGTGTAAAAACCTTTTGCAAATGGGACTTAACTGAAGGCCCTTTATCAAAGAATGACTATCATCTGATAACATTCTGCATCCTATTCTATTTTAAGATATTATTTCAACACTGGTACTGATACAGTGTCTCAAATTACAGATATGTATAATTACAGAATGGTGGCCCTGTGTATTTAGTTGTTTGATATAGCCCGCGCATAATATGTGATGTGAGGCCTTTATGCAGATTATAAGTAGCCTCCATCGAACAAAGTAGAGACTCGTAACTCATCTGTCGACGGCGTGGGGCTAAAACCTGAGTCGTTGCAGATATCAGGGCGGGCACTTTAATCCCATCGCCCCGGCGCTGTACTTAACAAGACAGCGAACTGGTGAAATGTTATTGGAATTGATGGACTGCGTAACAAAAAGCTTGAAGAGCGAGATGCAACATCGAAAGCGTAAGCCGATTACAGGTTTTAAAAACTGCATGAGGCGGAAAGCCTGTGATAAAACTGAAAGCCTAAACGTAGGCGATGTGTGACGCTTGTGAGCAAAGCGTAGTTCCGACACAGCCGACTTTGCTCAAGCGAATATATCATGAGTTTATACAGGTTCAAAATGATCCCAAAGTTCAACAAGGTTGTCATTGATTCTCTATGGGATCCGAAATTTTTAACATGGCTCGTTGAGGATCTTGCCTCAACAAAGTGGTTTTTTTTTTTTTTTTTTTTTTTTTTTTTTTTTTTTTTTTTGTTGTTTTTTGTATTTTCAATGCAATGTGCACTTTTTTGTTTAAGCTTTGAAGCGTTGTCTATGCTGGTGCCTGTTTGTCTGTCCTTGTTATTTTTTTTTTTTAATTTTTATGATTGTTTTTATTATTGTTCTTGTTGTTGTTGTTGTTGTTGTTGTTATGGTTACTTATATTGATGTTTTTGTTAAATAGTCATTTCTGTTAATATCAAATCATTGGAATTGTTGTTAAAATTATACAAGATGAACTTCTGTCGCTGAGTGAATAAACTATATCTCCACCATACTTGTGTAGAGAGAACAGATAATATGTCTTTTCATTGTATCTATCAATTTCCTATTTTGAGTATCCATTAATAATTATGTTTGATTAGTTTTTCTAAATTAATAATTTCCGCTACACAATTCTCATATAAAAAATACAGATAATGTATGTTTTCATTCGATCATTTCATTTCGTTTTGGGTCATCCATTAGAACAAATGATTGCTCTTTTCTATGATCACAAAAGCAGGTTTTTACTCAATTAATCAAAAACATTTTATCCTGTCAGCGGTAGAGTTGAGTACAAATGTGTAGAAAGTTACAACATGACTGAAGGGGACGGTGTACTGACCTGTGAAAGTGATGGAAATTGGGTGGGCCAGCTACCAGCGTGTGATTGTGAGTACTCACTAGCTTTTTAAACTTTCTACATTCGATTAAAAAAAAGATAGATACAATCTTTATGGAAACAAAGGTATACGGAAATAGAATTTGGTCAATCGATATAGTTCTAAATAAATATATGTCTTTCAATTATAGTCATAAATGGTTCTTAGTAAGTTTGTGAAAATGAATGGACTGGTCCGTAAATACTGAAATACCACTTAGAGGACTCAGAATTTCATTTTTGTTTTGAAATTCAAGAGCTAATATTTTTTAAGATGTTATCACATGTTTCACATCTTTTCCTTAGTGTATTGCGGCAGAGCTCCACAGAGCCCGGGCACCTTGTGGCCAGCCCAGATCACTAATGAAGCAATGGTCAACTACAACCCTGGAATAGAAATAGCTGAGGCCATCTACTCTTGCAAATATCAGCTCAGTGATACAGATTTATATCAGGAGAACAAAGTCCTATGTGACAGAGCCAACGGCCAGTGGAAGAGCCCAGCCAATGTCTTTTGCAAAAGTGCGTTTTGTCTCTAATAACATCTAATATAGAGCGTTTTGTTTTACGAGCTCATTGAGCCCGTACACCTTAGAATGAAGAAATATAGATTTTTTATTATGTGTACATTTTACATTTGTCTAATAAAAGCATATAGGCAAAAGAGAGGGGGAGGGAGGTTAGTGCAATTGAGATTTATGTTCAATTTATCACAGTCATTATATTTCCAAATTTTCAGAGACAAATTATCTATGGAAAATCTAGATATCTGCCTAAACAGACTATCGTACCAGTAAATGTTACATAATGACCTTGTCAGTACATTAAATGAGAGCTTACTTTTTTATGTCTCATACATAATGAATAAGTCCAATGTAAAATTTTATATTGATACAGATTTTGAGCCCTTCTTCCCTCGTGCTGCTCACTTCAAACGCAATGCATGCTTGCCTTACATCGATTTTCTGAGCCTGTTTTTTTATATTTGTTATAACTATTCTCCTTGTGGTTCTTTTCGTTATTTCTTTTTCCTCATTCTCTTTTCACGTTATAATCAAAACTTTCTTTTCAGACGAATCTTCTTTGCCACTTGTAGATTGGCTGTCTGACCCAATATTTCTGGAGGAATCTAATAGTAGTATCCTTAATATAACTAACGATACTTTGAGTGCTGACAGTGACAGCACTTTTTTAGACTATTTGATGAACGAATGTTACGAGATGGTGAACAGCCCTTCCTTCGCAGAGATAATTTTTCCATTATTACCCAAGGGCCGCGACTTTGAACTTACCTCGCTTGAGCTGCGTCTACAGAGCATCCATTCGAGTGAGTGGAAAACTAGTTGGAAAAAGAATGATACGAGAGACACTCAGATGCACAGAGTGTAAATAAGCACTGAGTGTGGCAGATAGAGATAAAAGCTACAGAACATGTAGACCTACACTAATTGTATGATGTACAAAAGAAAGGGAGTTTAGGACAGGGGTGAAGGTCTGGCTTCTACAGTGATTTCAGGGACAATTCAGATTCAAATGATAATTATATGCAAAATGTATATACATAAACTATTTAAATGTTGATCTTGAAAAAAATTGTTGCTTTTGTTTTGTTTTGTTTAGTTTCTAATCTTGACACATTAAATTTTTAATGTTAAGAATTTCTAGCTGGGAAAGTATTTGTAGTATTGTAGTATTTGTAGCTCGTTTTGTTTTATTTTCTTCATGTATGGGTTGTTACATCAAACTACCTTCGTTATGATTGATGCTCCCTTGAATGAACTAGAAGTATCATCTTGTTATCTGTTTTGGAGTAACAAATAATTGCTCAGATTTGCCGATCACAAGTATTAGAATATCTCACACTCTACCGGCTAGTTTGCATCATCAATTACTGAGTCTGGGGTCTAATATTGTGACTTCTAAGGCAGGTTAAGAACCTGCTGATTAATACAGTTGTGTTAACGGGGTACTCAACTGAAAGACATTTTTTTATCGTGTCAGAAATCAACCAGCTCTCTTGAATCTCTAATAATTCTCAAAGGGGTGAAAATTGGTTTTTAAAAGTAATTTCACACATCTTTGAAGGTAATGAAGAAAATCAGAGTAGTATAATCATTTAGAAGGGATGTTTTCTAAAAGAATGGCGGAAACAAGAGAAAAGCAGCGGAAACAAAAATCATTATTTATCATTTAAAGTACAGGATGAAAGATAAATCGTGTATTTAAAGAGAATATGGCGTGTTGAGCCTGTAAAAGCTATGTAGCAATTATATTATAATAATAATATAAATGCACCATTTCATCTATGATTACATCACAGTTATGTTCCTGATATGATCAGACTTTAGAATTTATAATCATTCAATGGGAAGTGATGCTCAATTATCTCTAAAAAGAATTGTTTAGAATTATAAGGGAATTGAAACACAATTTTTAAATAAATATGCAGTATTTGATTCATTTTTTCAACTTTCTCTACGATTATTTTCAGATAACGAATGTATTGAACAAAGTTCAAACGGATGGGGAATTGATTATATTGGCACAACCAATTTTACAAGTTTGAATTTGACTTGTCAAGCATGGGCAGAAATGACTCCTCACAATCACAAGTACACAACTCCAGATTTATTTCCGGATGCAACTTTTTATGATGTCAAAAACTACTGTAGAAATCCGCATAAAGGGTCATACAAAGAAAGGCCTTGGTGCTTCACAACAGATCCTAATGTTGAATGGGATTACTGCGATATTCCAGTCTGCCGTAAGTGCATCGGTCTTGTATGCTTCATTGGTCCTTAAAAAGGGGATCCGTATAAAACATCGATTATATAGTTCATATGGCTATATGGCTCTAATCTTTCCAAACTTTTTATACTATTTAATCTGATCTTAATTCGAGTTATTAAAATCTTCCCGAATTCATTATCTCTTTTTTTTACTTATGAAATGCCGACGGTGTATGCATTCTTCGAGACCTATATAGAAGCGATTTTTCTTGGTTTAAAAGTTTTCTGTTTCTCGCATCAAATTTTATAGAATCCATGTTCTATCTAGGTTACGGGATAAGTTTGGCAAAAAGACGACCGTAGGTTTTGTCTCGGAAATGAATGGATCTAGAATCAGTTGGAGCTCACAAAAGTTAAGATGTTTTTTTTTTAATATTTATTTTTTATTATTTTGCAAAATATTGGGCAACAGCATCTTCTTTGAAAAATATATGCATGTAAAATCGATGGAGATGCAAGTTAAAAAGTCAAAGTAAAAACAGTTTGTTCTAATAATGCAAAAATGGGAAAAATAAAGTCTGCAAGTAGTATTACTTAAGATATTTCTTAGTGTTTCTTTGCTGGCCAGATTTTATGGCTCTTAACCAGATAGCACAAATTTGAGTGAAATTTCAATAATAATAATAATAATAAAGTGCATTTATATAGCGCATATCCAAATGATTAAAATTCTCTATGCGCTTTACAAGAAAAAGAATAAGATAGAAGCAGGCTAGAAGGCCTGAACATACATACATAACATATAGAATGACGTACATAGCATAAAGAATAACATACATATTATATAAAAAATAACATGCATAACCTACATTTGCTTAAGAATATGATACAAGTAAAACATCATCTACTGCCAAGTTAATTGATTTAAATGCAACAGATCTATAGAAGTGTTATTTGATTTAAAAACACTGGCATCAGATTGCTTCTTACCCAATCTTCCATAGAATTAGGCTTTTAATTATTTTTATGCCAAGAGTTACATGATCAATAGGAGAAAATCAGTACTCAGCGAATTTATTGAGGTTTTTTTTTTTCGAGTTTTAAAGATCGCCATGTTTATTTTCAAGGATTTTCAACTTCATCAACAGCCATGGGTCTTTTTTAAGTAATCTTAAAGCATACTATAATGACATGGCTTAATGGGTTCAAGCAAGTGTTACACAATACACTCTAGTCAGCCTTCGTATTAGATAATTATATTTTCCTTTGTTCGTGAGCTAGCTACAAATCAAGACCCAGAAATAAAGTGTTATCATTTTCTGGGGCTGTTTCTACTTCATAGATGAGTTCATTGTCGAAGTTTCAGTAGGAAATGCATCAGATGGAGGATCAGACCTAGACTGCGGCGAGTTAAAATTCTACACCTCGGACGAGAGAACCAACTGGACACTTCCATGTCCTCAGTCACCGTAAGACGGCATTCATTTGTTTTTTCAAATTAAAATTAGCGTCTCCTTTTATTCCTTCTTCTTCTATATCTCTCTTCTTCTTCTTCTTCTTCTTCTTCTTCTTCTCTCTCTCTCTCTCTCTCTCTCTCTCTCTCTCTCTCTCTCTCTCTCTCTCTCTGTGTCTTTCTCTCTCTATCTATCTATCTATCTTTATATCTAGCTAAATATCGATCCATTTATGTCTCTCTCTTACTTTCTACCTCTTACTCGGTTTCTCTCTTCCTTTTTCTGTCTGTTACTTTCTCACATCACTCATAATTCTTTTCTCTTGTTCTCTTTCTCTATAATATTTATCCTTTTTTAAGTTGTTCTCGTTTTTCTATTTCTTTTTTATTCTTTTTTTTTATTTTCTTTGTCTTTTTCTTCTTCCTTCGCTCTTCTTCCTCTTTTCTACCTCACCCTACCTCTGCATCTCTCCTTTTTTTTCTACAGTCATTTTATTTTTTCAGCCTCTTTTCCTCCATACTGTTTTTTTATTATTGTTTAGATTTGCTTACCTTTCATATAGTCTCTAAGCCTCTGAATGTTCAAGGAAGGAGTCTTTCTCTAGCTACAAAAACACGCTTTGCTTCTTTTTTTTTTTTTTTTTTTTTTTTTTTTAAATAAAGTTATCTTAACTTGCCACTGTTTAAAATTAACCATTCCCTTATTGTTTTTTTTTTCTGAACTGTTTTCTTCGCCATTTTTTTTTCAAAAATGTTTTGTATTAAAAGAACAGCAAGCTAAAAAATCCCAGTCTTTTTACATTTTCTTTAAAACACGCATTATCGTGTAGATAAAAAGAATTATGAAGCTATAAATTCTCACAAGCAATTCTCAAAAACAAATGAGCGACCTGATAATGAACTTTTAAGAAAAATCTGTAAAGAGGTTTGGTTTTGTCGTGATTAAGTTGGCTCCTAGATTTCTCCTATCTGATTCAATTGTCAACAGCTTTAGCTTTAAATCAAGAGCATCTTTCGGGGAGCTTTCAAAGCATTGGTTTCTTCATGTACTGTCGATAAAAATATCGGAACATACCTCTTAAAATCACATTTTATGACAAAATCGGGAACGGATTGACAGAGTAATATGTGGAAGATTTGTCATTGCATGAAAGTTGTTCTGCATTCAGTAAATATTTTTAGTGCAATGACTAAATGGTTGTAAGAAAGGCTTAAAGTTATGAGAACAAAACAGTGATTTACTAGAATAAATAAGAACATGTCTGGTAAATGAATATGAAAGTTATGCTCAATTTATAAAATAGTATATAAGATGCGTCGATTGCCTACACACTGCTTATCGCTTTTATTTAATAATGTGATAACTTAGCTTGCTTTAGAAAGGCATTCTATAGAAATTATTATGTCATGAAATCCTAAACAGAATACATTTACGAATCTCAAGAAGCTTATTCTCTGAGCTTCTTAATATAATGTCTCAAAGTACTCGTGTCTTCAATAATCACTTGGTTAATTGTCGATCATTTTTTTCCTCTTTTACCCTCTTAAATATCGTTCACCCCAGTAAACGAACAAAGAATACATCGTTTCCAACTTATTGTTCCCCACATTACAAGTATCTGTCCTGTGTTTGAATTACAGCACAGGCCCGTTTGGTACTGAACTGAAGATCGTTGCTGATGCTGCACATCCATTGTTTTTGTGTGATGTAAGACCACACGGTGTCGAGTCTGTTAGTAAGTATAATTATGTATTGCATATAGATATAATGGACGCTGTTATATCATTTTTACTCCTTGTTCAATAAAGTGGCACAAGAGTACTTGGAATATAAGAAGATTGAGATGATAATGAGAATTACAATATGTAGTGGTGGTCGTGCCTATGATTATGATTACATGTATGTTTTTTTGTCTTGTTTTCTTTTGTTTTGTTTTTTAATGAGGTGGAGAGGTGTTTGTTTGGTTGCTTCATATATTCCGGTCAACAGTAAGGTGGTACCAAACCGTTTTGCATATCAAGCAAGCTCCGTATGCCAGTGTGGAACTAAATAGATGGGACCACAGAACGATGGTGGGGATATCGATAATGATGATGGTGGTTGTGGACATGATTATGGTGAAATTGTTGATGATGACTTGGAGAATGATAGATATAACGGTGAGATAGTTTGTAGGGAGAACGAGTAATAAATTATATATTCTCAGAAAAGTGATAAAAATTGACACATTTTAGTCAAAGTTTTGATAGCGTCGTAATGTTGATGACATAAATCTCTGTCTTTTTTATGCTGTGATTATTCTAACTAGGTGGCTGTAGCGAACCTCCCCATAAGCGAGGGTGGACAATGGTGAGTCTTAGTGGTTATGCCCTAGGAGATGTTGCCAGCTACACGTGTGCTCAGGGATTCCATTACAAGCAGGGCTCAAAAAAGGCTGAGTGCACTCGGGCTAGGATGTGGAATGGTCCTTTTTTAGAATGCTCTGGTAAGTGTTCTTTCCCATTACTGATGCTAAAAAGTTTTAGGCAGTAAACCGCGCTAAAAAGAACATCATTTCACATCTTTTTAGTTAAGCAAGAGTCGTAATACTGTTTTATATTGGGGATGTTATGATTTTAACAGAGATCAAAATACTCTGCCTGATACCTTCTTTTCTTTTTTTTATCGCTGATTGTCGATCTTTATGGAGTTCGTTTTCTTTGTGGAGAGTTAAGGGTTCTTTTAAAAGATTTTTGCATCTTCATTGCCATTTTCATTAAGACTACTACTACTACTACTACTACTACTACTACTACTACTACTACTACTACTACTACTACTACTACTACTACTACTACTACTACTACTATTACTACTGCTGCTGCTACTACTACTACTAACACTACTACTGCTTCTGCTGCTTCTGCTTTTACTACTACTACTACTACTACTACTACTACTACTACTACTGTTGCTGCTGCTGCTGCTATTACTACTACTACTACTACTAATACTACTACTAATACTACTACTACTACTACTACTACTACTACTACTACTACTACTACTACTACTACTACTACTACTACTACTACTACTACTACTACTGCTACTACTACTACTACTACTACTACTACTACTACTACTACTACTACCAGTATACTACCAATACTGCTGCTGCTACTAATACTACTACTATTATTCATTTATTTTTGTAACTATCCCAAACAACAAGACGAGAGAAATCTGGCTTTGGATGGGAGCACTTTACGTGACAACAACTTACAAACATGCGCCACCATAGTAAGTAACGATGTGACGGATATCCTGCTTTCAAACTTCATGGAGGTCAGGGAAGTTGTGCTGTCATTACAGGGAGGTCAAGGTAAGCAGTTCCGGATCATGTCTTACTAGCAGAAATAGCCTAAGAAAGAAAAAAAAACGAAAAAGTTGGTTGCGTTGGAAGGAAAGAGGTGACTTGTTAGACCTGAGCAGCAGTCATTCATATCAAGGAGGGATAAAATGGCTTCGTAAATATTGGGTGAGATCTTGAATTGGGTCACTTTTTATGAGGCTGAAGTGAAGAAGCTTACGGTTAAATTTTTGGTTGGCATTAGAAGGAATTCCGTAAGAAAAAAAAATGCTTAGATGGCGATTATCTTTAAAATTTGAAATGGGTAATTTTGCATTTTTCCGCTTTAATCCTTCGGCTAGGAGAAGGATTAGATTTTTTTTAAACACTTTAATAGTTTATAACTCTTTAATTTTGGTTTCATGAATAATTATTCACGGACGTTTGTGATCTTACTTGTCCTTCATACTACAACGAGAATAATAATACATCAAAATACAAAGACGACCCAAGATACTTATTCTCCTGGAGTTTTCAGGAATATCGTATATGTTTGATTCATTACAAAGTGTATCAAGGCTGGAGGAATAATTATTATGGGGATATTTTGTAATTACATGTCTTTCTCTGAGACGTTATACTTTTGATGAAAGCCATATGTTCGGCTCTTTAGTTGTCCCCATTTCATACTCCTTTTTCAATAAATATCACATTAATGACAGGTCCATCAACCAATTATGGAGATATTCCTGAAGTGAACGCAATAATACATGATGGAACAGAGAGACTCCTTTACGAGGTCACTTTCACTGACGAAGGCTATCTAGTGAAGTCGCCGTTTAATCCAATCACTGATCGTCTTACATTATCTGTTACGGCTGACCTGAATATTTGTGAAATTGCAATATTTGGACGAAACTCTAGCGACAGTAAGTTACTATTGTGTAGCAAGAAAAATAGAAATGAAGCTTACCATCATTGGAGCGCTCTTAAAATATACTTTGAATGGTTTTATGCATTTAAAAAGGGATTTGGCAAATGAATCTAGTTCTAAATCAATATTTCTCAATATATCATTACTATTCGAAAAGCGATGTTTAGACACTCCAAGAAAAGATTTACAACAGATACGATGTGATGAGGTTTGTCACCAAATTTTTAGGAGTGTTTGACTGTTTTAACTTTGTGCCATATAGAGAGTAACATTCTGTGCCATAGGCCTGATTGATAGATTGAGATAATGGCAAAGACCTATAAAAGGTATCATAGGATGTACTCTTTCATCTAAATCTAAATAATAAATCATTACTTCGACACCTGGGAAACAAATTTTCCTTGATTCCATGATTCATTTTGCGAGGAAAAAAGTGTTTCTTTCATTTCCTTTCAAGTTGGATTATAAGGATAATCTGTTAATTTTGTTTTTCTATATTGCACAGTATTAGCGAATTCAAATTAAAACTAAGTTTCATTTTCATGAGAAGATTGATTCACGCCACAATTCTTAAAAAAGAAAAAAGAAAATTGTCAAATGAAAAACTGTACAGGAAACTTCTTAACATATAAAGCCACAGTACTTTTATTTGTCGTGGAGAATAAAGACAAAACTTGGAATGATTGAGGGCTTTATCAGAAGGATAAGGTATTCAATCATTATAGGGTTCGAAAAATAACCACTTGATGGGTTGTTTTGCTTTTTTTATTTTTTTGTTGGCTTTTTTTTTTATAGTTGTTTTTCGTTTTTTGTTTGTTTTTTTTTTTGGGGGGGGAGGGGGGGTGGCTTATAAGAATCTTTAGACTAGTCAAACTATTGAATGCGAAATGTAGGATTGATTCTGGCAAATGCTTGGCGCCTTAACAAAGACATGAAGTATATATAGATCCTTTTCTTTAATTAACCTATTTGCTTACCTCTTTTTAAGAGATGCTTAAAATGAAGCATACATGTGGTCATTTGCAAGTTTACTGTGATAGACGATTTATTTATCTTAAAAACTTTTACCCGACGTGGAGCCGAAAATAGAACGCCTGGCCATGGAGGTTTGAAATTCTGCGATTATTTCTTATTCTTAGCCCGAGAAAATTTCTAGACTTGTGTTTGTGTGCCCAAGGTTTTCCACAGTATCCCTATTGATAAATGACGCTGACAATTTTTTTATTTAACTTTGCTGATTCAAACAAGCTTTGGAGTGCACAACGCAGTTGAGCGGGGCTGCTGATTACAAAGGGAACCTTAGCGTTAGCAAAGATGGTCACAAGTGCATCCCTTGGACGGAGCATAGCAGAATTGCCGATTTCATTTTTGGAGACGGTGACAGCTCTTACGTCAGCAATTACTGTAGGTAAGATGAAGCAGTATAGAGTAACAAAATAAAGGGAGAATCTTTGTTCTTTGTTATTTCTGTTGTGATTTTTGTTTTTGCGGTGGTGTTATAGTTGAAGATGTTTGTAGCGTTCTTGTTTTCTGTTTGCTTGTTTGTTTGTTTGCTTCTTTTTTGTTTGGTTGGTTGTTTGTTTTTTGTTTTTGTTTTTTGTTTGTCTGTTTTTGTTTTGTCTTATATTTTGTGCTGTTGTTTTGTTTTGTTTTGTTTTTTTGTTGTTTTTGTTTTTGTTTTTGTTTTTGTTTTGTTTTTTTTGGGGGGGGGTGTTTTGTTTTGTTTTTGGCTGTTTTGTTTTGTTTTGGTTTTTGGTTTTGGTTTTGGTTTTTTGGTTTTTTTTGGTTTTTTTTTCTTTTTTTGGGCGGGAGATGTTAGTCTCGTTCTTCTTGCTATAGTTCATAGTTCATAAATTGGTTTTAATTTAATTTAAAAAAAAAAAAAAAGGAAAAAAGAAAAGAAAACTATACGACACGGAGCAGGGACAATGCCTGGTAAAAAGTTTAAAAACACGCTTCGTGCTAATTTAGGAGACTGGCGTTTAATTCAGAAGAGGTAAATCTTTTCTTTTTAATAATTTTTTTAAGGTAGCTATATATAAAATATTGAAAGTTTCCATCTTAATTTTATTATCAAGAAAGACCTTGCATTGACACTTGGCAATTATGTTTGAGATATCTTTAGGTTTCAATGATGCTGTAGTAGAGACCAAGATATTTTGCATAAATCTCACATTGCCTCTCATATGATAGATGAAAGGAATAATTGCTCCTACTGCTATGTTTATATTTTCCAGAGGGAAGGGTAAGTTTATGACCTATAATACGGTTGGGAGAAGAGGGGAGGGTTAATAACAGTTTTAATTGGTTTACGTTTTTAATCTTCCTATGAAATATTCTTGAAATCCCCGTATTAACATCTTTGGAGTGATAATTTCCTCTTTTAGTTTAAAACTTCTTCATAGTGAAATTACTTCCTCTCAAATGACATTTTAATTAACTGGCTTTGGGGGAACTCGTTGGCTCCATTGATGTGATAGGATGTTGAAGGAATTGAGTTTTCTGCTCTTTTATGAGTGTAGTAGTGTTGTTTTTTGGGGGGTTTTTTTGGTTGTCTTTTTTTTGTTTTGGGTTGTTTGTTTTTGCTCTCTCTCTCTCTCTCTCTCTCTCTCTCTCTCTCTCTCTCTCTCTCTCTCTCTCTCTCTCTCTCTCTCTCTCTCTCTCTCTCTCTCTCTCTCTCTCTCTCTTTTTCTTCCTTTCGTTCTTCTTTTTTATTTCGTTTTTATGTTTTGTTAATTGCTTTCTAGGGTGGAAAGAGGCGAAGCATGGTTTAAATAGAGAAATAGGGGGGCTTTGATATACAATAAAATCGATTGATATTGCTTGACGTGGCTTTTTTCCCGAATGTAGCTTAAAGCCTTCTACAATTAGGACTTCCTTCCTGGGGCATTTCAACCTGCGCTGATGTACAACTGAGCAGGAGAAGTTTACAAGTCTCAGAATAATAAAGTCAGGCCCTCTCAGTTGATGAGATTATAAAGAGCTAGTAAAGATATCCCATGCTTTCTAGAATAGAAAAAAATAGGATAAAAAATGAGGAGTGATTTTGAAGTTACCAAAGCTTTGATAAAGACCACGAAAATTGTTGAAAAGATATGATCCCAGTCTTTGGTGAATAAAAAATTATCTGCCTTTAAGCTTACCAAGGTGCCTATGACATTTTTTTTCTTCAAGAAGTTATGAATTTCAATGCAGCACAACTTTAGCTAGTTTAATTTTGAGCCAATCAGATTAGGAGGGTGACCATGAAACTAAAAGATTGTTTAGAACATAGCAGTGCTAGACTGTTTACTGTTACCCCACAACCACATACAAATAATTTTTAGTAGGATGCTGTTTGCTTAATAGCATATATATAGAATACATACATGATTCCCTGTTTCAACGAACAAGTGGGGAAGATATTTTCGTTAAAAAAAGCAAACTTAAGAATTATATTTATAATCACCAGATCCATTCATTGAACAGCTTTATATAGTACAGAACCTTGAGAATTTAAATCCTTCCCATATATTTTGCCAAGAAGTGATACCTAGAGTGGATATGTCAAGCCAAGAAATCAAAATAAATATGGGTGCTTTAGTTCACGCAGCACTTATTAATTTGGTTTATCTCTAATTCGCCGAGACCATAATTATGTGGTTCTCATGGGGTCCATTGCAGATATATTATAGTGCATAAACTGATGTGGAAAAAAGTTGTATTGAGATCCTCTTTTCAGGTATTATTGTCTATAAGGATATACAATAGGGTGACATCAAATCAAGGTATTGAACAAGGAGCCCATACTTGTTTATAGTTTAACTGAAAATAAAGTTTTTAATTTTTCAGGCTGAATTTCTTTTTACTCAACAGCCTCTGAGGATACTTATGATGTGTGCCAATCTGTTTGTTGTTATTGTTGGTTTGGTTTTTGGGTGTGTTTTTTTTTAAACTTTAATTTTATCTTTTTAAGTAAATAGCGACTAGTGTCATGCTCATAATGAATTTAAAACAAAATATTGTTTTTTAGATGGAGTACTTTTATTGCAAGCCTGTTGGTTTACATTGTTTTGTGTTCATTTCGTTTAGAAGCAATCACAGTTTTTTTTTTAAAAGCTCAGAATTAATATTGAAGGCTGGGAGTTATGGGTTTGAGTTATTTTGATCAGTAAAAAGCCTCTAGGTACACAATGTTATGAGCTAACCTTATTTGAATTTTATAAAAACAATAACACCAAAACAAAATTCTGATCTAGAGGTGAAATATCTTTTATTGTAAGCCTTTGGGACTACATTGCTGTGCGTTTGCTATGTTCACTTTGTGAATAAAATATACATGTACAGAATTAACTTTAAAGGCTGAGGATTATTGAGTTTTAATTTGTTTAATGCAAGCTTTTGGGCATACAATCGTGTATGTGAATGGGTTGATTGCTCTGGTGGAAATAATCCGAAAAGATTGCCCTTTTTAATTTTTGAAGGATAAGATACCCCTTTTTGTATGAAGAAAGACTTACCCTCTCTATATACTTAAGCCGAGGTTTTAACCAAAGGATCAAGTTATGTTTTTTCTTTGAACATTACAATGATAAATTTTTTAGTGAAGATGTAGTGTTTTGGGTTTGGATGCAACGTTTCAACTCGGTCCGTGAGTTTATTGAGGACCTGCCGTGCTTCCAGTTCCTGATTTAAATTTCGATCTCGATCTGAATCAACCATATAGCTCTTATGGAAGTAGTTCATTGTTTTAAAAAATCTTTTTTTTTTTTCAATCATTGTAATGATGGCCGATATTCAATTTAAAATTGTGAGTCAAATTTTTATAGATCTAGATCTTATCTTACAATGCATCTGAAACGCTAACCTCAGGTGCGTTGCAGGGTGCGCTGATGTACCACTGTCTCCGATATTGCTTACCTGTTCCTTGAGTCAAGGGGTTTGTGAGGAGCGCCATGATTGGTCCTTTTCTCACAAAGCTGATATTATTTGAAGATCTCAAAAAGTTTCATTCATAAAAGGGTCTATTGTAAGAAAATCAATTTTCAAAAGCAATTTTTAATCCAAATCCATCTTTTTTTTTTTTTTTATCTTTTTGTAACTACTTTTGAGACTGGTAGGGTCAGTTCAACGTTGAATGAACTGCAGTCCTGTACATTGAGTGTGTAGGAATGTATTTGTTTACCAATGACGGTTGTAATGTATGCATTTTAAATTCATATATTTGAGAGAGGTGTTGTTTTTGTTCATTTCCTGGCAGGAACCCGTTTGATCTTAGAGACAACGCTTTGTACAGCGGTTCACGAACGATTTGCTTCTACAGAGACAGTTTGGGAACCATGAAGAAGGATTACTGTGAAGTGTTTTCATGTGGTAAATTTATTTAGATCTTTATAAATTTCTTTTTTTTTCCCCTTGTTTTTTTTGTTTTGTTTTTGTTTTTGTTTTTGTTTTGTTGTTTTTGTTTTTTTTTTGTTTGTTTTTTTTTTGCTTTTGTTTTTTAGAGAGGTACACTATGTGGTCTAATTTTAAGATTCGTCGAAAAAGCTTTAAGGTTCCTTTTACGATGTGACAAGAATATTGGATGGGTAAACGAGCTTAGTTTTAAGGGTAACCAGAGTACAAACCCTGTATTAGTGCTATATAATTATTAAGTGGAATCTTGTGACTAGAAGATATATATTTCTAGTTTATGGACTAAAGATTTCACTCCTAAAAATTTTTCCCAAAGACTTGGTGATGTGTTTTTGCACTGAGAATATTCATGTCGATGTATTTTGAGACAAAACAACTTACATTTTATTATAACTTACTATTAAAATCTAATTACGATTACCAACAGGATTAGCTTTTATTTACTTTGCACAGCTTATAGGTCTAGTGACAAATGCAGGAAATCTTTTACTTGCTTGGTTTGATAGAGTACGGCTGTCGGAATGATCGCTCTGGAGTTGACTATCGTGGCGAGCTCAACTATGTCGGAACTGATCACAGAGACACTTGTGAACGCTGGGATGCTGGAGAACATCGATTTTCAAGGAAGGTTGACTTTGCAGGAGGCAGTACGTTAGATTCTATGATGGTTTAAGTCGTTTGAATATTAAAATGAAAAAAAAAAATTTAAATCGTTGTGTTGTACATCAATGCAGCAGGTTTTGTTGAGGTTAATTTGTAAAATAAGATATTT